>OZ025870.1:3155907-3255907 GCA_964019415.1 Ianthella basta | reverse complement strand
AAGTTGCAGGCTGACAATTAGCATGTGGTACGTTCCATGTGCACCTCATTTGTGTCCATTGTCTTAGCAAAACCATACATTATCCTTGATCCATCTTAGGTGACTCAAAGCCCTCACTGAATGCTTTACTGCCGGCAATACCTCGACTCACCAATTCATGGTATAATCTAGGCTTAGCACTTGGAGCGGCAGACTTTACACTGCGTAACAAGGAAAAGGGCAACAGAGATGACCCAGAGAAATGCTGCAGAGAGATGTTGCAGGACTGGATCAATGGCAAACAAGACTGTGGAAATGGCCCTAGGACATGGAATGCCCTTATATTGCAAGTGCATAGGGTAGTGGGATCTGAGGCCAGCGCCTTCATCAAGAGGAATATCCTGAACTGGAAAAAAGATGGTGATCTAGTGGAGCTGCAGACAACTGGCAGTAAGTACAATTGCTCTTTGTGTCAGCAACAAATTTAATTAAATTCATTAGCTTTGGTAGTAGGGTGTGCCATCTACATTATTTTAACATATTGCAATAAAATGCCACCTAATACTAAAGTATTACAGTAAAACATATACAAGGAAAGCACTGTATGAACAATGATTGCATTGTCGCTGTTCATTCATTTTAAAGCACCAGACAATCTCATCCATGGTACAGTACATGACAAGAATAACTCTGTGGATCTGTAGATGTGTGTGGGCACCCTTGCAGTAGACTGCGTTTTTTCAATCTAAATTCAAAATCTTATATAGGAGTTGCTATCTCTACCTACATCACAATGGACGTCCTACCCATTGTCATGTGAGCATATGTTCAGTGTACTTCAGCAGAACAGCTACATGGAGTAATCTGGGGGGAAGTACGTATGTAATTCCCTTGTCAGTACCATATGTTTCATCCATTCAAGCCGAAAATGGCTAATTATGCAGCAACAGCCACAAATGTGTTCTGATTAATAGTGTGACTTGTGAGGATACCCTTTAGAACCATACTGCTTCAGCAGCCAATCAATGTCTAGACTTGGGAAAGCTATATATATACACTTTGAAATTGCCGTCCCTGCTACATCACAATGAACTGTCTGCCCGTGAGAGCATCTGTGTATTCAGCAGAATAGGTAACCTAGGTCAGAGAAATGGTAATTCCTGTCCAGGCCATATGTTTCATCCCTTCAAAGTTGGTATTTCTTCATTACGAGATTTAGGACATGATTTCTATAGGCAAGTTGTGCACGTTAAAGCCAACATTGCCCTACAATTGTTGAGTGACTAAAGGCTTAGACACAGGCAGTAACTGTGCGTAGGAGTCATTAACACTGCATTAATTACCTACACTGTTTACTTGTAGGTGCATATGAAGAGGTTGCACCTTCTGATCAGTGGCAAATTCAGTACCCAGTCATTGATAGACTTGCTGATCAGTTCATCTTACTTGTTAATGAAATTAGTAGAGTGGTTCGAGCCCTACACCATTGTCAACTCAGGGAATTGAAGGAGTGCGTTGAAGATAAGTTAAAATCAAAACATATCAATGTCATACTCCCAGACTCTGCCAATGGCTTGATCACCACAATCCGCAGATACTGGGACCCTCTCAACTTTGAGTTTACTAGGTTTGTGGTGCTGTACCTCGAGGTTGAGAACTTGAAGATGAAAATGGAAAGCTATGAGCAGTTGGTAAAAAAGGAGGTGACTGTATGCTTGTCGGAATGCAGAGCACGGTCAATCAGGCCTGAGCCTCCACCACAATGTGTAAACATGTCAGTGAAATTGGAAGTGGATCAGTATAGCTATTCCCTGCATGAGGTCCTCAAAGCAAAGCCTTTCCTTGTGGATAAGCTGGGTGTTAGTACAGCCATTTTTGCAGGGTTTAATCCTGGAAGCGTTGTCCTTTTCTTCTACATCCCGAGGGATACTGTATTGACAGCAGCGGCACAAATTCCAGCATCCTTAGAAGTCTTTCGCATAGTGAAGATGGTCAATGTGAAGGTGGAGGGCCATTTCAGCTTCGATGTGCTTACTGGCAAGGCAAGTTTGCATGTTTGCTTGTGTGGATACACTTAACTAACTACGAGTTCTGCATTGCATACCCAGCCATCCATCAGCATTTGGCCAGCTTTCGTTGAGTGATATGTACTGCCTGGATATATTGCCAATATCACTGCCAGTATTGTTTGCCTCTGTTATGCACACGTGTACATGCATATATAGGATACTCACAATTGCAAGTGTGTGTACAATGAATAGCAATGATCATATTTTGGAACTATGGTTTTTAGCCAGCAAGGTAGTGCCGCAGCCAAAAATGCGAGGTTTTTGGTGCTTACTTTCTGCTAAAGAGAAGGCAATCAGCAACCCAGAACTTTGACAGCCAATCTAGCTATGTATGTACCCAACATAGTGAAATAGAAGTATCTGCCTGTGGGCAGCTGGAGCATTTCTGGATCTCTCATGAAGAAATAATAGGACACTGCCACCCAAGTGTATGACGCTAAGGAGACCCAACCTGAGGAACACAGAGTGTTGTAGAAACGGCTGGCTGTAAGGTACATGCATGCGTCCAGAGTGCCATGTTACGGTCAAATGATTGCACCATCCAATCAGATGCCCACTTTTAATGGCACGCACATGAACAGACAAACAAACAGACTGGAATAGATTATAATTAAGGATGATTGGCAAATTTATACCAAAATCACTAAGCACCTAGCTATTACTAAATGCCATCTAATTAGGCTAATTAACTGACTGCATCCTTGTTCAGAACTCTTCCAACTGCCATTGCTCCAGGTGGTCAGGTAAGGCCACATACATAGCATGGCACAACTATAGGTGTGCTCTAGTCAGATTAAGCCAAGTAGTAACGCAACATATATTTTAACAATAATGTAGCACACACACTGTATAATATTCAGGGCATAATATCTCAGGGCAGATTAAGGGCAGCATACTATTATATTAATTATAAGAGTGAAGTATTTCTGACGTCCTCATGCTGTGTTAGTGCCACGAGGGTATTCAAAGCAGTGGCAACTAATGCTGTGCATCGTGTCTGTTATGCGGGTATTAAATAAGCCTGAGCAGATTGTGCTAGCATCATTTCTACCCTAAGCCTGTGTTTTGCATGTCTTCCTATGTAGATGGCAACAATGCTTTGTCTGTGTCACTTTGCCACAAGTGAGGCATACCACTGCAAAATTGTTTGCGTAGACATACCAGTAGCTAGTAGGGAGCTGTGTGGCATGGCATACAATTTCTTTCCAATTTATAATACACATTCGTGTGCACAATACACACATTGACTATTATTCACACGAAGCACATTCCAGCTGCAATAATCATATTCCATAGTGACAAGCCAATGTTCATGATGTGAGGAGGGCTCAGCAATGCCTGACTTGGGTTGCTATTCGCTAAGAAGCAGTACAGTATTAAAGAAGGATGTTGCGACAAGAAGAAACATGTACCAAGTAACTAGCCACTTGTGCAGGCATTCGCAAAAATGAAGTCTCACAAAATATTTGTGCCTTGCACATCCAATATACAAATTCATTGCATAATTTAAATAACCGTGCAAGCGACCATTCACGAAGCTACGATTATGAATTGCATGCCTCTCTAATTGGCTATTAATGGAAATTTCATCCTGTGAAATTAGATCCTACACACCATGTAAGTGGAATGCTGCACTGCATAATAATGATATTATTTGGCAAACTCTAATCCTAACACTAAACCAAACCTAAATCTAAAGCTAAACCTAACCATGCAAGTATAGAATATGAAATTTGTTTCAATTACAGGCTTTGTTATAATTAATGCTGGGTCTGGAGTCCACACTGGAATGCTTTGACGTCTGAGATGGTGGCTGGAGGTATGACCAAGAGTACACTCTTGGTATGACTCAATTGCAGCTTGGCTCGTATAGTGATTACTTGGAGCCTCCACTGTAGTAGCGATCTATGTCCAAGAGAAATTGTGCTAGATACTCATACAAAGATGGAAGAGCCACAGACACTGGCAGGTGTTTTACTCTGATTGTGTGATGACTAGCAAGGGAGGGCAATCACTTCTTCCTATCAGTAGGGCTCCTGCCCCCTCAGTCTCCTGAGACACCACTGGTTTAGAAGGCGCGCTTGTGCATGTGCAGAGCACATAACATGCTCCATCACTGAGATTATCATCTCAGTGACTGCTCATGCTAGCTGTATTCTGCATCTACTTAGAACTCCTGTTTGTCCTTAATCTATGTAGCTACGATAATACAAATGACAATAGGCAGCATGCAAGTTCAAACAAACAATGCATTATATGAACGTACTTATGATCACCAATGATACAGGAGCATAATGTTGCCAGTCCCTTATATATCTTGTTTCTAGTTTTGTGCTTCCACTGAGGGAGCAGTGGAAGGGGCCTTGGCATGGCTTGAATGATGTCAGTCAGAATGGCAGAAGTGCCTTAGTTACTGAACGTTCAATGAACCAATAGACAATGACATTAGATCAAAGAGGAGTCTGGCAATTACTTATTAGTTTGAGCAGATGAGTCACATAATTTCTTGGTGGCGAATAATAGCTCTGATTTGGTTCGTGCGTCTTCAAACAACACTGCCTACTGCACAGTTGCAATGTCTTGGGTTGACTGAGAAGGAGGCGTACAATCATACATTTTATAAAGGAGCTCACAGCTCAAGGTCAAAATGTTCACCTTCATGTTGGTCAACTTTGCCATACCTCCTTCTCTATAGGTTTTGTTAAGACCACCTACCATGGATGCAGAGGCAAAGAAGAGGAGTATGGATGCTGCTGTAGCCCAAGTTGCCGAACTTGAGGTGAAACAGAAAGGCCTGGGTACTGTTGCAATGACTGTTGGTGCTGTATGCAAACAGATTGATGAGCAAAATGTAAGTTTATAGAGGTAACCACAACTGTTTGCTTACTTGACAATGGGCAATATTACCAGCCGATGTGAGAGACAGTACTGTGTCTGATTGGTACCTGAAAATGACCCATGCAGAAACATAATTATTGTGGGCCAGAGCATGGTAGCCATTATACATACTTGGGATGAATCAGCATGCTCCAACACCTATAATGTCAAAGGGTATGTGAATGCTGATTGAGTATGTACCTGTCCATAGCCAAAGCACAAGAGAGTCGTTTCCATGTTATGAAACACATTGCAAGTTGGATGTAACAGACACAACAGTTCCAGGCAGATTGGTAATGAAAGAAACCATTGAGACGATTCAGATCATAGTGAATTAAAGTATTTGAGGGGTTGGGCATGGTCAGGTGACAATTAAAATGAGTATTTTGAGTTAAAAAACTCGTGGGGTGCTTGGGTGCCCCTGAACTCGAACTGCTTGCTAGCCCCCGTGTATGTTCAATAGTTCAGATAGTTGGGGATGCAGCATTGCTGGTGGCCTGAAAGATGCAGCGCAATGCCATAGACTGTTGGGTTTGCAAGAGTTTCAAATCCCCAGACCAGCAAACCATCCAGTGAAAGTACCCCTACCAAACTGTCCAATGCTTTGCTGGTGCTTTTGATCTCATAACATTCTGAATGAGGATGTACATGTTACTTTGTGCCTGTAGGAGGAGTGCGCAGGCTAAAAAAGCTACCCTATTCTACCCTAAGTGGTAATGCCATGATTCAATTGTCTCTCATGGGCCAACGAGTCATTCGATCTCTGTTGTATTTGGGGCTGTACCTCGCAGAGGAATAGGTATATAGGTTACATATAATAGGTAAGCTTTCTACTACAATAATATTGCTTAAACGTGTTCTATAAAGGCTTTGCCTTCTGTGGGCTGTATGGCGAGTATGAAGAAAGATGATTTTCAGCCTAACAAACTAGGGTGCGTTGAGTGCGGCCATTTTGCAACGTCCTTCCGTGATAATTGATGTTGTATCTCGCAGAAGTGTCTTTCCTTAAGCTTTTTACGAGTTCTCTCTATTAACACACGTTCTTGAACACATTACCTTCGATTGAGAGTCAGCGAAACGCCATTACAGATGATTTTAAACTTTGTAAAGAATGATGTGAGCGCCGTCATATGCAATGACAGAAATATATATACACTGTACAGGATTATGAACATGAAGCCATACGAACTCTTAAATCTAAAAACTATATAGTGGCGCTGAAGTCAAATGCTATGATTGCATGCCAATCCCTTAGGACTGTAATCACTCTGTAGCCCCTTGAATTGTTCATTCCACACTGTTCTGATCAGAAAGGGAATATCGATGTGGATTGGCTTTGAACAGTGCGACCTTAGATATTTGTCATATACCCTCATACCACTCATTTACATATCTTTCTTCTTATGACAGACGTAAGTTCCTCTTAACAAATACTGATAATACAACCATATCCCTTATTCTTTAAATGTACCATTTAAGGCAATCACTTTTATGCATCAATTAGTGTATAGTCACTATGTATACTCACCTATCCACTTACACCTGCAAGTTAATTGGTGTAACATTTTTCAGTGACCAGTAAGCCAACCCTGGCTGAGCAGCCTCTGATCCTCATGCTGCGGTCACTCTAATAATCATTTAACTTATACCATATAACACACAGTCAAAGTTGTTTATCTGGAATACAGTCAACGTGTATGTGAGGTCTATCTGTGCATATAGTATGAAGTCACCACTTAGTGTGTGTCATCATAATGGCTTCTAATCCATTTCCCAAGGTGGGTCAGAAGCCAGACTACCTATACTGTATGCATACAAGTTTTTTGTGGTATGTACATTTCATGAATGCACCTTGTCTAAGGAATTTTGCAATTTTGCAATTTTTAGCTCCTCCTGCGTGCTTGTAGATTGCATAAAAGGCTCATTTTCTACTGAAGGTACCTACACCTGTGGGGCTCCAACGTCACTGAACGCTTCACTGCGCTCCCGGCGCTGTAGGGGACCGTTGCTAAAGGTGTCCTCGCTTCGTTTTTTGTCCATGTTCGATTACAGTATGGGTATAAAGCTGTCATGTTAACAATGATTTGTACGCAGCAGTTTTTTGTTAGCTCAGGCCCGAGGGAAGACACCACTATGCAAGCCAGCACTAGTGACGTGTGCTACGTCCTTCTTGGCAATGTACTGTGTGAAAGCTTCTTCAAAAACATCCTAATTCCTCGCTGACTTGAAAACTTGCATGCTAGATATATTGAAACCAACTTGGATAGAAAAAC
Organism: Ianthella basta; assembly: GCA_964019415.1. Classification (NCBI taxonomy): domain Eukaryota; kingdom Metazoa; phylum Porifera; class Demospongiae; order Verongiida; family Ianthellidae; genus Ianthella; species Ianthella basta. The sequence goes on along the minus strand of OZ025870.1, from coordinate 3,248,709 downwards.
ATATGAAGTGTTAAATAATGTAACTTTTGAAACCAAAAACTCTCTTTACTGGCACCTTCTTCTTCTGTGCTGACCTCTGCCATGCTGAATAAGAAATGATGAATGGCCACCAACTCTCTGCTCTTAAACATTTCTTTCATCTTCATCACCAAGTAACTTTGTACGGCTACCATTTCAATGATTGAAACTCATTGATAGCATTCTGGTATAAGCCAGTTGTACAATTTGAATTTGTGTTCATTAACTGTACCCGTCCTCAGGCTTGGCCCTCAGCATGTATATTCAATGAGCCCTCATTCTCATTGTGTAATCTACATACATGTACATTCACAGGATACAATTTGCTATTAAATGTTCTCTCTTAATTTGTTTGATATGGAAGTTGCATTCATTGCAATTCATACTGTAGCTATCCATGTAGTCAGGTGCAATTTCAAGGTGTGTGCGATACTTGACAACCACATTTCATCTCATGTAGCACATCAAACAAACAGTCTTGAAGCATAAACAACAGTTGGAAGTTCTTGGACGAGAAGAGATATTAGCTATGGATCCCAGATTGGCAATGGAAACTGTGGAAAAGGTGAAGGTGCTGGAATGCACAATCTCTCAACGACTGTACCAGCTTCAGCAGAGATTGAAATACTGCATTGACTCTTGGCTGACAGAACAGGAGTGGATACTTGAACTCTTGGAGAGGAATCCTTTTGCTAAGACAGCACTAGACAGAGTCAGAGTGAGTATCTAATGTGCATGTACACTTTGTTGCTTCGCATGTACTGGAAACCACAACAGCAATGGTAGTGACACAATCTTTACTGAATTTACATGAAGTATGAAACTCGCACCCTGCACCATTTCCTAAGCTGAAAAGGCAGCATACAAGAAGATAGATCTACCCCAGATTATAACTCATTTTCTGTAGCCTAATGCCAAACAGAAGAGTGCTGTTTTTCTTGTCATCAAGAATGCTTCACATTACTTCTTAAGTCTTTTCTGGGCTCTGTACACAGTGCCTAGGGCTACCAGTGAACAAGATGGTAATGTTGGTTAGCATTCATACCCTCTAAGCCTATTCTTTAGTCCAGATAGCCAAAGTTTAACAAGTATTTTGAGTTTTAAAAAACTCGTGGGGCGCTGGGGTGCTCTGGAACTCGAATTACTTGCTAGCAACTTCTCCGTGTATGTTCAATAGTTCAGATAGTTGGGGATGCAGCATTGTTGGTGGCCTGAAAGATTCATCACAATGCCATAGACTGTTGGGGTTGCAAAAGTTTCAAGTCCCCACACCAGCAAGTCATCCAGTTAAAGCACCCCTACCAAACTGTCCAATGCTTTGCTGGTGCTTTTGATCTCATAACATTCTGGATGAGGATGTACATGTTACTTTGTGCTGGCTAAACAGCTACCCAATTTGGAAATGCCATGATTCGATTGTCTCTCATAGGCAGGGTCGAGGGAACAGCTCCGACCACTCCGGCCATGGCCTGACCAAAGTTTTGTGATCCAGCTAGGAAATTGTCAGCTAGAGCTAAATTATTGTTAGCCATCAGAAACTTACTATTAGTTACCAAGGAGATCTTGAATTGAAGAATCTAACTGCCTTGAAATGGAGTAATCCAATTGCAGTTAGTAACCACTTTGGGAATTGGCTAATATTCAAGAGAGCAGCGGGCACAACTAAGTTGCGAGGTCCACACTGCCATTTTGCTGATTAACTATATATGACGTGTTTAGAGAACAATATGGCTGCCAAACCAAGGATAACTTTAAAAGACTAAAAGGAAGGATGCCCTATATCCTAAGATGACACTTTCTGGGTTGTTTTCCATAATCTTTGAACGTTTTGGATGCTATTTAGCACTTAGGCTTTTCTAAGCGGAAATTCTTTACAATTTGTAGCCCTAAAGGTCATGAGAATGGAGGAGGGAAGCTTCCCCACAAATATTCAACCTTCCTCCCCTTTCTCCCAATGTTTGACTTTTGCAGGAAAATGTGACATTAATGTGCAGTTATAGTATGACGGAAATGTGCTTTTGGACCTCACAGAGTGCACCAGAATCAATCTTGGAGGACCTAAAAACCAAAATTTTTCTAGCCTCACAAATTTGAGCGATGTACCAGCTCCCCTTACCCTTTCTTTTATCCTGACTAGCTAGAATCCTGTCTGTTGTATAGCTACACCCTCAAGATTCAGGGATGATTAGCAAGTATTGCTTAAACGATGCCTTGGCATTCCGAATGGCCTGAGCAAAGGAGCCAACCATCCCCCGGCCCTGATAGGCCAAGGGGTTGTTCAACGTCTGATTTATTTGGGACTGTACCTTGCAGGAGAATAGTTAGGTAAGCTTTCTACTGCAGTACTATCACTTAATAGAGTGATAGCCGTAAAGAGCTTAGCAAAAGACTCTTCTGCGAAATACAGCTCCAATTATCACGAACGGATATTGTGAAATGGCTGCACTCAACGCAGTCTCTGTTTGCTAGGCTTAAAATAATCTTTCTTTGCATTTGGCCGTGTATCCAAAGAACGCAAAGTCTTTCTAGAACAGGCTTAATGTGGGAGTATACACAAAACCACAAAACCACGAGTTGAATATATAACCTTAAAGATTAGCCTTTTCCTCTTTCTCAGGCGAAGCTGGCAATAATGCTTAGTATCATTAGAAAGAGCAGCCTCTGCACTATCAGAAGGCCCTGTGGATGCACAATTCTTTAACACATGTTCATGAACTCATTTCGTTTGATTGATAGACGGCGAAATGCAAATAGAGATGATTTTAAGCTTTGCAAAGAAAGACGTTTGCATCGCCATTTGCAATGATACTAATATACAATCATGCATACATGATTATGAGCATGAAGCCATATGAATACCTAAATCCGAATACAGTTCGCTTTTAGCGCCTCAAGAATCAGTGAATGAGATTGTAGCGAAGCTGGACTGACTGCATATCCCTGTGCCTAAGAAGTTACTGCATGCAGACTTGGGCTCAAGCTGTGCCAATAAAGATTTCACACTTTTTGCACACCTCTGGCATGATCAGAAGGCCAGGTAAGATATGTTGCTGCAGAAGGCTGTTACTGCTGTGGGATTCTCTGAAGTTGGTATTTTGGTTGAAGTCTTATAGCCGAAAAATTTGCTTGTTAATCATGCCCAATATAATGATGTATGCAAAAGTGATCGTTGGTGCTTACCTGTGAATGATTTCATGTAGATATCATTAGTGCATGAACTGGTTAGTAATATGTAGATGCATTCATGTAGCAATTTTGGTGACTGTCCAACAGGAATTGGAAAGGAAGCTAACAAGCTTCTCCCAAACAGTAGAGCAATTTAAAGACCTGACAAAAGCACTCCTGGACACCAGTAGCAGCACTGCAGATACTAAGGAGTCTCACCTTGTAGGCATGCTGGAATCAGCAAGTATTTCATCAGCTTCTGGTAAGATTGTGTAATTATGTAATGGTGGCATGTAGTCATTTAATTTCTTGCATCTATAATAATTGATCACACTTATTATCATGACTGTGAATGGAGGTGGTAGATATTGACTGTCTTTAGAATACCCTTTCCTTCTCATGTTGTATAGTCTAAAATTGCTTTCTGTACATGTTGAGTATATGTTAGGTCCCTTAACCCCTTCCATCCTCATTGTGTTACTTTTACCTTCACGTGATCATGTGTAGGCAATATTTTGGTGTAAGGAACGACTTTCTTTCAGAGGAGCTGGTTAGAACGGAGCAAGGCTGTACCTTCTGCTGATACTTTCGATCTGTCTATCTTCGCATAGATCCTTAATTGTTTTGTCGGTTCCATACAAGAAACAAACTAAACCAACTTTACTGTAGGTCATTCTTCATTTTGACAAAACGTGTTCTTTCCGTAATCTCTTGTTTACCTCAGTATAGCATTACTTTTCAGTGCACTGTTTTCCCTATATTCTAATGTTTCCTTGTTGATACATGGTCTAAGTGTACCAAACGCGAACAGAAACGATGAAACACTAAAGGCAGCGCAAACATTTACTGGTATAACCAAAATATTGGCTTGTGCTGGCTAGAGGGTTAAACAGACATGGTCACTTGTTAATAAGGTGCATGCAGTTGCAGTATGTGGTGTGTGGTTGGTGTGGAACCTAGTCTATCAAGCTAGACCTCCTTCGCGTTTTCGCGTAACTGAAAGTAACGGGCAGGGAAAGGCGAAAGAGGTCATTAATATTCATAGCCGATTGACCAATCAGATCAACTAGCTGGATCCAACTAGTAGCAGCACCTCGTCGACACCTCTATGTTAGTTAAAGATTAACGGTTTTGTTGCAGCGAGCAGTAATGGCGGCACTCTTCACTGTGTGGATGAACGCTATCTCAAGTCACCCAGTGCTTCTTCGAGCTGCTCGTGAAATGGTAGAATGCACAGGGATTCTTGAACCTCCTGGAAATAACTTGCGGCAAGTAACAGGCGTTGCTGATGGCTCTTGGGTGCTCCCTGAACCAGAAGCTTGTCTTTTGGCAAAAGGGGAGACTTCAGTTTTAGCCGGAGACAACAGAGGTCATTTCTGCGAGCGACTAGTCAATCTCTGACGGCTTATTCTCATTGGAGAGGGAGCAGAGGCGTACTGCAGCTTGCGAAGAAGTTCCTTGACTCTTAGTAGCGCCAGCAACTCCTCTCAGCTGATGGTACAACTTAGTCGGGCCGCCTCCTCGGGAAAACTTGCGCTGCAAGCGATACTTAATTGTTTTTGGGAATGGCCAACTTGCAGACAGCGTATACAGAGCTCAGTGGTTTGGCCATCCTCAGTTCCTAACTGCGCTAACTGACTGGTTGCACAGACTCGCTACACTGCAGAGCAATCGTAGCCGGTTTACCTGGGTGGGATGGTCTAGCAAGCCAGACAGCAGTACGTGTTGCTTGCGAAGTACGAAAGACCTTATTATGAATATTAATGACCTCTGCTAGACCCTCTTTCACCTTTCCTTGCTCGTTACTTCCGGTTACGCGAAAACGCAAAATAGGTCTATTTTGATAGACAATGTGGAACCATGAGCATAATCACTCAGCAAGGAGCCCAGTGGAATGGGCCCCTATGGTCCAGAGACCAAGAGTGACCGTATCTAATCATAGACACAATCAAGACCATTACCATTCGTAGACCTTTCAAACAGCAAAGGGCACAAAAGAAAGGTGGTGGGTTCAACGGGATCACTACGAGCAAGTCAGTATATAAGCACGGAAGGAGTTGGATGCTGTGGGGTGTCGTAGCTCAGTGGCAGAGTGCTGATGGCTAAATCCAGAAGGCCTGGAATCGATTCCCGGCAGCAGCCCCTATCTTTTGTGCCATTTTCCATTGCAATGTCTATGGATGGTAATGGCTCCGATTGTGTCTATGATTAGATGACGATCACTATCAGCCACCAGACCATAAGGGAGCCCCATTCCACTGGGCTCCCCACTGCTGTGATTACCTCATAATTTCACATCTACCATCTTCTGGTAGATGTGAAATCATCTTCTGATACAGGCTTCTTCTTGCGCTCTCTTGCTACCACAGCGCTACATTTGGCACTACCTTTGCGGGCAATTCACGGTCTCCATGTCAGGTGTTGTCTTGGTAGCTGTTCTACAGCCTCTGTTGCTTATCTTTTCTCCCAACAGCTATTTGTAGTCATGAAATCTATACGCTGTCTGATTAGAGCAATAGATTGCTGAGCACCATATACACAGGAATCTGCTTCAAACTGGGCTTAGTGCTGTATAGCAGGAAAATTTATCGGAATTTGCGATTAGCAGCCTCCAAAAGAATTCTTTGGCAGATCAACTACTTAGTTGAAGAGCATTTTTGAGCACAGCACAAAAACATAGCACTTAAATGGTTAATCACTTCTGCGCTATGTGGTGGCCATCTTACTATGACGTTTGCATATAATTATAAGGATAAGGGAGAAATTTCATGAAGGGAAATTTTGCGAATTTGGTCAAATTGCGAAAATCGTGAACATTAAACCTTAGTGAAATTTTTTCGCTATACGGTACTAAAATGGGTGGAATTTGTTAGCACAACAAAGGGGTCCTATGGGAGGAGGGGGTAGTCTAAGGTTCCATAAACAACTCAGATGTATTGCAATTAAGAGGTAAGGTATGGATTTTGTATAAGTATTACTGTATCCGCTCTTAAACTTTGTCACCCCTAGTGCAGCGAAAATTTCATCTTTTGAGGCAGTTAGAGTTGGAATGGAGAAGACTGTTGAAGGTGACAGATATTTAGAGTTTACAGACAAACATTAGAGCCCTGGAAGATGAGGTGATCCTGCCAGCGGGCACGGGCGGTGCCATAGTTGTCATGACCAAGGAAGACTACAACACCAAACTGAACAGAATGCTAGACATCTCCACCTACAAGCATCTGAAGAAAGACCCCACAAGCTCAAGAGCTTTGAGAGAAGTAGTGACATCCCCACCAAACTGTACAATGAACTCAGACCCTCTGGCAGCCAACCTCCCAGGATCTCCAAAGTGCACAAACCTGAGGTTCCCCTTAGGCCCATTGTATCCTGCATCCAGGCTGCATTGGATGGCAGCCTAGATGCTACAGTGTACAGGAAGCCACCACACACCGACCGCTATTTGGCCTTCCAGTCCCATCACCCTCACCACGTTAAGAGAGGTCTGGTCATATACTTACATGATAGGGCCAGGAACATCACCAGCTCATGGTGGCTTGTGATGCTCCCTTATGTCTCAGGGGTCAGCAAGGACATCAGAATGGTCTGCAAGAGGTTCGGCCTAAAGGTGATCTTCAGATCCGGGAGGTCTCTTTGGTACACACTGACCAAGGTCAAGGATGAACTTCCAGTGGAGAAGAAATCCAAGGTCGTGTACCAAATTACCTGCAGCTGTGGGAAGACCTACAATGGGAAAACAACCAGGAGGCTCAAGGCAAGGATGAAGGATCACCAAGATGCATGGCAGAGGAATGGTGGAGAAGTCAGCAGTGGTAGAGCATGCCTGGGAGCACCACCACCACATTGAGTGGGAAGGCACCAGGGTGATTGACTAAGCAAGGAGGCCCAAAGAACTCCAGCTGAAAGAAGCCCTTCACATCCAGATGTCGGATGGGGAGCTCCTCAACCTGGACATTGGGTATAGGTACCTGGCTGTTGGTTAGCTACTCTGAAGAGGAGGCAGGACGAGTCAAATTGCGGCCAGGCCCGAGTGCGTGACATCCAGTGACATTTGATACCATTTAATTGTACTCATGCCTATAAGTTGACAGTACCCATATTACTATTTCACTATTTGCCCTGAAGAAGGCCAGAGCAGTTGGCCGAAACGGTGGCAATTTCAATTTGTTCATTAAAGTTGGTATCATGAGAAGCGTTGTCCCAACATTAGAGCGCTTTTCAGTAGGGACGTTCCTCACTGAAGTGGCCTCCTTCACATTGACCTTGTGAACAGCAGTGCGAGCCTACCATGTGTACAAGGACATCTGGGCTCCGGCAATCGGGGACGAATTCGACTGTCAGCAAGAACCTGGCAACGAGGAGGACAGTTATGCTGTTGCAGTTTATGGCAATGCTTTGTTCCTTAGCCGTCGCAGCCGCATTAAAGGCATTTCCGGCGAATATTTAGAACGCTTCCTGTTCATGGTGAAAATTAGAGGCTAATTGTGGAATTTAGAGAGACAGGAAATTCGTCACACATTAGAGTACACTTGAGCAGATTGTTTCCCTGACAAAAATTAGAATGACGAATTATAGAGCGGATACTATAGTTAAATGCCACCCAAGAGGTATTTGTGGGATTTAGAGCATGAAGTTCGAGGGTGCAAAGCACCCAAGCGCTGGATGGTTTAAATCATCCCAGACTCTGATTTGTCAGCATTTAAGTAATACAGATCCAAAAAATGTTCACTAATTCAATTGTCTTCATTAACTCCTCTTGACGACATCCACATCATTGGCAACTGACAACGATGTGGGAACCCAATGGAAGAACTCTATAGCACCCATGAACTACACTCCTTTGCTGTCTGCCCTTACTCCGAACTTCATTGGGAGGCCATTTGATGGTAACTGAAGGAATAATTTGCAGCAACAAGTGCTTATTACAGCAGATACAAAATGGCTGTGATGACATCATGCAAACTTCACTCACACTCCGCCTGCAGGGTATGTGTATGGGATTTAGAATCACACGTGAAGCAATTGGAATGCTGGTCTAAGGTTTGAGGTGTATAGTCATTGTTTAAAAGCATGTTACCATGGCAACAGGATCTTCTCATACTTGCAATTCTCCAGCTGACATGATATATTGGTGTGGGACCCACTCAAACAGTTGGCCTATCCATTAACATAGTTGTTTTAAAACCAGTTTTGCTCTGAGCCACTGGAACTTGGCAGCTCATTTATAACAAGATAGTTTTATCGCTCTGTTCCTGAAATGACAATCAGGGCACGTATGGAATTGAGGCCTGAAGGCTGCCATCCCATTGTATCTTTGTAATCTCCAATAATCTTCCTGTACTCTTCTGAGAACAGAGCTGCCAAAGTAGAATCAGCCACCAAACCTTCATCCTCAAGCTACCTCTATGAACCCTTTCACACCGGATTAAAACCACCCTATATCCCGGATTAAAGTGGTTGTAGATCCAAATTGAATTCAGACTAGTTATATTCACACACATGGTGTACGAGTTTACAAGTGGGCCTAACTTATAATCTAGATTAAATTGATGGATTGTGATATGTTAAGAGACTGTGAGATTGAACTGTATTAGACATTTGGGCCAAAGACTCTATGCTGTGCTCTCACATGGAACCCACAGCATTAGCCTTAAGCAGATGATGAGCAGATGCAAATATAGTGTGCAACACTGTTTCCATGCAATTTTATCTCCTGCAGCATGAAGTGAAGTCTCCATTTAGCACTTGTACGTCATCGTCTCTCCTGCTGCCTGTGCAGTCTCCTTGAGTGTAGGTGAATGACAACGACACCATCAGCAATACTAAATGCCATCCTACAGTACAATTTCTAATTGCCATGTGAATACAACTCATACTCAAGCCAGGTGGATTAAAGCGTCTGTGTAAACGGGTTTATTTAGGAAAGTGAAAGTTATAGTCTACACACGGCGATATAGCCATGTGTGCACTATTGTCCCTTTAGGGATGTAAAGATCGAACTGTCTTCACACAATTCCTGGTTGGAATGTGTGACAGGGTACAAATAATCTTACTTCCATGGCAACTGCAGGTTAATGAGCATCAAGTTCCAGTGGCTTGGAAAAAACAGGTACAGGCTTTGACCACAACCCTTCGTGCCATGTCAGTGACATCATATTATTATTGCCGAGAAGAGGATCGGCTACTAGATCTGTTGTATTAATTGTTAAGCACCTCTTCCCCTTTCCAACTGCCTCGTCAGTCTTTGGGAATGGGCACTACGTATGTGGTATATATTGGTGCCCTGTCATTATGTGGCCTCTGAATTGAAACTACCAATCTGTATAGCTGTGTGTGTTCTGGGTACACTTGCATAATCTTTTTGATCAGCCATGCACAGCTTGCACTCCATAATAAGTTCAAAAACTAGAGGTATTTTATCAATTTTCAAACATGTATTTCGAGTTGAAAAAACTCGTGGGGGCTGCTGCCCCAACTCGAAACTCTTGCTCCCTCCAGTGGATGCTGTGTTATAAATGTATAGTAGCTATTGCAACTAAATTGAGTAATTCATCAACACACTTGTAAACACACTGCATAGGCAAGAATGAACACGAATGATTGAAGCGCACATGAATAGAATCAAAATATTTCACACACATGCGCACAACGGTACAGTACTTTAACTTACGTACCTTATACAGTTTGCACATTCTCAGAGTTGCCAGAACTCAATCAAGTGCGCACACAAACACACACACACACACACACACACACAGAAACACGCATGTAGGTAAACACACAGATAGCTGCAAGTGCTTACAGCATATCCGCAGTTATTGCAGCGGCTAGGGTTCTGTTGTGGCATAAGGCAGTTCACTCAACCGCACTACGTGCACCATCTGAAGGAAATTTTGAAGGGTAACTGTGCACGCTTATGCTTTAAATGCTATAGACCGTTAGCAAAAGTTTGTATGCACAATTCGTGGGGCTCACCAAGTTCTACGTCCCTCTTGTCACTTCTCTGAAACTAGGAACTGAAGTCCTTCAACGGGCAGCCATGATTGAAAGCGTCGTGGGAACTAAGTAGCCAAACTGCTAGGTGTTATCATACAGACCTGCCAAGACACACAAATTTCTACTACACCTCCAGCTCACACGCTCACTAAACTCAGTCTCCGACATAGCTAGCTGGCTACTTCAATATTACAACTAAGGAATCCATAAGAACTACATACCTGTACTAAAGGATGATTTAGTACTGATACTGGAGTTTCCTTCTGCTGGTGCACTACAGAAGACAGTTGCCTTTCACTTTCACATCGTTTTCTTATGATTTAGCTGCTAAATATTTCGCTTTCTTTAGGTGGCCATTTTGATGAAGCAATATGATGTCATTATCCTAGTTGCAAGCCTAAAACTGAAAGTCTTGTGCTAAAATTCCAGATTATGCCCGTGTTCTGATCACAGAAATTATCTAATTGTCTGCACTTAATTAACAATGTACACATCAACTTATTAAAGCATAGCTAACACCCTTTAAGAAAATCCTACACCCCCCAGTAAGTTAGCTTATGTAGCTACATCATTGGGTCCATCCTCCAGCATTCTCATTAATGCAACTTGGCAGATCTGGTTATCCCACTGCTTTCTGTGTGTCTTCAGACCAGTGGTGGTGTGGTTGCCTTTTCTACAGCTTTTGAAGGCAGAAGATGCCTATGCTCCATGTGGAGTGATGTTTGGAAGCAGGTTTCAAAGTCCTTTCCTTGGTCCTTCCGGCATGAGAGAGGCAAACATAATGGCCAACAATAAAATTTCCCATCTTCAGTACTTCTATCTATACATTATTATATACATGCAAGCACTGTTGTACTACCACAGTTTACATATTACATAAACATACATACCTACATACATATCAACATACCACCAGAAGCGTGACACTAAGCCATACAACAAAATGTCGAAACGATATAGCTAGGGAGATATAGGGATGGTGCTGTCTCGCTGGAAATATGCATGCCTCTATTTACTGGCATAGGACAGGTACAGTGTAATGTTCGTTACCAGCTTTAATTATTTCCTTGCAACATGCTGTGCAATGAATACTGCACTACCCCTTCTTGCTCCTGAACGTTTATGAGTGTATATGTGTGTTTTCCTGACATGGCTTACTATCCCTACTGAGGTTGAGACAAATAGCAAACAATTATTCCATTTTTAGAAATTGGTTGACTTTCTAGTATTGGCCAAGTTTTAACCACATTTGCATTGAGTAAAATCACTATGGCGCTTGAGCAAGACTTATACCATAATGGTATATTGTAAGTTTTAATGTCATTTATACATATAGGTAGATTGCTCTCAAATCTGTCAATCTGCAAGAATGAATTCACCGCCGAAATTTCATGCCATGCAGTATATACATTACACAAACACCCCGAAGGGTAGCTGAGTCAGCTGTCTGTCGAGCACACATCTTTGATGTGTTATTGTGTATACACAGCAAATTGCTCTAAAGGAATGTACTTATACCTGTAGAAACATATCAGTCGATATCAAAATATGTATTTATGCATGTGTACATTTGCATTCATCTTCTCAAATCCCTCATCTTGTGGCTAGTTTATTGCTATTGTTGTTTATTCCTCCGTCTCATGCATGCAGACCTACAGAGAAAGCAAAGGGAAGAAACAACTGAACTAAAGATTCGCTATGATCTGCTTAAAAGAGCAGCTTCTGACTTGCTTGAAGATTTGCTGCGGCAAGTGAATAGAAAACGTCGTATAGCATTCAATAAGTTCTGTGGCACGGTTGATCAGATAGTTGCAAATAGTGTTGAAATGGGGTCTCAGCGCCAGAAAGGGCATCTACAACTGCATAAATCTGCAAAGGAATTGGATAAAATTTTCTGGTGGCCATTGCCAGCTGGGCTTGTAGCAGCAGTTGGAATGGCTGGAGCAGTTGGAATGGCTGGAGCAGCCGGAGTGGTTGGAGCAGCTGGAGTGGCTGGAGGGATGGCAGCCGGACTGCAGTACATGCAGAAAAAATCAAATGAGAATGCAGTGTTAAATGAAGCTAATGAATGGATTCACCGTGACAGGGATAGGTGTGAGCAGCTTTTGAAGCTTATTACAGAGTATGAAAGACACTGGCAAGAACTGCAATCCAGTTTTCCAAATGAGTGGGAAATGCATACATTTATGAAACAGAATGGGATTCATGCCGAAGAATTGGAAACATGCTTTTCAAATGTTACAGAGTTAGTTAGAAAGTGGCAACGGTATGGTTTTGGTACCCACAGCGAAGCAGATATCCAGAGGGCAGAAAAAGTGGTCCGTAAGTTCTTACATAAGGAGGAGTATGACCGCACCTATTTGACGGCTGTTACATTGTTCTTGGATCTTAATAGGATTGTTGCCATTACCCATGATGAGGCATACTTGCAACGTGTAAAACCTCCTATTCATAAGCTGCTGGAGATAATTGCTGATGGGATATTGTATGAAACTGAACCTGCACGAAAAATGGCCAGAAAACCCTGGCGCATTCCTGCTTACTAAGTGTAGTACACATGCATAATATTACAATGCCACACATTAGCAGTATACGAAACTATACACTAAAACTACCAATTTTGTTACTCTTTAAATTTTATTATTATAGTTATACTGTAAAGCAAGTAATTGTGTTATTTAGTCATTTACAGGAGCATCATGCATCCCTGGTGGCGTTAATCTTCATGCCTTTTCTATTTCTACTCTATACTACTCTTGGTACTCTGAACTCGCAAATGCATGACAATTGTATGATTTTGTGGCCTCTTATTTCAATTAATTATATATATATATAAGAGCTCAGATGCCTCCAACATTAATGCATGAATGTGTGATAGTGTGTATAATAATAATGTGACAATGTGACATGTGCATATGCATAATAAGTCTGAATAATTTTAAATTAATTTTAAAGCTAAAAATTGTAGGTGGCCTAATAATTGCAAGTGGAAGGAATTCTAATTCTAATCTGCAACTGCCATGCACGCGCATGCATGTGATCAATAATTCTTTAAAACAATCAATAATCAATAAACCTTTCAAACAATCCCATGCTTGCATTCCATAATTATAATAAAATAATTTTTCATTGTACATTCAATTTACATTTCCATTATTAAATATAATCTTTAGCTCAAATTTAGCAAAGAATTACGAAATCAAAGGTAATTATAAATACGTACAAGAACAATAAACTTTTAATTTACTAGTACTGTATAATAATCCCCAATATGCATGATCATGATGGGTTCCATACTGTATACTTTATGTACGGCTAAGGGAACAAGTGTATTTCGATATATACGGTTACGGGAGTAGTACGGGTATGGGTACGGATGTAGAACGGGCGTATATATAACGGATACTTTTTTGTACAAAGTACCGTACATACAATAAGTATGGGATTGTGCACAGTGCACGTGATGATTAGCTATGTATTATACACTGCATGCAGCGCAGTCCAGTGTTCTCCTCAAGCTAGGCTACACTTTGAAGAACTACATACATATAATTATGTGGAGATAGGTAAAGCAGTCTTTGTCTCCAGACAAGCCTTTCTGTGAGATAAGGCATCAAATGAGTGTTTGCCATGGTAACAGCCAGTGCCACTGTGACTGACACCTCCAAAGGGAAGGGTGTTCACTGCAGGGAAGGAAGAGGGGGAGACATGAAGGGAAGGAAGAGGAGAATGAAGAGGAAAGAGAAGGAGGGGAGGAGGAAGGACAAGAGAGAGGGGGAGGAGGAAAGGAAAGAAAGATGAGGAGAATGGCAGGATCCGAGGAGGAGGAGAAAAATAGATAGTGGAAAGCTATTAAGATTGCAGACTTCTTTTTGTCATGACAAATCATCCCCATTACACTTTACACCTACAGCTGCTATGCTGTTCACTCACACTCTGCCTCACAGTGGCTAACAATTGGTACTCACTACATAGTACTGACCATGCTACTCACCTCCAACATGCAGAACAGTGTCGTTGACAACAAGTGCTCCAGATGAGGTGAATGTGGAGACATGTTTCTTGTTATCTGCACTTTCAGTGAACAGGTACAGAGCAAAGGGCTTCTCTCTGAAGGATAGGGAAGGGGAGGGGAGGGGAAGGGAGGAGGAGAGCAGACAGGAATGGATGCTGAGGGAAGAAATAAATACAGTAGCAGCAGTGATGAAACCAGTTATCACTCAGGCTTGTATGTACACCGTGGACAGACAGACACAGTATGTTAGTATGAGATAAATATGTAAGTCTGACAGCTATCTGCAACACAGTCCCATATGTGCACACAAAATTATGCACATATGCATGTACATGCGGTATATACATGCACACACACACACACACACACACACACACACACACACACACACACACACACACACACACACACACACACACACACACGGCAGCTCATGAGAGGGCTCTTAGTAGCTACACAGGCAGTAATGCACTCGACATGATCATGAAAGGGTCTCTAAAGGGTAAGCTTAGCTATGTGATGTGCATACGGTTAGAATTATCCATGCACAAGATCTAGAGGGAAAATTGATTATAATCAGGCCAATTGCAACACAGTAGATACCATCTCATGCACTGTTACATGTATACTTACACAATTCCTCTCCATGGTCTTGATGGTGGAGCTGTGGACATGTACTTAGCAGGGACTAGCCGTTCGTGTAGGAGGGCTGTGAGGAGACACGCCAGCAACTCAGTAATGCGGCTCCTCCCGGTGTATCTGTAATAACCCTCCCTTGTCGCATTTAAGGCGCCCTCATGCTCTCCACCACGTGCAACAGTTGACTTACGCACCTAAGTCTCGACTGTCAGTCAAGCCCCTACTTACAAAGAACAAATCAGTTACTAACCAGCTTCACACGTAGCTAGATAGCCATGCTATATCTTCAGCTTGAGCTGAGTAGCCAATCGCAGCTAGCCAATTCCAATTTCGAGCTTTCCTGTCTCCGGCGGCCATTTGCTTTTTTCCATCATACATAGAGTCCACTGCATAGAGTCTATATAGCACATTTCTGTGGTCGCCGAGGTGGTCGCTCTACTCAGTGTCCGCCTCTCCGCCCCCAAAATGGCGGTAAGGCCGAAAACGGATCTGGATACAGGCCTGGTTCCTCACTAGGTTGGAAATCCGTTTTATCGCTTCTCAAGCTTGTCTCTCAAACA
Source organism: Ianthella basta (assembly GCA_964019415.1). NCBI lineage: Eukaryota > Metazoa > Porifera > Demospongiae > Verongiida > Ianthellidae > Ianthella > Ianthella basta. Next base: position 3,233,316 of record OZ025870.1, on the reverse strand, counting down.
TTCACATCGCACATTGCGCCTAGAAAACCCGGGACAGGTGAGTGCTGTACTGTAGCTAGTTTAGGTGTGTGGAGAAGTTGTGAATTTGTTGAGCAGTAGCTAGCTACAGTTGGGCAGCTAGGGCTCTCCCTCACAGTACATGCAGTCGAGTTTGTTTGTCACATTATAAATTATATCAGCAAGTAATGTACGTTTATATCACTTTAATGGCACACACGTAAGCTTGCTACATTCAGCATCAGCACGATGTGTGCGTGTGTGACCTACGTAGAAGTGGTTCATAGTTGTTTATTCATAGCGCCGAATCAATTTAGCTCTATGTCTTGCTGTCCAAGACATTTGTAACTCTAAAGTATTAGAGGACTACCTATCATCTTATATAGCTAGCATGCATTTTCAATAGTGTGTAAGTGTGATCTGTAAGTGTGTAAGTGTGTGGAGCTAGCTATCTGGGGTATGTCTGTCACTAGGGTAAATTCCATCATGTATAAACAGTCTTGATGCTGTTCTGTCACACCTGCATTTGAACACAGCGGATTGAACAAGACACTGCCTATAGACAGCCTACCTAGTGCCCACTCTAGTCTTATGTGAGAGTGATCACTCTCTTTCTCAGGGAGTACTTACAGAAAATGTGACAGAACTACCCTGGTAAAAGTAGTGATGAAATTCCCCAAGATTTTTGTATGTGCAGGGGCGCATTTGAGGGGGGGGGGGGGGGCACTTGCCCCCCCCCCCCTTGCTATATTCTCACTCCCCCTTCGAAAATGTATCCAGTCTTTGCATCCAGCTATGCTTGTGTCCCCTTACGTATTTCTTGCCCCCCCCTTGAAGAAATTTCTATAATACAGCACTGATGTGTACATACTTTAAGTATTACTGTAGCCTATGGTGCATAGTGAGTAGCATGGTATATGTTATTGATGTTAAATAACAATGCAACTTGTTTCTTTGCTGAAGAGCTGTCCCACTTTATGTCATTTGTTTTGCTTTGTTTCAGCGACTTCTAGTCTCCAATGGACAGCTGGAAGAAGTATGCTCTGGTCAGCTTGGAGAATGACTTGAAGGTGAATCTGGGTATGACGGACCTTGTTGGTCGCCTGGAAAGGCCTGCAGGAGGGTTCATGACTGAACTGGAGAGGATGCATGTTGAAGAAGTGCAGGGAGGCTCTGAACGGGTTGGCAGGATCATTGGCATCTTGCGAGGAAAAGGTAACAAGGAGTTTGATATATTCCTGAAGATGCTCAAGGACAGCGGAAATGAAGTGTGGGCAGACAAAATTGAAGAATCTGCTCGCCAATTTGAAGAATATCACAGAGCAAATGGTATGGAGGTATCAGCAGGCATTTCAGTGTGTTAGTGTTTGTTTATGTGGTGGGAATGTTATTATAGAGCACTTAACCATGTTCTAATACACTTTGACCTGGTGTGTACACTTGTGTATGGCTTATAATTGTAACAGACGTGCATGTATTGATGATGGATCAGCTGCTTTGTTCATGCCACGTACGTATTTCCATAGTGTCATAGAGACTCATTGCTACGTACTATGATGAACACAAAATAGGCTTCTGTCGAATGACTGGATGTAGCATCAATGCAAGGTTATCTCTGGGCGTTTCAGCCACGAAGGCCTTCATCAGCAGTATAACTCTAGTGTACATACTTTCATTTTCCTGTTTATATTATACTATGATATAGTATAACTACTTATTCATTTGTAGATCAATCTGGGTGTCTGAAGGCCATTGAGTACCATATGGAAGGAGGCAGTGATGTGTCCCTTCAGCTTACCGAAGGGGGCCAAGGACAAGGAGAAGGGGGATCAGGAGTAGTCTATGTACCTGTGACAGGTGAGAGGAGATATTGACAATTGTCTGTTACCTGATTCAGTACTGTGTTTAGAACTCTTTCAAGGTGTGGTGGAGGGTGTGGGAGGCAATTTAATGGGAGTTGTAATGTGTTGCTGTTTCCGAATTTATATGCCACATACGTATTGTGGCCTTATTCGCCTTACAGATACTAGCTGAATACCTGTCCTTCGGGTGGGTTCACAGTCTACTGTTTGTAATTTGAGCATTGAACCAATCAAAGCTGTTCATTTAATTGGGAGCATTCTGTAGACTCGCTACGTAAAACTCTGTGCATACACAATATACTTATGTTAATCCATTTCGTCTAAAGGAGTCCAGTGGCGAAGGCGTGCTAACCACCTTAGGCCACCCCCTGGATTGCCATGATATACTCTTCCAAGTTTGGCGAAGATTGGCAGAAAATGGAAGGAGGAGTTTGTGGACAACAAAACACAATTTTTCCCTATCTCTTAGATATGGCGTTGACCATAAAAGTGGCAAGAGCTTGGACAGAACGACTTTAAACCAAATTTTGGCTCAACCATGTTACTCTCACTACGCCTCTTCATATTCCTACCATGTTTTATGATCATTTGTCCAAAACTGAAGGAGAAATTAGGTAACAAAGTTTTGTGTGTTACGTTTATTATATTAAGGACACTTCAGGACGCTGAGTGGTTACAATTTAAGTATTATTTAGATTCAAAACTGTTCTCGACCCTATCAAATTCATCTCCCTTCTCTCCTCTTGTCAATGTCCATGGCGCTCCATGGAAACCAATGCTAGATCCCACATGAAGATCTGTCCAGCATACATGAGCCTTCTCGTTGTATTCCTTTGTCACCGGCCTTTAATCCTACCTTGCAAAATGACCATCAAGAATTGAAGGTCACTAGATTGGAGTGAAAAGCACATGGTAGAGTACAGTAATTGGCATTATGCATGATTGCATAGAACCGTCTTGATGCCCTGTGGATTGCCCATTGAGGCTTGTCTGGGATTTTGATGCACATTTACCTTCACCTGTTCGAATTGTCCGTTAGTGCATCTATGGTATTTGAAGCACACGTAGTCTAGCTCACTAGACCCTTTTTGTATGCCGGCAAATTGCCTGCCATGCAGTGTAACTATTAGCACATTTTCATGGTAATAAGAATTGTGCTGGCATGGTTTGATTCGGTTTGATTTCCAGTTGTTGTGTGAATGATAGCCGAACCACGCCAGACAAATGGTGCTTAGACTACATCTCCTTGCCTTGCTGACACGATTTGGACCAGTCTGATTACCTGAAACTCAAGAACGATGTATGCAATACATGCATGCATGTCTGTGCACCCTGAAAAACGCAGACGCTCTAGAAGTAGCCTCACTCTCTGCAAAGCAGCCATTTCACCTACGTGGCAGAAACGGGTCAGCTTGGTTTCTGTTTGTGCATTTGAACGATGGTCTTGATGACTACCAGCATGATATGAAACGATTGTGAATGGTTTGCTTCAAAACAGTTTCTGTCGTGTGAACGCACTATATGGGATTAGCTGCACACTTTGTCTAGCTCGCTGGACCGTTTTTGCATTCCATGAAGTGCGTATACTAATTAACCCTCTGTGCGTAGCGCAGCGAGGGTACTTGGTCTGTGTGTGTGTGTGTGTGTCCGCGCCCAATCTAGCACTGCAGGCTACGAGGCGCCTTATGAGCGATACCAGTGGATTCAGAACGACAAAGTAGGAAGTTGTAAAAAGGCGATTGTCTCGAAAGGACTGCGGTCGAGAGATATGGTAGTCCCGTACCCACCCCCAGGGGGGGTCGGACAAGGTCCTGGGATTGCGCAATACCAGCACCTCAATAATTGCATTCCTGACATTCCAATCGCGTATCTATATGTTAGCTGACTGTGCTCCAAGGCCGAATGTGCATACCCTGAGCCACGGCAAGGCCTTGTACTGCATTCGCGCCCCTGGTATGACCCGTACGTACGTAGCCAAGGAGCCATACGGTGGATTGGGCTTAACTGTCTGACCGCTTTCACGATTTAGTTTTGCAAGTTATCGCAGCGTTTCCTAAGGATTGCCAGCACGCTTAAGCCATTTCTAGCATCCCTGCTATCGAATGTGACAAATCGTGTACAGAACCAAGACGATTGTAAGGACGTGGTTGCCGATTGCACTCCCATTGCAGAAGTAGTCAACCTATCAGTCTTGCAGTCCTGAAGTGATCAATGAAGACTCGCTACCAGCTTCTAAGGAGTCACTTACACAGGAGCACTTGCTCAGTACTCCAGATTAGGCTTCATCTGCCTCGTAGCCAGCAGCAGCGAACACTCGTACACCGGTGTTGGAAAATGCTCGTAAAACCTACCTAGATGTTGGGGAAGGGCGGGGAAGGGTCCATTTTCTGATAGCCCTTGTCCAACTGTGTGCTCAGAAGCAAAGAAACAAGCGATGCGACGTGTTTCTCGAAATATGTCTGCACTTTGCTAGTATAGGTAAAATACACAGTAAAGAGCAGCCGCGTCGGCCATTTTGCGGACACACGTGACCTTGACCGACCCCCCCTGACCCACCCCTATCCGCCGTTCAGCCATTTTGGGGAGGAGCGTCCTCCAAAATGGCGGAACGGCGGGGACTCAGTGGGTCTGGACGAGACTGGAGATATGGCGTGAAGACAGCGAAAAGGCCAATATGCGGCTTATACTCTGTCCGAGAACGACTAAATCGCGCTCAATGGCGGGATGTAATTGAGAGATGCCGAGTCTAGCATTCTACTCTGGCAGTGCGAGCCCTCGGCGTCTGGTGGTAGTAGGACGGGTGAGGGTGGACGTAGTTGGCGTAGAGTAGTGAACCACTTCTCTGTAGTTCAAGAGGATCCATACCTTGATGGAAATGGCGTTCATTTCTTAGCCGGCACATTAATATACATACAGGCACGCATTGGGTAGGCGGATTTCAATCCCGTTTGCGTAGTTGCTCTCTGCGCACACATATGCGCCTACATAGCTAATGACCAACATTGTTGTATATGATATGATATGATATATTATTATTTAAGTGCACCGTGTTGTATAATACAAACACTAGGGTGTCAGCCCCATGCAGCACTATAATATAATTAAATGTAACAGTGTCAAAAGAATCACAATGGGCATAGTTCTTTAAGGGCAGCTTGTCCTTTTCTGCCACATCCTCTGCAGCGCCTTCCGCACTCTTCCATCTTTGCATGCCTCCTCCAGTACCCATATCACCCTGTCATCATCCTTCATGCTCTCCCATCCCACCACTATCTCATTCATCAGCCTTGCCATTTCTCTCCTCTCTTCTGCCACAAATACACACCGGCACACAAAGTGCTTGACATCTTCCACTTCACCACTGTCACAGTTCTTACAAAGTCGTTCGCCCCTACTTAACCCACACCATCTGCCAGTTTCTACCCTTAATTCTGCTGTTCCCCCTCGTAGTTTCACCATCATCCTCCTTTGCATCTTACACTCTATCTCCACACACCGCGCCTTGCATTCAGCATCCATTAAACTCCCAATCACTTCCAGCTTTGGCCGTTCCCTAGCTGCTTCCCTCCATACTTCTCTCACTTCCCTCCATGCTATGTCCTTCAACACCTGCTTTACTTCTTTCAATGTCAACCCACTCACGGCCTCAGCATCTAACCCCTTCCATTTGAACCTCACCAAACTTTGTTGTAGCTCTTTCACCCACCGTACTTTACACCCTACTTCCAAGGCTTCAAGCATCACAACTTTCAATAACCTGCCATCAGTCATCCTCATTACCTGTACCCAGAACTCAATACTTCTCTTCATTGCCACCCATTTCATTGGTAGCATGTTCATCTCAAATTGCAGGGAGACCAAAGGGTGTAGTCTCCCCACCCCTAAAAAGATTCTTGCCGCCCGCATCTGCACATTTTCAACTGGCCCGAGTTGTGCTCCACAACCCCATACCTCTGCCCCATACAATAGCACAGACTCAACGAGAGATTCCATCAGCCTCACAAAGGTAGCTCCTCTCACTTCCCCCACAGTGGCCCTGCACCTTCTGAGCCAGTCACTTAGTGCTCTTGCTCCTGCCTTTCCTCTCTCCTCCACCATTCTCGTACCTTGCAGGTGCTCATCAATCACACACCCAAGATACTTGTACTCCTGCACCACTGCAATCTCTTCACCTCCAACATCAAACTTCTCCTCCGTCCTTTTCATACCTGTCCTTCTCACATGCATTACCCCGCATTTTTCCACATTCACTTCAACTGACCATTCATTACACCATTCTACTAATGTGTTCAACCCATGCTTCATAGATTTTTCATCCTCTGCAAGAATCACTGCGTCATCTGCATACAACAACACTGAGATTAGCTGACCCCTGCACTTTACCCCCACTCCTGCCTCTTTCAGCTTAGTTATCAGTGAATTGATATACCGCCTGCCATGCAGTGTAACTATTAGCACATTCTCATAGTATTAAGAACTGTGCTGGCACGGTTTGATTTGGTTTGATTTCTAGTTGTCTGAACGATAGCTGAGTGGTACCGAGCCACACCAGACAAATGGTGCTTGGACTACATCTCCTTGCCTTGTTGACATATTTGGACCAGTTTAATTACCTGAAACTCAACATCGACGTACGTATGCAACGCGTGCATGCATGTCCGTGTGCCCCGAAGACCAAAACACTTTAGAAGTAGCCTCACTCTCTGCAAGACAACCATTTCACCTACATGGCAGAAATGGGTCGGCTTAGTTTCTGTTCGTGTGTTTGAACGATGGTCTTAATGACTGCCAGCACAGTACAAAACGATTGGGAATGGTTCGCTTCAAAACAGTTTCTGTCGTGTGAACACAGTATACATGATGTGCTGCACGCTTCGTCTAGCTCACTGGACCATTTTTGCATCCCATGGAGTGCGTACTAATTTGTACGGGATTTGAATAGGATTTGAATGTCTATACAATATACTAGCTGTAGTTCTGTTGGATTTATGTATATATAGGTGCAGTGTTTAGGTACCCGTACCATGGCAATGGGATTTATAGTCAGCTAGTAGTAAAGAGACCCTATCTGTGCTATTGTTATATTGTTGTCCAGTATATACAGCATCTGTTGTTATGGGCAACATGCTGTATACGTTCAGCTATACTGAGGTAATAGTACATTCTTGACACCACTATGCCATTAGGTGCTAATTTGTTATTTCACTTATTGTCATTCTTTATTCAAATATGCACACTGTCAGTTTATTCATTGATGTGTACATAATGTTAACACTGTACCTACCAGAGTTGCCTATGTTCTGTGTGTCTCGTGTACATGGGATGTTCTTTGTAATGGAGTATTACTTTGTGTGGCCTACTTGTTTCTATGTATATGTGTGTTGTACACCCAATGGAGTGACATGCAGGTGTATGGCTAGGTTTCAGGCAATATATGTGAGCGGATTTGACAAAAGGGCCCACTTGTCGATATTTGTTGATTTTGAGTTAGTGGTATTGGGTGGAAGCACAGTAGATGAGCTCTTTATTGCACTATGTTGCTCTTCAATAGCTGCTCCCATTCCCGAGATCACTCGCTCAAAGTACGAAAATACGCTCGGTGCAATTATGAGAAAACAGCCCGTAACGCTTCCATTGTTATATCCGTAAACATGGCGACGGCGTAGCTATTCTTCCAGGTTTGAAGCACAGGAAAGGACTATGGGTCTGCAACTTGGCCAGGGTGTTGGGACGATACCACAGGTACGAAAGATACAAAAATCCGAATTCACTGAGAACATCACTCGGTTTGCATGTTTTCGTCCATAGTGACACTTTATACATAGCGACAAGTGGTCCCTTTTTCAAATCTGCTCACATATGGATGTGCATGTGCTGTCTTAGTGTAAGGTGTATATAGTATTGTGTGTGTCCTAGTACTGATGTGCTGTATATATATTGGTCATGTATCACCATCACACCGTTTCATGTACGTCCTGCCAACCATTGTACTCATGGTCTGAATGTCGTATGTAAGTGAGTACTACTTTGTGTAGCTTGCTTGTTTCTGTTTGTTGTACACTCAATGGAGTGACATGGCTAGTATAAGGCTCAGTTTCAAGCAATGTAATAGTGTATGTTTTCTTTGTGCATGCATAGTGTAGTATTGTGTGTTCTCGCACTGATGGCACTAGATGTATCATTTTTAGTGGTGCATGACACCCTTTCATATATGCCCTTACGGCCGCTGTATTCATGGTCTGCATGTCCATAAGACACTTCCCTTGTATTTTTCATGTAGTGTTGAAGAGAAAGCGATCTAGATCATCTGCAAGTTCAGTAGACACCCCTTCTTGCCCTGCCGAGAAGAAGACAATGGATGAATACATGAAGATGAGAATGGACCTAGAGAAGCAAGACATGAAGTGTGTGCATGCTAAATCTGATCGAGCAATTCGACTGTTCTATGCCAATGCTCTTTCCCGCATTATCCGACTGCTGGAGCCCCACCTGGTTGCTGTGAAAACGGCAGCCAATATATACCTTCAGCTGGGCCTTCATGAAGATGAAGAACAAGTGGAACGAAGCGATGTTGAGTCTGCAGAATCAGTCAGCACACTCCTCGGCCGAATGTCAATCGAAGCTAAATGGGGTAATACATGTTTCCTGCAACAAGCTATCGATGCAATCCCCTCTAAGGCTCGTGAACGGGAAGTTGCCGAAGCCATCCTTTCACACTACAATCTTCATCTGGCTATTTATGAGAAAGCCACGCTGTTGAAAGATGATATCACCAAGAAGAAGGAATCTGAGAACAAGGATGAAGGAAGACAGGTAGTCGCAGAGGGTGAACTTGTTCCACTGGAAATTACTTCATCAAAATCTCTCGCTGAGTTCACTTGTGAAGATTGCCACCATCTCCAAGTTCGTATCCTCAGCCAAACCTTTGGCATCCCCGCAGACAATATTAACTGCATTGAAGCAGTGGAACGTAAAAGCACAACTGTCACCTTCTGCATTCCCAATGGGTTCACATATGTTATAATGCAGCGCTGCACTCACTTGGAGACCATTTGGATACTCCTGGAGCTAGACGTCATAGAGGTGGCCATCTCAGGGTTCACCTTTAAGCCCTCTGTCAGCTGCCTCTTGACACTGCTCAGGGCAAGCAAGTCCTTCACTGCTGATCTTTTGCAAAAGACAGAGGTGAGGCTTTGGAATGTGGATTTGACATGTGTGCACTACCAGCGAGGACTCCTGCATCTGCAGCATAATATTGCAATCTTATTTATGTTCTAAAGACTAGAATTTGCAAATTTCAGCCTTGTTAGCTTTATTGAAATGGATATTAATGTGTTTTAACGCCTTTATTTCATGCAGATCCTCCCATATCAAATGCACTGTTTGGTGGACCCAGGCACCAAGGTGTGTAGCAGTGTGTCATTGCTGGCAGTATCCATGTGCATATGACCATTGCACCACATTTGTACCGTATTTTACATTGGATACCTTTGGCAATGCATACTACATAGTCCTGTACATCCTGTGTATATTATTTCCTGCCTTGTTCACTGTATAATTATACTGATGTCATTGGTCAGCAGGATAGAGTCTTGGGTAAAATGTCAACTTTCTGGTGCTAGTTTCGATCCAGCATTCTTGGACTCACATTGACTGATTAATAATTGTTGTGTTCCCTGTACAGGAACCTTTATCTGGTCGTCCGCTTGGTACCAGAAGGATTGCCCAGCAGTGGAAATCACACGGTTTGTACACAAGAATGTGCCTGTATCTGTCCCTACCTACCTTTTAGTTTATTAATCTTAAATGATCTACAGTGACTCCTGCCATGTGCTGCTACTGAACTATTTCAGTTGTGATTTCCTCAATCAGGCAATGTCGGAGCTGAAGCCAATCCATTGGATGCAAGCCAAGAATCAGTGGATGAGCAGCCTCTCACTGCACCCGTAAGTTATGGTGTACAAAGGGTAGAGCTGAAGATGATGTGCTTCGTGATCCTTATTCCTCTTCAGCTGAATATTCTGCACAAAATATATAGTCATATATTGTATGTATTCTAAAGGTAAAAGAGGAAGAGGAAGCCAAGCACCAGGCAGAAGACATAGTGACTGAGCTACTGTCCCGTGTTCAGAAGTTGGAGGATGAATTAAAAGTATCTGAGAACAAGAGGTGGGAGCTGATTCATGGCAACACAGCCTTGCAGAACAAGCTGAAGGCCAGTCGAGAGGAGGTAGACCATGTCCACCAAGAGATGACTAGCCTAGAAGAAAGATTGCTGCCGGTAATGAGGGCACAGGTGAGGAAGTTGGTCGATTTAAGGCACTGTACTCTGTTTTGCTGTGTGTGATCCCAACTTTCCTCACTACAGGTGGATCCACCTCCTATTCCACACCCACCTCTTTCCACCACAACCCATCCACCGCCACCTCCCCCAGAACCTGCAGTCCAGCCTGTAGTGAATGAACTAGCTGGTGAGGATAGTGTCCTGTGGAAGAAGCTTATTCAGCAGACTGAGAAATACGACCACGACATGGAGGTGATCACTCAGGTTAGTAAATAAAATCCAGGGTCTCTCTTAATTGCAGGCCCAGAGCAAAATACAGAATACGAATTTCATTTGAAATGGCAGTTCATATGTTGCACAGAATGGCTGGTGAATTTGAAATTTCTGCATATAGAATTTTGAATAAAACTGGGTGAATTTGATGAATTTGATGATCCTATTTTGACTGTTCACCCACCTATCGCTTCCAGACTACAAATCATAAAGTAGATATCGAATAACAAATAACGATCACCCTGCCTTCCTTCCAAGAGTGACTATTCTCTCTGCCTTGAGAGTGACAAGCACTTGGTAGTGTCAACTATGTGCACCACTTTCATTGCATCAAGTTTCTGTAGCACTGAACTCTTGTTGCCCCAGCTGTGAGTTTAAGGCTTTAACATTGACACCAGGTGTGTCATATGATTTCTTTCCAGTGAGTCATGATGACGCTAGTATGCTGCTTTAAGGCCTGTTTATTTCCGGCTAATTATCTTAAAGCAATAGTTTTCCATTATTTCATGTTTCTTGATGTCAACTGCAAGAAGCATTTGAAGTCTGGCGATTTCTGGGTGAACCATCAAGATACAATTGTGTATGTGTCCATTTCACCCAGTTTGTTCAAAATTCTATAATTGTATCAGCTTTAAATTCATCTTTGAAGCCACTGTATGCAACTTATGATCTGCCATTTTGAATGAAATTCTGCATTCCTTATTTCGTTCCAAGGTCTTTGATTTAGAGAGACGCCTTCTTTAGTATGCTTTGTTTGTTTTGCACCCACACCATTCTCCTTTCTGTTCAAACTTGTACTGTGTCACTGTGCATTTACATTTTTATTTACTTGCACTATTTTACATGTGTTTTTCTACATAGAGCCTGTCAACCTCAGACCCTGTTGCAAACACAATGCTGCAAGCTGCATCAGTGGGCAGTCAGCCTGTGGTGCAGCGCCTGGTGAAGCAAATTGTGAATGTAGAAGACAAGGTAAGTATAGTGATACGTTTACAGAGGTACCGTACAATGAACTGGGGATGAGGATATGAGTTCAATTGGGAAGGGATGATGAGGATTGAAAGCTTACGCAGGAGGTAGAAACAAGAAGTGCAAATAGGGTTTAAATGAGGAATCAAGTGTCAATGTATGTGATGAGCAAGTTGAAAGGCTAAATAATACTGAAGGTAGAAGCTGTGACCTGAGTTTTACAACACTGTTTGTTCACCAAAAAGTAGAGTGCTGTGATTTGACTTTGCTGTGCAGGGTGGCAGGACCCCTCTGTTAATAGCAGCAGAAAAAGGGTTCATTGAATTGGTCAGAAAGCTAGCTGGACAGTATGATGGAGATATCTTCCACACAACCAAGGTACAAATATAGAAAGGACTACTATGTAACCATGCATACTTGCACACACATGCTTGATCAAGCTGGCACAGTTATGTGTTATCACCCCCCCTCCCCCCCAACTCCTCCAGAACTCCCGGAATGCCCTCCACTTGGCAGCGTACAGAGGCCACCTACCTGTCCTGCAGTACCTCTGTCCCATGTTTGGAGACAGAGTGCTTGACAAGGATGGGAATGGTGAGAATTGCCTGGACATTGCTCACAGGCTGGAACGAAAGGACATTACAGAATTCCTCAAAGACAACTACCCACAACTGGAGAGAAAGGTAAGGTTGGGGGAAGGCATAGAAGTGAGCTATATGCGTATAAATGTTTGCGGGACTTATATTTTTCAGTTACCCCTTGTCTGAGGATATTCACAATTTTGCGAAGCCTTTGTATTCCCCTAATGTGTAATGACAGTAAGGGAATTTTTTGTTTATTTTCATGAATCTTACTAATAATGTGCTAGATGTTTGTTCGTTCAGACATTATAAATTGGCACCTTGCAGGGAAGCAGCTCGATACGCTCCATGCCAGTTGAGAGACTGGGTGGGCATGCTCTTAGAGGGGTGCCATTCACCTAGCTGCCTTGCAGTTGAAGAGAGAGATGTCCATTTGTTTTGGTGGGCTGACATGCCATTTTAAAATTATCAACGGAAGGACTGGTCAATTTTTACCGGTCATTGGCGGACTTGATACGAGCCATGCCAATTAAGGGAGTGGTGGGGACATGAGCTTAGATTGGTGCCGTTCACCTAGCTGCCCTGCAGCTGAAGAACGCACTTCCTTTTTTTCTGCGGGCCGAGACACCATTGACGCCTCTTGCAGCCCTTGACAACTTACAATATTTCATTCCGCCACAAGAATGTGACATCACATTCTGTTGGGGCCAGCCGGCTTTCCTGCTAGTAGTATCCTCTAATTTGCTATATTCATGAAAATATGTCTTGCAAAATTTGGGCACATTTAGTAGTTGAACCTATACTTTACATTAATGCTCCTTGCATGAAATTCTTTTGCAAGCCATTGCATACCTACATAAGCCTGAAGATATCATTGATATTTCCTGGCACCAGGTGTGTGCTAACACTGGAAGAGTCACGCATCACTGAATAATTAATGCTGACAGCTTCACTGAATCTATATTTGACTATTTCTAACTGGCCTGTATAATTATAGAATGCATTTATCAGACGTGACACTCGTGACGTCTATTCAGGAATGTGCCCAGTTAAAAATGGCGTCTCCTATCTTAATGTATTAGCGCACTTCGGCGAAACTATCCAAACGGCGGTGACAAAGAACACTTAAAGGCCATGGATAGGCTTCTTTGGATGTATTGAAGTGGGCAACGCACCCAATGGCAACCTGGAGTTCACGTATGAGAAAAACGTCATAGGCTGCTCGTACTCCATTTGTTCTTTTCATGTTATTCTTATTCTTCCCACAGAATTTTTGCGTGCTCCTAGCACACGACACTGGGCACCTACAGACCCAAGTCGTGTACGAGGACTTACGTACCTAAGTCAAGGACTAGGAACTGAGCGCCAGTGGCAATCTAATAAGTACAGCGCTGGAGCGGGCAAGAAATTTGTCTTCCCCGTGTATTAAAATACCCCATTGCTGCCATTTTGTTGCGCTGGTATACTGTATGGTACACGGCAGCCACTTCATCTAATGTGGCATAACTGTGCTAGATGCTCTGTACCACCTTCAGCAAATTTAAGGAAGGGGTAGCGTCATTTCCTTGTAGCTACATGGGACTAGCTAGCTAGACATTTGGGCCCATGTAGCTAGCTGTACAAGGAAATTAGGAATGCATAGCGAACTTCATGGCAATGTGGTTCATCATGGTGTTGAGTTACTGTTGCTTGTTTCTATGCTTTCTCTACTGGCCATTCTTAAATCCCTTTTGATTTTAAAGGAATTTTTATGCACTATTAGGTAATGCATTGCTCTGCCTCCAGTTCCCATAGACACATCCATCAATCACTGATTATCTGGTTCTGTGGCATATTGCTTCATCTGATGCATTTAATTGGCTTACTTTATCCAACGTTCTGCATTGTGTAAGAGTGTAAATGTATCTGCTGGAAGTACTGTTTTAATAGCATCCCTGGAAATACGTTGTGTGTTAATTATGATGCACTCTATTATATTCAAATAGGGTGATACTGACAGTGATTCTCGGCTGACATTAAAGAGGTATGTGTTGTATTAACAGATCACTGCTGTATGAGACATTGTGCTTAGTCTTTGTTATACTTACACTGTATGAGTATGATGTGAGTGCGATGTGTTTGTCCTGTTCTGTAGGGCTTGCAGACACCGCTGGTGGCTAAAGGTCTCAGACAAGAGTGTTGAAGTAGCCCTCCCTCCATCCTCCACCATGGAGCTGGCAGAGAGCAAAGTTGACATTCAGAATGAGGGAAAGGTGGAGTTTATCAGTGACTCCAAGTCCAACCTAATAAAGGCAGTCAGTGGCACAGAGTGGATGTACCGGAGAGGGGCCCTGGAGAGAGGCAGACAGGTGTGTGTGTGTGCATGCGCGTGTGTGCGTGTGTGTGTGTGTGTGTGTGTGTGTGTGTGTGTGTGTGTGTGTGTGTGTGTGTGTGTGTGTACGTATGTGGTGCATCAAAGGTATATTATATTAATAATACTAGCATTAGTAGTTGAGCTTCTGACTGTCAGTTGTTACACTGTCTATGCAGGCTGTCAGTACCTTACGACTCCATGAATTCGCCCACTACCACCAGCGTTGGCTGGCAGACAGTGTCCAAGAGGAGGAGGAGGAGTCCTGTAAGCAGTGGCTCCTACATCAGTCTCCAGAGATGACCACTGTGAGGGAGACAGAGGAGTACAGACCAGGAAGAGTCAGATACAGATACACCACTGGAGTGGGATTGCCTGCGAAGGTACAGTGTGAATGGATGTGTGCCTCTTTCAGGTGCATAAGCAGTTTTAAATGTATTCTTCATCTAATACTGTACCACTGTACAGTATGTATTCTCATTTTGCCCTTCCAATTATTTGTCACCTACATCAATACTGTACTTTGTGGTTGACCTCTCAATTATGATGAAGAGTGACGTATTGCAATTCCTTTTTGTGGTCTCTAATGAGCTGTCATGGGCGTTCTGCAGTCACACTTGCTACTGCTCATTCACGGCAGGAAGTGTTATGTGCCTGTAAGCTCTTTGGTTCGATCTCCAATCCTGCCATTCACATAATCCTCATCATGATAATTGCCCTACTCTTGACAACTGATGTGTTAGTTGGATAGCACTCCTGTTCACACCAAAGGCAGTGATTGATTTACATTTCTGTTAGTGACACAACAATCTCTAATCTTATATCCACAACTCCGGTGATTTACCAAATATTTATAATTGTTGGCTATCTTGTTCATTATGCCACTAATCACCATTATTGACTGAAGCGGAAGGAATCATGAGCTTAAAGAGTCCGATAAAGGGGACTACAGTCAGAGGGCTAATAGTGACATGTCTAACCTGACCCAATCTGACAATAAGGTTGCTGCTCAAAGTGTACAAAATCTTAGAAAAGATACAGTCTGCATATCTGATTGGAGATCCTGCGGAGTATTGATGTGTGTGGAGCTTTGAAGACTAGCATGTTATGAAGGGAAGTCCTCTGCCAATTGTACTGCAATAATTGACTCCACCTTGGAGCTTGCCAATGCTGTGAATGTCTTACACAGCTACGTCACAGGAACATCATATTATGTCCTGTTTTGGTCACTCAGCAAACTGTGGTGCCTCATTACAATATGCCCAGTTTACCCTTGCACTATTCATACCTGTACTGTTCTTACAGCTATATAAACTACGCGCATTGGACTTGTCTGTTGTAATATACATTAACAAGGTCAACTCCTAAAATTGTCAATTCCTATGTTGCCTTGGCTACATGTGTGTTGTCATGTGATATGCACATGATCTGATAGGGTTCTTGAAACCGTCATATATGGCAGCTAGACATGTACCTGAGGATGGGAACAAGCCTTATTGTCCCGTATTAATTGAACCATATGAGCAAAACGTCCAGTTTGTGTGATGCAACATGACACCGTAAGCCATTTTGAGAAATTCACAAGGACATTGGCAGACCTGGTCCCTAGGGAAGGGTTTGAACAAGTGCTCCCACAAAAACATGTAAATGTGGACAGCGTCATGCCTCTCTGTTTCTCTCTGTTTCCGCCAAAGCCACATCAATGCTTTCTGCTGTTTTAGTGGCTTTGTTAGCAGCTGTATTTCTTTGTGAAACAATATTTCATCAACAGCATCATGCACATGAAATTACAGAGGAGTGTTTGTTCTTCCCTTTGGTGCTAGCTAGACTCTGTTCCAAATTGACCTGTTAGGACGAATATATGAAGGTATGTCATGCAAAACGAGCCCTGGCTAAACCCCCCCCCCCCCCCCCCCCCGGACTACTTTTGGCTGTCAATAGTGGTCCACCCAGAGCACTATTATCTACACTTCCTAAATCTTAACAATGCAGTGAGCTGACTGTAGTACAATCTTTGCCATTTCCTCTTGCTTAGATGATGGATGAAGCAGCTGCTTATGTTCACCAGGAACCAGAAAGTAGGTCAACTGATTTATGAGCATGTGCACTATGTACCTTTTCCCCTTTATTGCTCACAATTGTGGCTGTTTGCCCGTTCTAACATCATCATTCCAGCTAGCTCTTCAGGTTTTGCTAGCCAGTACTTATCAGTGGCTGTCAGCCATCCCAATCTGATTTGCTAGACCATCCATCTACGTAAATGCTAGATAATAGATGCAGTAAGTGTATGGACAATCTGTAGCAGTGTGTCGTCAGCAACACGGGATACAACACGAGTGATATCACATCCACACAACCACCCTGTGGAGCGGTTAGCTAGGGAACCAAACGTTGACTCTTGCCTTGTTGTTCATGTTCTCTGTGTAGACCTGTATTTAGCTTCAATCTTTTAATAGTGTTAGATCGTCAATGATCCCGTGCGACATCCGACGCTATATTGGTGACCCAGTTGAGAGCCTACCCCAGAGCAGCGGAAGAGCAGCAGTCATTGTCACGATCCCTCAACCCTCCACCTTCTTCCATCGCCCACCGCCTGGGTCTTCAACCATCCCACACTGGCCTGCCCAACTTCTCACTGTCTTGACATTGGCCCGCCTCACACCTCATCGGCCCCTCACCGGTCCTCATTGGCACCTCATTGGTCACAGCTGAACCTCAGCCCGGCCACAGCCTGACTTCAGCCCGTCTTCACTGTAAATTACCACACGGCCTCACACTGGTGTCATGGTTCATTCCATCCCCCCATTATTTTATCCCCCCAGATAAAATAAAATAGGATACTTTATCCCCAGGACTAGCATATCCTAGGACATCTTACCCCCCTTCGGTATATTTTATCCTCCTGGGGGGATAGTCTATGTAATAATTAAATGGCGACCAGGAGGTGTCTATGCGATTTAGAGCATGAAGCTCGGGGGCGCAAAGCGCCTGAGTGCTGAGTGGTCTAAATCGCGTAGAGACACCAATTGGTCGCCATTTAAGTAATATAGATCCAAGTCCATTCGCCTACCCAATCATTTTGTCTATCTCTCTCTTCTTGACGATGTACGCGTGAATGTCGTCATACTACAATGATAATTGCCCTCGCAGAGTTCCCACAGATGGTTATATGGAATTTATAAACCCCCGTGCTCTGCGCGCAACATACAATTATGGGATTTAGAATCATGCACGAAGGAGTTGGAATGCTTCTCAGAGATTTAAAACCATCGTTTAGAGGCCCGTTACCATGGCAATGGGATCTATGCCAGTTTAGTCTATCCCTAGGGATGAGCTATCCTAGTATAAACCATCCTTCAACTGCATATCAAATATAGCATCATTAAGTAAAAATCTACAATAAGTATAGACTTTAACATGGAGTGATCAAGTAAATATGTCAATGTTGGTATATTATATTATATTATTACATTATATCATTATTTAAGTGCACCGTGTTGTATAATACAAACACTAGGATGTCAGCCCCATGCAGCACTATAATATAATTGAATGTAACAGTGTCAAAAGAATCACAATGGGCATAGTTCTTTAAGGGCAGCTTGTCCTTTTCTGCCACACCCTCTGTAGCACCTTAATTCCGCACTCTTCCATCTCTGCATGCCTCCTCCAGTACCCATATCACCGTCTCGTCATCCTCCATGCTCTCCCATCCCACCCCTATCTCATTCATCAGCCCTGCCATTTCTCTCCTCTCTTCTGCCACAAATACACACTGGCACACAAAGTGCTTGACATCTTCCACTTCGCCATTGTCACAGTTCTTACTAAGTCGTTCGCCCCTACTTAACCCACACCATCTGCCAGTTTCTACCCTTAATTCTGCTGTTGCCCCTCGCAGTTTCACCATCATCCTCCTTTGCATCTTACACTCAATCTCCACACACCGCGCCCTGCATTCAGCATCCATTAAACTCCCAATCACTTGCACCTTTGGCCATTCCCTAGCTGCTTCCCTCCATACTTCTCTCACTTCCCTCCATGCTATGTCCTTCAACACCTGCTTTACTTCTTTCATTGTTAACCCACTCACGGGCTCAGCATCTAACCCCTTCCATTTGAACCTCACCAAACTTTGTTGCAGCTCTTTCACCCACTGCACTTCACACCCTGCTTCCAAGGCTTCAAGCATCACAACTTTCAATAACCTGCCATCAGTCATCCTCATTACCTGCACCCAGAACTCAATACTTCTCTTCATTGCCACCCATTTCATTGGTAGCATGTTCATCTCAAATTGCAAGGAGACCAAAGGGTGTAGTCTCCCCACCACTAAGAAGATTCTTGCCGCCTGCATCTGCACATTTTCAACTGGCCCGAGTTGCGCTCTACCACCCCATACCTCTGCCCGATACAATAACACAGATTCAACAAGAGATTCCATCAGCCTCACAAAGGTAGCTCCTCTCACTTCCCCCATGGTGGCCCTGCACCTTCTGAGCCAGTCACTTAGTGCTCTTGCTCCCGCCTTTCCTCTCTCTCTCTCCTCCACCATTCTTGTACCTTGCAGGTGCTCATCAATTACACACCCAAGATGCTTGTACTCCTGCACCACCGCAATATCTTCACCCCCAACATCAAACTTCTCCTCCGTCCTTTTCACACCTGTCCTTCTCACATGCATTACCCTGCATTTTTCCACATTCACTTCAACTGACCATTCATTACACCATTCTACTAATGCGTTCAACCCATGCTTAATAGATTTTTCATCCTCTGTAAGAATCACTGCGTCATCTGCATACAACAACACTGAGATTAGCTGACCCCTGCACTTCACCCCCACTCCTGCCTCTTTCTGCTTAGTTATCAGTGAATTGATATACAAGGAGAACAACAGTGGCGAAAGGATGCATCCCTGTCTCAACCCGCATGTTACTTTGAAAGGTTCACTTCGTCCTTCTCCCACCTTCACTTCACAACTCGCATCCTCATAAACTGCCTTTAAGAAAGCTGAGAGGCGACCTCCTAACCCCATTCCCTCTAAACACCTCCACAACTTCCCTCCGTCCACCCTGTCATATGCCTTCTTAATAAAAGTGGCAAACATCCCTGTCTTTGTCACTGCTTTCACCTGCCCCAGTAATGCCGTCATTAACTGATCTCTGCACCCTCTTCCTTTTCTAAACCCTCCCTGCTCCTCTGCCACCAGCTTCCTTTCTTCAACTACATGTACCAACCTATTCTGAGCAATACTGCACATCGCCTTATAAGCAAATGGCAGTAATGAAATGCCCCGGAAATCCTCTGTCTTGCATACCCCACTTCTACTCCTCTGTGGTATGAGGACCACGGTGCTTCTTCGCCATTCCGAGGGAACCATCCCATTCTTCCAGCAGTAACTGAAGAGGCTATACCAAAAATCCACCAGGACATCACTGCATACTATTTCAGCCGTTAGCCTATCACTCCCAGGGGCTGCTTTCCGCTTCAAAGTGTCCAAGGCCTACTTCACTTCTTCTCTTGTCACATCTTCATTTAACAATAATTTCCCCCCATTTACCTCTTCTCCCCCTTCATCTCCCTGAACCTCTGATCTTCCCCCTCATTCAACACATTTTGAAAGTAGCTCTTCCATACCCCTACGGCTTCCTTACCCTGTCTCACCACACCCAGCTCATCGTATACCTTACCAATGTCACTCCTCTTTTTTACCGTTTGTCAAGCCCAGCTTTATTGCCATTCTCCACCACTACTTAGGATTTCTTATCACTCTATCCAGTTCATTTCGTCTGCTCTCATCAAAACTTCTCTTCGCTCTATTCACTGCTTTCTTATATTCCCTTCTCTTCTCAACATAGTATCTCCTCTTCCCCCTCTTTGCATCACTACCATTACTCTCCAACCACTCTGTCTCTGCCCTGTGGAAAGCCTTCCTTAGTTTGGCAATCTCTTTGGTGAGCCATGGTTGCCCCCCTTTACCTCTCTTCACCTTCATCTCTACCAATCCCTGTCTCATCATCTCTGTCAATTCTCCGTATATTTCATCAATCACTTCCTGGTCATTCCCTGCTGTTTCCACTTTATCCGTCAGCAACCTCACTCTCTCCACCTCACCTTCCAAGTATCCCTCTGGGACCACGTACCGCTTAACCATGCCATCTTCAAGTTCACCTTCCTCCTTGCCCTCTTCCATCCCACTAACCCAGTCAGTTGCAACCTCCCAGCTCATAAGAGAGTGGTCAGGTGTTCTAGTGACCACCCCTCTGCAATCCATCTCCTCCACACTCTCTGACATGGTTATCACCTTGAAATTTTCAATGATGTGAAAATTCTCCTTGCTGACCAGGCAGTAGTCAACCACTGAACATCCCTTGCCAGAGACACAAGTGAATGCATCCCTTCCCTTCCTCCCATTCACCTCTGTCATACTTGTACTTTGAAGGAAGTCCACAAATGCTTCGCCTTGACTGTTCTTCACCACATCAATCACTTTTCTAGGAGCTAGGGATGCCGACCCTGTCTGTATTAAGTTCCCCACATCTAGCGTTGAAATCTCCACAGATTATCAGAGGCCCCTGTGAGCAAACCTTTGCCACCTGTTCAGATAGTAGCTGGAGGGTTTCCTCTGCCCCCTGTCCCCGGCTTGAGGACTCAGGTGGGATGTAGCACACTGCCAATATCAGAGTGTCTTCATTCCCTTGACTTAACCTCACCCATAGTATATCCTCAACGTCTGCGTCTATGACTTCCACTGCCCACTTCTCCAGCACCTCTTCACGAACCAACAGACCAACCCCACCTGAACCCCTCACTGCCTTCCTATGGAGGTTTCTTCTATTCCGCCCAAATCACCTATATCCTTCCACAACAATCTCCTCCTCCCTCCTCAACCAAGTCTCCACCAATGCCACCACATTCAGCTTGTAGAATCTATCACCTTTGCCCTCATATCATGCCCTTCCCTCATTTTCTCCATTTCACCACCATCTCTTCCCCACCCACAAACATTCCAACACGTTATGCTCAACTTCCCCTCACCTCTGGTCCCAACATCTGCAAACAATCCTTCTTCTTCCCCTCCCTCTGCCACCTCACCAGTAGCTTTCACCTGTGCCCCTCCGACACAGGTTCCACCCCTAAAGCATCACACTCTCCTCTTCCAACTTTCTGCCACCGCCAATACTTGTGCTTCCACTGCTCATCCAATGTCACTAGATCCCTCTCTTGGGCTTTCACAACAAACCACCACACCTTTTCATTCCACTGACCCACGTGCTTACTAATGAAGAACCTAGAAAACATCTTCCCCACTACCCTGACCATCTCCTTCGCAATTTCATTGCAGGACTCTCTCTTCCGGGTTCCCCACACCTTTCGCACCCCTGAAACACATTTGGCTGACTTCTCCCTCCCTACACTCTTTGGCTTGTTCCCCCCACAGTCATTTTGCCTCTCACTACTTTCCCGTCCAAATCTCTGTAGGCATGTTGCCTGTTTCTCTTGCTCACCTGACACTACCATCTTTTCCACCTTATCACCTGTCACCCCTTCACTCTGTGTCATACACTTCGACCCCTCCTCTCTCTGGGACCCTCCTAAGCCCAGGCCTCTCAATCTCTCATTCTCCTCTCATTTCATCCATTTCATTCTTCATCATGCTCATCTCTTCCTTCAACCCCCCTACTTCTTTGCACAACTGCACCAGACAAGCAGACGGGCAAAAATAGCAAACAAAGGATTTCCCCTCCATCACCCCAGCATCCTCTTTCATTCCTAGGCAGCTGATGTGAGACCATCCTTCACAAATCTCGCAGCGCACCATTTCCCTTGACTCTACTTCACGAGTACAGAGACATCTAATTGCTTCGTCCCTGGTCTCCCCTAGGCCTGGCTCACCTTCCTTCGCAAGACTCACTTTGCCATCACCACTCCTTCCATCGGTCCCTTCGTCACTCTCATAATCAACCTCTTCTCCAACCACACCATCAACTGCTTCCTTCAACTTTCCACCAATCTTTCTCGCGATCTTTGTCCCAATCCCATCTACACTCCTTTTCTCGAACCCTTCTGCGGTCCTACCATCGATATTGTGAATCATCTCCTTTCTCTCTCCTCCTCTTCTCTTCTGAATCACCCTCCCTACTGATTTTTTCTCTCTTCGCTCACAATCATCCGTCAAATATTTTCTCAATCTACGTGCTCTCACGTTCGAGGCAGCCATCTTAATCGTTATATTATTGGAAACGTATATATGTACAGGACAGGTAGCTACAAGTGATTCATGCAGAACACTGTGAGCATGTCCATGCTGTTGTACTGTCCTTAAAAACAATGTCAGGGATGTTGACACAGGACTTGTGGTACTACACATTGCAGGAAGGACAGTAGGCCATCTCCTCCTCCCCAAACTTCGGCAGTCTACAAATGCAGTGTAGTTTGACTTGCAATTTCTTTAGAGGCTTTGGCACTTTAATCTCCTTTGCTGGGAAGGGTGACAGACGTCTTCCTGAACACACTTTAGAAGTGTAGGCATAGACGTGACTGGTCATACCTGTAATATAAGAACAGTCAAGAGTCATTGCAACAGCCAGAAGTATAGACTGATTGTAACTGTCAAAAGGAAGCACAATGTCATACCTGTAGCTTGTCGGTTGGAGAGTTACCATGACAGAGCTCTGTCACATAAGCATTGGCAAAAAGCCCACAATCCACTGCTCTTTTCTGGACTTGCATCTTCTCTAGTTGAAAAGTGATCTGCTCCTTTGCTGTCTGCATCATGGATGAAGTCTGCACTTGCACTGACAGATTGGGCCTGCAGTTGGTGCTGTCATAGACTCTGATGGTAGCGTCATCCACTGCCTCTACCGTCACCCAGTGCATCGCATTGTTGAACAACACTTGCATGAAAGGTGGATCGGTTCTCTGAAAAGCCAGAGTCTGCTCAAGGACAGTCCACTGTAACCCTCTAGCATCTGGAAGTTGGTCCCACAGGAGCTCATTTGCAAACTGGATGTGTTCATCTGTTAGCATCTTTCCCTCTGTTACAATGGCAATATTTTGGCTGACAATTTTGGGCAACTCTTCCTGTAATTTCTTCGAGTTCTCTGGGGCTGAGTGGGGCATCATCTCTTGAGCGGCTGGCTCACAGCAACACTTTCCAGTACACAGTCGTCTGGAGTGCATATGCTCTGGGGAGTGGAGGTGGCCTGTGGAGGGAAAGGGACTTGAGGAGAAGAGGATGGGGATTGATTTGCAATGGGTGAAGACTGGGTCTGAGGAGGCGAAGATGGGGATTTAGTTGGTGAAGACTGGGTCTGAGGAGTTGAGAATGGGGATTGAGGTGGCAACAGAGGAGCTTGAGATGATGGAAGCAGGCCACAACTTTAGCAGGAAGTCCTTTCTGCAGAACTGGCAGGTGATAGGGTTGCTGGCTGTTTTGCAGCCGCAGTGACAGAAGGCAGTAGTTTGGCATGCTCCTCCAAAAAGGCAGCTTTCTTCACAGGAGATAATATTTCCATAATTGCCAAAGACAGCGGTGCAAGCCATGGTTCTCCATTAGGGAGAAGGTCTCCATATCCTTCGGCAACGGGGCACACATTAATCATATATATATAGTATAGCTTTTCAACAGCTTGCCATCCATTGATTTCAGTTTGTAGCGTCCTTTTGTAGCTTCTCCACAATCTCATATGGGCCATCCCATTTCTCATCCAGTTTTCCGCCCATCCTATAGCTATTCTTCATCACCTTCTTCATTACTTTGGAGCCAACTGCATAACCCTGCATGTGAATATCAATATGTACATTCAAAGTTAGACATGCACAATGCACAAATGTGTATACTTATGCATTCATGCATATCTATACATACACTATCATACTGCACATTCCTAAGAAGTATGGTGTACTAGCCAAAGCATATTTACTAGTTTAATGAAGTCACTTACATGATTGCAGTCAGGTTTGGCATCATAGTATGTCTTCTGCCTTTCCTGGGCTTTCTTTAAGTTGGCAGTGGCTCTATCTTTGTGCTGTTCTCTCAGCTCCACCAGCTTCTCCATCACATCATGTTTTCCATTGACTGCAGCTGGCTCATCTTGTGTGTACGGCGCAATTTCATGGTCTATTGCCTGGGTGACGATTGTACAGTAGAAAATAGGTGCTGTACTTGATTGAATCTCTTGGATAAATCTTGCCTTGAATTTCGATATGAGTACAAGACACTGTCAATGTAGATGTCCCACTGCTCCTGACAGGTTGAAGTGAGCTTAATGAGGCTCCGAACTAGGGTCTGGTTCATCCTTTCATCCAAACCATTTGTTTGGGGATGGTAGGCACTGCTGATGCGATGCTCAATACCAGTGAGCTCAAACAAAATCTTCAGCACCTCATTTACAAACTCTCGGCCCTGGTCTGACTGAATAATCTCTGGCCATCCATGGCTGCAAAATAGAGAGATAAGGAAATGTGCTATGCACACTGCTGTCTTATCTGGGAGAGCAGCAGCTTCAGGCCATTTTGAGAAGTAATCTGTGGCAGTGATTATGTATTTGTTTCTGCGTGGGGTTTGTGGCAGAGGCTCAGTCAAGTCAATGCCAACACACTTCCACACATCTGAAATGGGGATGGGATGTAGCTCCAGTTGGTGATTCTGAAACTTGCTGTTAACCCGCTAGCAAGTCTCACATGCTTAGCAGAATGCAATAACATTTTTGGTCGCTGACTTCCAGTAGTATGACTGCAGAATCTGAAGGAAGAATAAGAGTGTCATGTTGCGATGTTCTATGCAATTCTAGACAAGCTGTAGCTTAAAGTAGCTAGCTAGACAGTAGCTATACAGTGGCTATAGCTATATAGAGCTGTGTTTGATCACTCTTGAATCATATAACTAGCTAAGATAAAATCACACAGTCTTACCTTGCTCAAAGTTTTGTCATGGCCGTAGTGACATGCATCGATCCCGCTGTGACAAGCCGCCAGAACTCTCATCTCTCCTCCTGTGTCACTAGAACACGCTGCAGCGAGGTGGTACCAGACGTGCTGTCCACCAATTTGTGGAATAGCATGCCATCACGCTCTTGAAACGCCTCCGCTTGCTGTCGGAGGGCCCTCTTGGCATCCTTGGAGAAGCCAAAGGGATACACAGGCTTTCCAGCCTTAGAGTTACGGATGTATTGAACAAGAACTTCTGCATGATCCTCTGTTAACACGGTCGACATAGCCATCTGAGATCTGATGCTACAGGCTGCATGGTTGCTCGTTTATACCAGCACGATTAGCACTTTCTGATTGGTCGAAAATGATCCTTTCACCTTTATTGTACCGCTTTCTATTAGTCGACATATTCCCTTCATTATGACATCATATATTTGGCCAGCAATCTTTTCTGCTTCTGTTCTTTTCTGTTGGTGCTTAACAGTCAATGCGTTAGAAGGGGACAGACTATCCCAAGGTGGGCTACTATATCCTAGGAAATTTCAACCCACCAGATAGTTTAAACAACCCAGGGAGATACTTTATATGGGGGATACTATAAACTGTGACACTGGCTTATCAGGCTCCAGCCTCGGCCCAGTTCAGTCTCGTCACGACTTCTTTCAGCCTCATCCTGGCTCACACGGCCTCGGCCCACTTTCCCGGCCTCATCATGGCATCGGCTTAACCTCATTGTGGCTTCCATTGGCTTGGTCTCAGCTCTCCTGGCCTCAGCCTAGCTACTCTCGGCCCCTTCCACTCCACAACCTTTCCGGATTGCATCTTTATGGACCATGTTTTTCTAGAAGGCCATTTTTTGGACTTTGACTGCATGGCACAGTATCAGTAGCACACCGTTTGGACCACAGGACCGATCTCAGCACTGCCAGCCCCCGGACAGCACCTCTAGCCCTCATACTCCAGTGTGGCCCCCATGGTCCACTATCAGCACTACTATACCACACGTGATGGGCACCTTGATTTTCACTTATAACACACAGCACTCCCCAACCCTGCCTGCACTCCCCTGACTCCCCTAGCCCTAACCAAGTCATTTACTTCATCACACTCCTGCAGTCCCTAACCTTACACCACTACAGTATCGGTTGCAGCCCCCCTTCGCAACACAGGTCGTCATTCAGGACACCATGTTCTACGAATGTATCATTTACCTGTTCACTGGGAAGAGAGTAATGTAGCAGTGTGCCGTCAGCATCACGGGATACCACGCGAGTGACATCACATCCACACAACCACCCCGTGGAGCGGCTAGCTAGGGAGCTGTATAGTTATATGTGTGAGGATACCCGGTTTTGTACTCTTATCTCTTTGTATGTTTGCTAGAAGGCCGAATGACTATTGTATTGTGTATTTGCAAGTGGAGCATGCACTATAATTATGATCAAAATTAGAGGAGTCTTGATGAAGGTCTGTGACTCTTGCAGATAAAACCCTGTTCTTTTAGACGCCATGGCCAGTGGAAATGCGAATGCATCCTTCATACTGAGTATGTTGCCCAGGACTACCTATTGTTTTGCAGTAAGTTGCACACTCCTACCACATGTTGCTAAGAGGAAATGCAACGACGGCCTTGAAATCAACATCCCTCACTTGATTTATCTCTTGCACAACAGTGGTTAAAAGGCATAATATCTATTCGCAGGACCTCCTATGAAGCACTGCTGATCAGTCACAGAACTAATCGTTACTGCCACTAGATCATCCATCAACAGGGATCCATTCAGTATCATCGCAGAAGATTGTCCGTGGGCCTTTCGCATAATTTTTGTTGGTTTATACCAGTTTTCAAGCACTTTTTCTGTGCATATAAACCACCACACAGTGCAAGTTACAATATGTGGATCAGTATATGTGCCAGTGCGTGCATGATCTTTTGTTGATTTACGTTCTCACTTCTCTGTATAATTAGGTACAGTTCTAGGGAAAGCTCCTGAATATGAAGCACTACAAGATGCTTTTGAGCGTCTCCACAATACTATCGACCCTGAGGGTATCACAGCTGTGCTTTACTCCCAGAACCTCCTCAGTCGCATTGGAGCAGAAACTATTCGTTCCAAACCTACCGTGTATGAAAAAAATGAAGAGTTGTTGTTCTCCATTTCCAGACGTAGCCCTTCCCAAGTAATCCAGTTCTGTCAGGTTCTTCTGCAAAAGCAAAGCCTCTGTGGCCACATACTGAAGGAAGGTAATGCAATAAACTGGCTTTATTTCAGTTCGATACCTGCAACAGATACATGTATAGCATTAATATACAACTGTGGTGCCATTTAACTTAAGTTACAGTGTATATAGCGCAGTCAGACCTTGCATGTGAGTGATAAAATAATGTGACAGTATGCTACTTATACTTATACTTTACAAGTATCTACATGTCTGTGATAATGTAATGGCAGTTATGTAAGCGCATGTTCAAGTATATGTAGCTGGGAGAACGTACAGAGCTCCTGTCATTATACAATGGGACCTGTCTAAGATGGTCACTGTACGTGTTAGGCAGCCACCACTCTAAAACAGCCAGCCTCCCTGGACCCAAATAGTACTAAAGCATTAATAATTGCAATCTACCTCTGTAGAACAGCCACCCCTCTATAGAAATCAGTTAGAAATGGCCCACAAGTATAGCTTGTATAGCTATTGATGGCATGTTGCTTTTCTCCACAGCTCTGCAGGCAAGAGGAGCGGACACCTCTTCCCTGTTAGTTGCTCCACTGGACCCATCTGCAGTGAGTCACGTGGCTGTGAAGTATTACCCACAAATTGATGACCTGGACATAGCGCTCTGTGCTTTGGTACAGATGATGAAGGATAACACCAAAAATTCACAGAATTTGAAAGCATTCTGCATTCACTTTCTCACCACTCTCTCCCGTATCCACAGTCATGACATAAAAGATGCTTTGGATCGTCTTGCCTCACCTGCCTGTCAGAATAAAGAGGCCATTGATATAATCCAGAGATTCGTGGACCCACTGGACTGCCGTCTCTTGTACATGATTATATCTGCACTGGAAGATGAACATTTGATGAGAGCCTGGGATGACTATTGCCAAAGGTCTAGGCAAGCCTGCCGTACTATTCTGGAGCAGTGCCGCAAAGTAGCACTAAGAACTCATCAGTCGTCTCCAAGTGGCATCACGCTTGGCATGCAGACCAAGATCTTTCCTCCCGATTTGACAATCAAGAAGATCCTACAGCTAAAGAACTTCCTTATCACCAAAGTAGGCTTAGAGGAAAGTGTTTTCCAGGGATTTGCCGTGTAATTGCAACAATGAGATGTTCAGATACATTTATTCCTGGGCTTGCATGAGAAACCCTGATTTGTTAATAGGCAATATTATAGGTATGGTATATAGTTGGCTAGGGATATTATACATCCTTCATTAATTTAATTTTGAGCACACATTAATTATTTTAATAATTATAATTATATTATAGGATGAAAAGAGCCTCTAACAGCCTCTAGATAACTTCTACTGTAGGTGTCCTCTTATCATATCAGTGCTGCATATATATATATCCTGTTTGAAAACTCTACAATTAATAAGTTTATTAAATTTGTTAGCATAAATTTAGCACAGATTTACAATACATAGCACAAAATTAATTACAATCCAGAACAAGTGGGTCCAACTCAGAACATGCAGTACCAAGCCTATAGGTGTATACGTACACATATGTAGGAGTGCTGCATGTACGTACTGAACACACAGTATTGCTAAGGTACATAATATGTAAGCACAAAGTGTTCAGCTGATATGCACAGTCCAGTATACTTTTCTCCTCAAGGCCACATTTTGAAGAACTACATACATGGAGATAGGCAATGCACACAACGAGCAATACAGAGGGCTCCAATTAGCTGGCCAGAGCAGTGTTACGATAATACACATTACAAGCTTCTCTCCAAAAATTTAATGTATTTCACATCGATCACACACACCTGCATGCATGCAGTTACTGTATATATACGTGCACACCACATGTATACATGCACACACACATCTACACACACTTATACGCTGTCGCAAAGTCCAAAGCAGTCTTTGTCTCAAGAAAAGCCTTTCTGTGAGAGAAGGCATCAAACGAGTGTCTGCCATGGTAACAGCAATGTTAGCAAACTGTGACCAACACCTCCAAAGGGAAGGGTGTTCACTGCAGGGAAGGAGGAGGAGGGAGAGGACTATGGCCAGAGGGAAACAAGAGAACAATCGATTGCAGACAGTGTAGAAGGCAAATGCTTATAATGGCAATGTAAATGACAGGTGGCCTCGTCAGCTGTGGAGACACCAGCCTTGTCAATTGCTACCCTGTCATATGGCCCCCGTAATTGGTGCAGTAGGAGGAATTTATCTATGGGCTTGCAATACTCCCCCATGAAATAAGACAGGTGGGGTACACACACGGCATCAGAGTCCTGGGCTCCTGGCCTTAGAATTCCCCACGTATATACACTCGTTACTGTCTAGCTGGCTAACATTAGGTGCACAACCTGTGATAAACACAAGAAGTGTGCTAGCACCTAGTCTCCCCACACAAGTCCAAGGAAGTGTGTAGTTTGTGATTCACAAGTATGACTGGACTTGTAACTAAGCATAGTCTCAACCTTTTGAATGCCAGACCCATTGGCTGCAGATCTGTCAACCTTATGGCATACTCACATATGCACACACCAGTACACACTACACATGCACAAACATGAACACACACAATTATATTCATTGCAATCCTGCATAACTGAACACTTCTTCTGCTAAAGTAAGCACATTAAACCATGCTCACTATAGCATGCCATAAACCCTTCGCACAGATACACACACACATACACACACATGCATACAGTACACGCATACAGTACACACACACACACACACACACACACACACACACACACACACACACACACACACACACACACACACACACACACACACACACACAATACCTGTTTCTAATGTAATCCACAGCCTCCTCGATGCTGTTGATTGTCAGTACTGGCAACATAAGACCAAACAACTAGGGGAGGGGAGGGAGGGGAAGGAGAAGCTTGGTCACTCAAGGGAGACCATTGACAAATTACTGTACACTCTACCAGATGATATGTTTATGCAGGTCCCATCTCCTCCATCATCACAGGGTCTGCTTTTTCCATGTCAGAGAGGATAGTGAGAGCATTGTAGTATGAGGAGGGATCATTTTGTCTGCCAAACATCACATTAGCTCGGTTGGACTGGAGCAGCTTGGGCAAGCAACTGAGAGAAGAGGGGAGGAGGTGTGAGGGCAGAGTGGGGAAAGAGGAGGAGGAGGGAGAGAAAGAGAGAGAGAGAGAAGGGAGAGGAAATGGAGAGGAAGAGGAAGCGGGAGAAGAAAGAGGATGGAAAGCGGAAGGGAAGAGATAGAGAAAAGCACAATGAAGAGAAAATAGACGGGTTGGACAGCAATAGGATAATATAAAATTTAATGCAAGACTAATAACAATACAAGCAAACCGTGAGAAGTCCTGTATATGTAGGTGATCATGACAATGCATGTACAAGCAACTGACCCATAGTGAGTGGCATTGATGATTCATCCATCGGAGTTTCTCCAGCATGAAGCTTGTTCTCACATAGCATCGTTCTCGTATGAATACCGTGTGAGTCTACGACCACTTATGGAGAAGGAGCGTGCTCACATCCGTCTAGGTTTAGAGAGTGCAGTGGATAGGTTGTAAAATCGCGGTGTTGTGGTGAGCTAAAAGCCCACCGCGAAGGAACAAGAGTTGAGACAGAACCCTAGTGACGGAATTACCCTATAAAGTGACGAAATCACCCCGGTTTACCTTACATCTTTCAACTTGAGCTGGGTAGCCAACTGTAGCTAGCCATTGGCCCCAATTCCGATTTCGAGCTTTTCTAATCTTCTCTGGCGGCCATTTGCTAATCAGCACATACCACTTTCAGCATTCCACATTACTGTGGTCGCTCTAGTATCTATGGCTTTACTCAGTGTCCGCTTCTTCGCCCACTCCACTCCCTATAATGGCGGTAAGGCCGAAAATGCGTCTGGGTACAAGCCTGGTTCCTCACTAGGCGGTTGGAAATCCGTCTTTTCGATTTGGAATTTGTTCTCTCAAGAATTAATACCGCATATTGCATCTGGGAAACCCAGGACAGGTGAGTGTTGTACTGTATCTAGTTTGAGGTTAAGGGCAGTACCTAGCTATAGCTTTGGGCAGCTAAGGGCTCTACCTCACCCATCTCCTATCTCACTCACTGTAGCAGCGCGTACATTCGAATTTTACTTTAATAATGGCACCATTGATTATCTAAACTACGCGGTTGCGTAGTTTAGATAATCTATGATGGCACATAGCTACGTAGCTAATTGGCTCACTACAGCATCACTTGATGTGTGCGTGAGACGTAGAAGTGTTTCATTGTTTAGTCATAGCGCAGGAACTATTTTAGCTCTACCTCTTGCTTTCGAGTACATTTGTAACTCTACTGTATACAGAACTGCCTCTCATGTATTTTAATTGTGTGTAAGGCAATCTGGTGTATTTCTGTCACTAAGGTAATTCCATCATTTAACAGTCTTGATACTTTTCCATTATAACTGCTTTTGAACATAGCAGAACACAACACTGCCTATAGACAACCTACTTAGTGCCCACTCTAGTCTTAAAGTATGCGAGAGTGATCACACTCTTTCTCAAGGAATATACTTACAGAAACACGTGACAGAACTACCCTGGTAAAAGCAGTGATGAAATTCCCAGTTTTACCTTATGTGTATGAACTTTAAGTGTTAGTAAAGACTATGGGGCATAGTGAGGAGTGTGGTGTGCTACTGACTGCTACTGATGTTAAATAACAATGCAGCTTGTTTCTTTGCTGAAGAGCTGTCCCACTTTATGTCATTTGTTTTGCCTTGTTACAGCCTTTTCGTCTCCAATGGACAGCTGGAAGAAGTATGCTCTGGTCAGCTTGGAGAATGAGCTGAAGGTGAATCTGGGTATGACGGACCTTGTTGGTCGCCTGGAAAGGCCTGCAGGAGGGTTCATGACCGAACTGGAGAGGAAGCATGTTGAAGAAGTACAGGGAGGCTGTGAACGGGTTGGTAGGATCATTGGCATCTTGCGGGGAAAAGGTAACAAGGAGTTTGACACATTCTTGAAGATGCTCAGGGACAGCGGTAATGAAGTATGGGCACACAAGATAGAAGAATCTGCCCAACTATTTGAAGAATGTCAGAAATCTAAGGGTATGGAGTTTTGCCAGTGTCTTTGGTTACATTGCAATTTACAGACCTAGTTGTTATTCAACGCTGTTGAGTTGCATGTATGTTATTAATTGTCATTGAGTTGCATGTAATTATGTGTATAGTACATATACAACTATTCACTCTGATTCACTTTCAATTGTATTTGTCTGTCATCTCATATTATTGCTCTATTACCTGCTTACACATGCATAGATCAATCTGGTGGTCTGAAGGCCATTGAGTACCGTGTGGAAGGAGGCATGCGCAGTGACGTGCCCCTCCAACTCTCCCAAGGGGGCCAAATGCAAGGAGAAAGGGGAACAAAAGTATTCAGCTTACCTGTGTCAGGTAACTTAAAGAGGAGATACTGAAAATTTTGTCTGTTACCTGATTCAGTTATCTGGGATTTAGATGCACACTTTGTACCCCTGCGAATTGTAGTTTTGAAAGACTTCCTACACCCCTGTACATACAGTAATGCTATACATATGCACTAGTACTAAAGGCATGTGCAGGTTCATGTTTGTGCCACCCTTCCATGTGTGTCCTCACAATCAATGTACTCATGGTCTGCATGTCTTCATAAGACACTTCCCGTGTGTTCTTCATAATTGTAGTGTTGAAGAGGAAGCGATCTAGATCATCTGCAAGTTCAGGAGACATCCCTTGTTACACTGCCGAGAAGAGGACAATGGATGAGTACATGAAGATGAAAATGGACTTGGAGAGACAAGATATGAAGAGCGTGCATGCCAAAGGTGATCAAGCAATTCGACTACTCTATGCCAATGCCTTAAAACGCCTCGCTCGACTGCTGGAGCCACACTTGGATGCAGTGAAAGATGCAGCCGATACCTACATTCAACTGAGCCTCCATGAAGAGGAAGTATGTGTGAAACCATGTGATATTCAGCTGGCAGACTCAGTCAGCAAGCTCCTCAGTCAAATGTCAGTCAAAGCGAAATGGGACTGTACCACTTTCCTGGAGCAAGCTGTGGATGCAATCCCTGCCAAGGCCCTTGAACGGGAAGTTGCTGAAGCCATTCTTTCACACTACAACCTTCACCTTGCCATTTATCAGAAGGCAACACTAGTGAAAGATCACATTATTAGGAGAAATAAATTTGAGAGCGACGTGGAAGGCAAACAACTTGTTGCAACAACTGAGCTAGTTCCAGTTGAAATAACTTCATCCAAGCCTTTTGAAGAATTTACTTGCGAGGATTGCCATCGTCTCCAAGTTCGTATCCTCAGCAAAGCTATTGGCATCCCCGCAGAGAAAATCATCTGTCTTGATGCTGTGGAGCGCCAGAGCACAACTGTCACCTTCCTTGTTCCCAACGGGTTCACCTACAGTATTATCCAATGCAGTGCTCAGTTGGAGACTGTGTGGGTTTTCCTGGAGCTAGACGTCATAGAGGTGGCCATCTCAGGGTTCACCTTTAAGCCTTCCATAGGCTGTTTCTTCACACTGCTCAGGGGAAGCACACCTTTCACTGCTGACCTTTTGCAAGTGACAGAGGTGAGACTTTAGAGTTTAGTATATGTGCACGCACTACCACTGAGGATTTCCACAAGCATAGCCAATGTAAATATAGTAATCTTTGCATATCTAATAGTGTTGTAGCATTTTTGGGTTGACTGAAATATTAACAATTATGTAATCCTTAATTTGCACAGATCCTCCCATATCTGATGTACTGCTTGGTCGACCCAGGCATCAAGGTATGTATAGCTGTATGTCAATGCTAGCAGTATCTATGTACTGTATATGACTTTTGCACCAGTTTTGTACTATACCGTAAAATGGGAAATATTTGTGGGCACAAAATTTGGTAGGTTTGCCACGAAAGAATTTTGATGGGTTTTACATTTAGCAGATTCTGAGTCTTTAATTCCGATAATTTCACAACCATATGCACCAGTTGAGGACTAGTCATTGGCTCTTGTTTCATGTGGATTCAGCAGTGTACCTTCCAACTTTAACCCATTAGGATCCATAGACACAATTTGCGTCAAATATTTGTATGCGCTTAAGGCCCATTGGCGCAGATTTGCGTCAAGACGAACTTTCCCTTCGTTTGGCTGCCAAGAACGGAGGAATGGTACGAACGTTTCACAGCACGCCCAGTAGTCATTTGGCCATCATTTCAGACTCACGCCGTCTCTTCTGGTCGTTCTCGTGCCGCGCAATCAAGCGCCGAACGTTTTGCGAAGTTACGCACCATTTTGGTGCATGACCAGAAAGCTACCACGTACCACGTAGTGATAAGAACGAATGCAGTCGGCTGTTGAACAAATAGTCCAGCAGCTAGAGCGGCTCCTAGGTCCTTTTCTGGGTCAAAGAAGTGCCAGCAAGTAAAATACAAGTGTTCGCTTACCGTTCTCGTCTTCTTTGGCTGCACACGCTTGCGAAGAATCTAGAGCTAGATCACGAACATTTCAGAGCCTTTCTAAAAACGGCACCATGGAATGCAACACCCAATGTCATTATTTTGCGCAAGGAAAGCCAGGAAAGCCACGAAAAGCAAAAGTAAGGGGCTTGTACGTAGCCGCCATTTTAAAGTTGGGCTCCCAGTACACGAGCGCGAAGTTTGAAATTGGGTCCTAACGGGTTAACCCTTTTGTCATTGGTCGCTCAATCTCCTCTAGAGATGTATCCTATGTAGTGGCCGTGAGTCGCACTGTCTTTCTTTCTGGTCTTATTTTGCATCTTTATCAAGCACAAGAGACCACCCTCACAACGCATGCATATGTTCACTGCCCCTTTTCCTTCCCTTAGAGAGTGCCACACTTGAGCACAGCTACTTCGTTCTATAGATCCTTAGGTCCAAATCGACTGCAGTGTATACTTGTAGACTGCTTGTAACAGTGTCCTACACTATAAATGCTATACTAGTCAGAGCAAAAATGGCAGTCTAGCTAAGCAAAGCTAACGCTATACTCTGTAGACAGCCAGAATTATTGGCAAGGATTTGAATTTTGGCAAATTTTAAAAACCCCAAATTGCCAGATCTGAATCCTCACCAATATGTATTTTCCACCATACAGTATTTCACAAGTGACACCATTGATAATGTATGCTACGTTGTATGTTATACAGTCAGGAAGAACAAATTAATATCCATTTTGTTGGTGCGGTGATTTAGCATTCCCTGGATTCCTGAACCATGCAATGACTTATTGATTTATTTCCTTGTTCCATACACAGGAACCTTTATCTGGTTGTCCGCTTGGTACCAGAAGGATTGCCGAGCACTGGAAATCACATGGTTCGTACACAGGCATGTGCATGTATGTGTACCTTCTTACCTAGTAATTAATCTGAAATTGATTCTTGCAATGTGTTGCTAGTGAAAAATCTCATGTGTGATTTGCCCATTCAGAAGAAGTTGGAGCTGAACCCAATCTGTTGGATGCAGGCCAAGAATCAGCGAACGTTCAGCCTCTCACTGTACCCGTGAGTGTGGTATGCAAATGATAGGACTCTACAGATGATGTGATTTGTAATCCTTATAATTATATATTCCTCTTCATGATCAGTTCAGACTGAATACCCTTTATGCAGTAACTATACATATGTACTTACTACTTCGGAGATCTGCCTACATGTCCATGCACCTAGTCGTATTCTTTGACTTACCAGTAGTTTGTATATCTGTATGATGGGAATAGGATTGTTGTTAAGCAACACGTGACAAAGGAAAGGTGTACTAGTGAGACATTTCAACCACAAGGGTCTTCATCATTCAATATACGTTTTGGGACTGATGAAGATCCTTGTGGTTGAAACATCTCAGTAATTTACCTTTCCTTTTCTACGTGTTGAACAACCCCATTCCTCCCTGATCAAAATGCCATAGCATGAGCCTCTACCACATCATCTTGTATCTGTATGGTCATACATTCACTGTTCTTCCTTGGACAGTCTGGGGGAGGGTTCCCTTGTAAGGTGGAAGAGGAAAAGGAAACCAAATACGAGGGAAAGGAAACAGTGGCTGGCAGTATTGAGCTGCTGTCCCGTGTCCAGGAGTTGGAGGATGAATTGAAGGTGTCTGAGCGAAAAAGGTTTGACCTGATTCATGGCAACACAGCCTTGCAGATCAAGCTGAAGGCCAGTCATGAGGAGGAGGGCCGTCTTCGCCAAGAGATCACCAGCCTTGAGGAGAGACAGCTGACATTACTGAGGACACAGGTGAGAAAGATGGTGGGACTAAGGCACTAAGCTCTGGATCTGGAGTGTTGTGCATGATCCCAGTTTTTTCTTACTACAGGTGGATCTGCCTTCTAGACTCCAGACATCTCTCGCTCCTGCAACTCACAATCGTCTACCACCACCTCCCCCTGAGCCAGCTGCCCAGTCTGCAGTGAATAAAGTAGCAGCTCAGGCACAACAGATGGAGGATCTAGAGTCTGAGATGAGTGCTCTGCAGAAGATGCTGATTCAGCAGACTGAGAAATATGACCATGACATGAATATGATCACTCAGGTATGTACATTTGCTCCAGGTATAAACTTCTCATTAGTATACGTTGTTTATTGTTGCACTCACACCATTCTCTTCCCTCTTTGAACCTCTGTTCAGTCTACTCCCATTTTTTCTCATACTCTTGTAAATTATTTTTCTATGCAGAGTCTACCCACCTCAGACCCTGTTACCACGGCAATGCTGCAAGCTGCAGCAAAGGGTAGTCTGTCAGTGGTACAGCACCTGGTGAAGCAATTTGTGAATGTGGAAGACAAGGTAGGAATGTAGAATACCGAGGAATAGTGCTATGATGAGAATGGAGATACTGTATGGTTCCACTTAGAAGGAAAAAAGGATGAGGACTGAGAGTGTGTGTGTGTGGGAGGGGGGAGGGCAGTGAGAAGTCACAATAGCAATGAGAGTCAAAGGGTGAATGCGATGAGTAAGCTAGTTGCAAGGCACAGTAATCCTTGAGGGAAATACTGTGATGCTGCATTGGTTTGTCAGTATACTGTATCTTCGTTAAAGGAATAAAGTGCTGTGGTTTGCTTTTGCTTCACAGGATGGCAGGACTCCTATATTAATAGCCGCAGAAAAGGGGTACACTGACTTTGTCAGAACACTATCGGCACAATACGATGGAGATGTCTTCCACAATATGAAGGTGCATATTATTATAGGAAGGCTTCCTGCTAAGCATTTGCACATATATGCATACACAATCACATCACACATATCACATAACAAAAGCACAATTGTAATCTCCTCCAGAACTCCCAGAATGCCCTCCACTTGGCAGCCTACAGAGGCCACCTACCTGTCCTGCAGTACCTCTGTCCTAAGTTTGGAGACAGAGTGCTTGACAGGGATGAAAATGGTGAGACTTGCCTGGACATTGCTCGCAGGCTGGGACGAAATGACATTACAGAATTCCTCACAGAGAACTACCCACAACTGGAGGGGAAGGTGGGTTGGGGGAAGGCATAGAAGTGAGCTACGTGTGTACAAATGTGGGAAGGGATGTATATGTACTTATAGGGAGAGCTATAATTGCCACGACGACTGCATACAAATTTTGCAGTATGTGTGTTTCATGGATACCCCTTGCTTGGGTACTTGCTGATGTGTAATGATAGTACCTCCAAATTTAATTTAATATACACGAAGGCATGTTTTTGCATGGAAGCCCACATTTACGTATTACTTTGCAAATGCGTCCCCTAACTCGCAAAATTTACAAACCTTATATAGTCCTCAAAATTTGTGTGCATACAAATACAGGCACAATTTCTTAAGTAAGCTTGAAAGTGCTCCTTGCATGACATTTTTTGCAAAGTCATTGCATACCTTGGCCTGAAGATTTCAAGGATTCCTTTGTGCTAACACAAGGTACCTGGAAGGGTGACCCGTCACTGAAAGATTAATGCTGAAAACTTCACTGTATGTAAACTCAAGTTGTCCTTTTGTAACTGGCATGTATATGATACATTCACCTTTCACGGCCTCGAGCCAGTTCCCATGTAAAAGGCTTCCATATCAATCACTAAGAAATACCCTGTCATGATGTACAGGCACAAGGTCATCTGATTGTGATAGCTAATTGGTGTAATAGCAGTTGAATTGCTACCATTTCATGGAAAATGGAATGCTGATGCTGGAGTTAATATTTTGCATACCCTGAGACTGTGTTTATTGAGTATTGCATCCTTTTATATCTTAACAGAGTGACGCTGACAGGGATTCTCAGCTGATAAAGAGGTTTGTACATTGCGGTCACTGCTATACGGGACATTGCATGTGCCTAGTCTTTGCTATATATACTCACGCTGTATATGGCATGATTTGTAGAGTACAAGTACTGTTCTGCATTTGTATCACTTGTGTGCATCTCACCAACTCTGCCTGTGTTGTACGTACTGCAAAACACTCGATGCATTGAGATGTATCTGCCTTGCTCTGTAGGGCTCACAGACACCGCTGGTGGCTGAAGGTCTCAGGCATGGGTTGTGGCGCAGCTCTCCCTGCATCCTCCTCCATGAAGCAGGCACAGGATAGTGTTGAGGTAGAAGGGGAAGTGAAGTTCAGGAGGGACCCTGAGTCCGAGGCGATGCCGGCAGAAAGTGGCACAGAGTGGATATACTGGAGAGGGGCACTGAAGAAAAGCAGACAGGTGATTGTGTGGTTGTGTGTGTGTGTGTGAGTGTACTGTATGTGTGTGTATGCATGTGTGTGTGTGTGTGTGTGTGTGTGTGTGTGTGTGTGTGTGTGTGTGTGTGTGTGTGTGTGTGTGTGTGTTGTGTGTGTGATTGAGTCTGTGTTTGTGTGTGTGTGTGTGTGTGTACTGTATGACTGTGTATGTGTGTGCGTCTGTGCGAAGAGTTTATGGCATGCTATAGTGAGCATGGTTTAATGTGCTCCTTTTAGCGGAAGTAGTGTTCCATTATGCAGGATTGCAATGAATGTAATTGTGTAATTGCATGTCTACATTCTTCCTGTAGATCTCTTTCTTCACTTCATGTGCATTAGCTTTGCCCAGTATTACCCACAATCTCTAGTCATATAATCCCCTCCAGTGATGGATGTACGTAGTATTTCCAAAAGGGGAGTTCTAAAGTAGTAGGATACACACAGCGTCCCTAATATATGACCACTGCACCTCTTTCTGGTCTAAAAACGGCCCCAAATCTTACTTATTACTAGCAAAAGGGGGGTTTCTTTGCACGCCTGGATCCCCCTCTAGATCTGCCACTGCCCTCCTCCCATTTTGCTATCTTCTTCATGCTCTACTTTATTTCTTATCTTCGATCTGTTCAGCGATTAAATGTCCTTTATCCATACAGACTGCAGCCAGTGCCCACCGTATGAACCAATTCACCAGCTACCACCAACGTTGGCTGGCTGACTGTGTCCATGAGGGGGAGGAGGACTCCTGTAACCAGTGGCTCCTACATCAGTCTCCAGAGATGACCACTGTGAGGGAGGCAGAAGAGTACAGACCAGGAAGAGTCAGATACAGATACACCACTGGAGTGGGATTGCCTGCAGAGGTACAGAATGAAGGAAATTTATTCGCACTAATGTGCAATTGATGTGGCATTTATATTCTTGGTATAGCTATGTCAATATGTAATTGTTGAGCTGGAAGGTGAGGCAAGTGATCTTGATGCTGAAGTTGCCATGCGTCTGTATGTATGTATATAATATATGTATATATTTGTAATTATACAATGGATCTGAGTAAACAGTGACCTTATTAAAGTGGTCACCTCCCTTTTTGGTCGCCGACACTACTTTCCGAGTAATCCACCATATTGAAGTGTACATCGCAAGACCTTGTTAGTGCAGTCACCTGCCTAATGCGTATAGCGGTCAACTTTTTGTGGCCCCATAGGGATGTCTCTATTCTGTAATACGGCCATACAGATTTTAAAGTACGTAAATGACAACAATTTCTTAATACAATCCTTCACTCCTTCAGTGAGTCCTGCAGCTTCATTATAAAGTTCTGGTATCCATCAATGTGATACAAGCACGAAACATCCAGCCCAAAACCAGTGCTACAATTCACTGGGCTGCCAGTGACCTCACACACAATCTAGTTCCCTTGTCTGAGAAGGAAAATGTAAGTATAGCAAGCTAATGACCTTGGAACATGACCTACAACTTGTCCATTCTTCTTTACTGCCGTTGCCATTGGGTGATGTGGATTGAATGGCTCTGCTTGTACCTCTAAGAATTCTCCTGCCTCTGGTGTTCAAATGTCTTTTTAAGCACAAAACCCACGAATAAACGCGTAGCTAATGCGAGAAATAGTTACAGAAATAGCTAAATCGTGTGCAGCCATAGTTATGAGCAGGCTAAATTACTTCCGCCATGTTTATCAATGAATTGTTTTGTAGCGAGCAAGTAACTTTTGGCCTCCTCACTTCACGCTGCATAAGAATCTTTGTTGCCCTTGCAGTTGTGCGTTGGCTGCATGTTAGCTGGGAGGTTGCGTCTGCCATTTTTGGGCTGAAAATCCCTACTACCTGGCACAATTGCTCACAAACAAAAAGACAATAATGAAAGGGGCAGAAGCACTCAGAACGCTGGCAAACATGGACTGACCAAGTCAGTTGATGGAGTCGTCATGGATCACCAGTGCCTAAGGCTTAAGTGCTACTGGGCTGCTGCATCTGACGATACCTAGAAGCAGCGTGCTGCTGATGCTAACAGGAAAGGGCATTACTTATGGGAGGAATCTAGCGTCCACATTGAACCAAAGTAAATCAAACCATGGTTTATTGCATACTCTGGTTAGTAGACATCTTTGTCGCATCCGCCATTTTGATGCCATCATACCCTACAAGCTGGCTCAGCAAGGATCCTTGCATTTTATGTATGCCTAGCATAATGTATGCAATATGCATGATATATAGTATGGTAGGGAGGTCCATACTATTAGCTGATACCTATAACTGTGGTGCTTTTAGAGTTACCGAGGTACGAAGCGCCGAAGTAAAAATGAATGCCAAGGTTGTACATAGAGGCTATGAATCAACCTATAGCTACCGTACTATATGTTATATTGTATGGTGAGTGTGCGGCAGAAACGAACCTTCACTAGTATAATTGAGAGCTAGAGAAAAAATTGTCACTCCTGGGTCGACACCATTTGCATTCTGTATAAGCACCTACATTGTGTCACAGATTGTGTGGAGGCAAAAATGGCGCCATTTGCATTCATTAGACACCTATAGCTGGCTGGCATCAGAGTGCACTTTAGTCTGAGAAACTGCTTGCCTTTTAGCAAGTGGGTGACCAATGAGATGGGAGGAAAACAGAGTTTAAAGTAATGCACAGTCAGCACTTGTGGCTGTGACAAGATGCTGTAGAGGTCCAAAAAGTGCTTGTTCTTGAAGAAG
This sequence comes from Ianthella basta, assembly GCA_964019415.1. NCBI lineage: Eukaryota > Metazoa > Porifera > Demospongiae > Verongiida > Ianthellidae > Ianthella > Ianthella basta. The sequence continues at coordinate 3,191,387 of OZ025870.1, read as the reverse complement.
ATGGTCTTCGATGCACAAAACTGTACTGGAAGGGGCATTTTAATTATATTTGGGAGCATTCAGCCGATCTATTCTGAATACAAAAAGTTTGCTCAATGGAGCAGCTTTGGGTGCATCTTCCATGGCATTAATGCACAGAGCAGGGACTATCACATCGTTAATTGCCTCGAATGTATTCCTTTATGTGGTTTGTTCTGAATACCAGTCATATGACTGGCTTTAGAAAGGGTTGGTTCTCTAATACCAGCTTCACAACAGGGTTGAAAACCTTGCTGACGTTTCGACATCTTCGCCCTGAAGAAGACCAGAGCATCTGGTCGAAACGTCGGCAAGGTTTTCAACCCTGTTATGTAGCTGGTATTAGAGAACCAACCCTTTCTGATGCCTGAGCCAGCTGAGAAGCCCTCACTTCATGACTGGCTTTGCTTTGTTCCTGTGTTTTCTTTGTCAGTCACAGCCTCTTGGAAGCTCCTCTGCAGCACTCATTGTCACAGCCACAGAAAAAACACTAATGCTGCGTAGTCTGACATGCTGGAGTAGACTTCGCATAGTTCTCTTGATATCGGACATTTTGCATAATAATTCTCAGATCCCATATAATGGTAACATGGGACCACTTGTCAGGTCTATGTGAGATATATAAGACCACCTGCCAATGCTTATTGTTGTTGCACAATCACCATAAAATACTTTCTTACTATCACTATTTTGATTCTTTCTAATTTTAAATTTTGAGGAGGAGGACGAGCTGTGCATCACTTCGTGGTTGTTGGTAAAGTTTGGTCACAATGCAGCAGCAGCTGCCTGAGGAGATAGGTGCACAGGTTGTGTCCAAGCTATCCCTCACCGTATGTACACAGCGAGAATACACTGTTAAAAATATAGAGTGATGATCACACCCAAAATTGGTGTGAATTGGTTGCTGCTGTGAGCACATCCTTTTGCAGTGTGATGTTCACTCCAGTCCAACCATATTATACACAACATACCATTTAGAAACAGTTTATAAGAGACTAAGCACTTCATGTATGGTACATTTTACTACAGACATGGTACACTAATTAGAGGATTTGTGTATACGTAGTACCCAGCATACCACCAGGCAGGATAGTTTGTGATTGACGGCATCCCCCTGCAAACGTTGGGCATCTGGTGCCCCAGTGAACTTCACCAGGGAATATGGCACCCCCTACAAATATGGGCATCTGGGGCCCCAGTAAACTTCACCGGGGAATACGGCATCCCCTGCAAACATTGGCCATTTGGTGCCCCAGTGAGCTTCACCGGGGAATATGGCATCCCCTGCAAACATTGAGCATCTGGTGCCGCAGTGAACTTCACCTGGGAAAACGGCATCCCCTGCAAACATTGGGCATCTGGTGCCCCAGTGAACTTCACCGGGGAATACGGCATCCCCTGCAAACATTGGGCATCTGGTGCCCCAGTGAACTTCACCGGGGAATACGGCATCCCCTGCAAACATTTTGCATCTGGTGCCCCAGTGAACTTCACCGGGGAATACGGCATCCCCTGCAAACATTGAGCATCTGGTGCCTCAGTGAACTTCACCGGGGAATACGGCATCCCCTGCAAGCATTGGCCATCTGGTGCCCAAGTGACCGCCACTGGGGAATATGGCATCCCCTGCAAACATTGGGCATGTGGTGCTCTAATAAACGTCACTGGGGAATACGGCATCCCCTGCAAACATTTGGCATCTAGTGCCCCAGTGAACTTCACCGGCGAATACGGCATCCCCTGCAAACATTGGCATCTAGTGCCCCAGTGAACTTCACCGGGGAATATGGCATCCCCTGCAAACATTGGGCATGTGGTGCCTTAGTGAACGTCACCTGGGAATACGGCATTCCCTGCAAACATTGAGCATCTGGTACCCCAGTGAACTTCACAAGGGGAATACGGCATCCCCTGCAAACATTGGGCATCTGGTGCCCCAGTGAACTTCACCGGGGAACACGGCATCCCCTGCAAACATTGAGCATCTGGTGCCCCATTGAACTTCACCAGGGAACACGGCATCCCCTACAAACATTGGGCATCTGGTGCCTTAATAAACTTCACCTGGGAATACAGCATTCCCTGCAAACATTGAGCATCTGGTGCCCCAGTGAACTTCACCGGGGAATACGGATTCCCTGCAAACATTTGGCATCTGGTGCCCCAGTGAACTTCACCGGGGAACACGGCATCCCCTACAAACATTGGGCATCTGGTGCCCCAGTGAACTTCACCGGGGAATACGGCATCCCCTGCAAACATTGAGCATCTGGTGCCCCAGTGAACTTCACCAGGGAATACTGATTCCCTGCAAACATTTGGCATCTGGTGCCCCAGTGAACTTCACCGGGGAATACGGATTCCCTGCAAACATTTGGCATCTGGTGCCCCAGTGAACTTCACCGAGGAATATGGCATCCCCTGCAAACATTGGGCATCTGGTGCTCCAATAAACTTCACTGGGGAATACGGCATCCCCTGCAAACATTGGGCATCTAGTGCTCCAATAAACTTCACTGGGGAATACGGCATCCCCTGCAAACATTGGGTATCTGGTGCCCAAGTGAACGTCACCTGAAAAAATGGCATCCCCTGCAAACATTGGGCATGTGGTGCCCCAGTGAACTTCACCGGGGAATACGGCATCCCCTGCAAACATTTGGCATCTAGTGCCCCAGTGAACTTCACCGGGGAATACGGCATCCCCTGCAAACATTGGCATTTAGTGCCCCAGTGACCTTCACTGGGGAATACGGCATTCCCTGCAAACATTTGGTATCTGGTGCCCCAATGAACTTCACTGGGGAATACAGCACCCCTGCAAACATTTGGTATCTGGTGCCCCAGTGAACTTCACCGGGGAATACAGCATCCCCTGCAAACATTTGGTATCTGGTGCCCCAGTGAACATCACCAGGGAATACTGATTCCCTGCAAACATTTGGCATCTGGTGCCCCAGTGAACTTCACCGGGGAATACGGATTCCCTGCAAACATTTGGCATCTGGTGCCCCAGTGAACTTCACCGAGGAATATGGCATCCCCTGCAAACATTGGGCATCTGGTGCTCCAATAAACTTCACTGGGGAATACGGCATCCCCTGCAAACTTTTGGTATCTGGTGCCCCAGTGAACTTCACCGGGGAATATGGCATCCCCTGCAAACATTGGGCATCTAGTGCTCCAATAAACTTCACTGGGGAATACGGCATCCCCTGCAAACATTGGGTATCTGGTGCCCAAGTGAACGTCACCTGAAAAAATGGCATCCCCTGCAAACATTGGGCATGTGGTGCCCCAGTGAACTTCACCGGGGAATACGGCATCCCCTGCAAACATTTGGCATCTAGTGCCCCAGTGAACTTCACCGGGGAATACGGCATCCCCTGCAAACATTGGCATTTAGTGCCCCAGTGACCTTCACTGGGGAATACGGCATTCCCTGCAAACATTTGGTATCTGGTGCCCCAATGAACTTCACTGGGGAATACAGCACCCCTGCAAACATTTGGTATCTGGTGCCCCAGTGAACTTCACTGAGGAATACAGCATCCCCTGCAAACATTTGGTATCTGGTGCCCCAGTGAACTTCACCGGTAATACGGCATCCCTAGCAAACATTGAGCATCTGGTGCCTTAGTGAACCTCACCTGGGAATACAGCATTCCCTGCAAACATTGAGCATCTGGTGCCCCAGTGAACTTCACCGGGGAATACGGCACCCCCTGCAGACATTGGGCATTTGATGCCCCAGTGAGCTTCACCGGGGAATACGGCATCCCCTGCAGTGCAAAGTACCTAATGATACAATTAAATGCACAATTAGCATACTTAGTTTGAGGAGGTCCTCCAACTGTATTCAACATACCCACAGGCTACTGTGTTCTGGGTAGCTATATATATATATGTACTTAGACAGCTTGCATAGGACTTCCCCTTGTATACAATAGGATTCTAAATAAACTCTGGTCATCTGTAATTTGGTTATGATTTACTTCAAAGTCTCTAATCTATCAGAAATGACCTGACAGTGTGAATACTGGAGTCAGTGTGAACATCACACTAAAGTAATGGAGTGACTGATCACACCCTTGGTATGAGCCCTGATGGTGTGATGATCACACCGCATTTTTAACAGTTTTAACAGACTATACATTCCTTGACCCTTGACCTGGCCCTGAAAGAGAACTCGACCTTAATTATCAATGACCTACTTATGTAGGCTCATGCCCATGAAGCAGATTGTTGCACTCAATCATTATGAGAATGTACTGTAGCTCTTTGCACCCATGAAATTGTAGATGATTATTGTATTCTGGTTGCAGCAATTACATTGCTGAAATATCTCTCCTGTATATCTACATACCTTCAGGTGTTTTACAAGCAACTCCCAAGGATAGAGGATGCAGTTCATCGTGGAGATTTGGAAGCAGTTAAAGAGAGCATTGAGGTCGGGTTTGACAAGACTGGCTGGCAGAAGGAATCCTCGCTTTTAATTGTTGCTATTGAGAAAGGCTACAATGACATTGCTTTGGCACTGTTGGCAGCACAAAGACTTAATGTAGACGATTTGTGCACTGCACTTGATACAGCCCATGACAATGGTATGGAGAAAGTGGCTGAAGAAATCATCGATCAGTTGATGTTCATTGTTGAAGCTGGAGCAATATGCAAAGAGTTATCACAGGAGCAGAATAATAGGTTGTTTCAGCTAGCCTGCCGTAAGGGTGATGTGTCTGCTGTTCATAACCTTCTTAAGAGTGGCTGTGACATATGCACTCTGTCCAGAGATGAGCAAGAACACCTTCTGCATCTTGCCTTTGATAAGTCTAACAGATTTGTGGGTGACATGTTTGTTATTGAGACATTGCTCCAGACTGTCGCTGTCAGCAGTCTTTCTAAAGAGGAACAAGAAGAGCTTCTCCTTCAGGCTTGCAGTGAAGGTAATTTGATTGTTGCCAATACTCTCATCACCAATGGCTGCAATGTGAACTGCACCAACTTCCAGAGATGCACTCCTCTTATGATTTCAGTACGCAAAAGCCACGAAGAGATTGTGAAGACACTCATCTTGGCTGGTGCAATGGTTGAGATGCAAGATTCAAATGGCTTCACAGCCCTCCACCATGCTGCCAGTTGTAACCACACTCAGTGTGGTATTTTCCTGGCTGAGGGTGGTGCTAGTGTGAGAACCAAGAACAGACTTTTCCAGACACCTCTCGATATAGCCACAACAGGTTTCTATGAAGCAATTATGCAGGCTCTCTCCTTCACTATTCGAAAGACCGTCTGCATCATTGGAAATGCAGAGAGTGGAAAGAGCACACTCATTGCAGCTCTACAAGCTAAGAGCAATTACGTTCTTGGCAAGATCTTCAATCGTTTCAGGAGAGTGGATGACATTCGCAAACGCACAGCTGGCATTGAACCAATTTCCCATGCAAGCCAGAGGTATGGAGAAGTGCTGTTCTTTGATTTTGCTGGTCAGCATGAATACCATGGCCCTCATCAGATGTTCTTGGAGTCACTGCTCAGCAAGCCAGGAGTATCGATGACCCTCCTAGTTGTGGTAAAGGCAACAGAAGAGGAGGAGGCTGTCTTGCACCAGCTCCATCGCTGGTTGACCCCAGTAGCACTGATGGCTACTGCTGCAAGTCCTCCTCAAGTGATTGTCATTGGCAGCTTTCTGGACAAGGTGAAGTCCAAGCATGAAGCCATCGCCAAGTTGTCCAGGTCTATTGAGGCAATAAAGAGTGATCTGGAAGATTCACCTCTGGAGATTGTTGGCAGTTGCTTCCTCAACTGCCGTCGGCCACAGTCTGAGGGCATTGACCAACTGTGCATGTACCTTGAGGAGATTCCTGTTCCTGAGTTGAGAGCCACACACACACAGTACAGCCTCGCCTGGGTTCTGTCCCAGATCAGGTTATCCTTCAAAGCCCAAGCAGTGCAGCTGCAGGAGTTCTCCAAATGGATACAGGACAACAGGCCCAACCTCCCTCAGACCATGCCACCACCAGAGGAGGTTTGTCAAGACCTGTCAGCTGCCGGCCACGCCCTCTATCTCCCAAATAAGGAAGATCCCCCCAAGGGCTGGCTGGTGCTGGACCTTCCCAGCATTCTCCGAGATGTGTATGGGACTCTCTTCTCTCAGTCCAAAGACATCCCCAATGAGGTTGGACTTGTACACCTTCAACACCTTGCTGAACTGTTTCAGTACCAGCTGGATGTGGAGTTCATCCAACAGCTGCTGGTTGGCTTGGAGTTCTGCATTCCCTTGGACCCTTCAGTACTGAAGGTGGATGTGAGCCAATTGGCCCATAGCCAAATCAGAAATGAATGGCTGTTCTTCCCTGCCCTCATCTCTGCAAAGCCTCCTCAGCCCACATCAGAAAGCCTCCCTCAACAGGGTGCCCGTTATCTATGTTGGCAGCTCAGGACCTCCATAAAGCACTCCATTTCTGCTCATGTTCTCCAGACCATCCTCCTACGCCTAGCTGCCCACTTTGTGGTGGAACAGCATGAAATAGATTGTGTCCAGAAGCACTGCTGTAGCATATGGTGGAATGGGATTGCATGGCAGTCAAGAATAGGTGTTGATGTCATTGTCCAGATCACCAACAACAGAGTGATTCAGGTTGTCAGTGCAAGTGATATTTCAGCTGACAAGTCATTTCGTTACCTGTCAAATGTGATCAGTGACATCCTTTCAGTGGTTCATCAACTCCCCCCCAATTTTGCAGCTGCAGCATACATTGTACACCCATGGAAAATGGCTGCCTTGCATGAGGATACCACAGCCACTCCACCCAAGGAGCTGTTTCCTGTGGAGGATATTAGAAAATCAATTGCAGACCACAGGGGTTACACTTTGTCACTCAAGGGCCCAGTTGGCCATGCCTCTAGACTACCAGCATCTGATCTCTTTGGAGGTTGGAACCCCTCTCTGGAGGACATTGAGAGGATCCTCTGGACACGGTCAAAATCAAGCCAGTCTGCTCAGAATCTGGTCTCAATCAACCCCCCATCCAACACATCAACAGACCCTACAGCAACTTCGGCTGTAACAGCAACCGACCATCCAGCCAACCTTCCTCTGACTCCCGCTGCACTGCCAGTTGACACTCAGCCAGCTCCCACTCCTGCACTCCAGCCTTCCTTGTCCATCCCCTTGGGTGCCCAAGCCCTCCTGGACACCTCAGCTGTGCCCACTCTGAATGATGTGAATCAGCTGCTCGTCACTCAAGTTGCAGCCAAATGGCAAAACCTTGCCATCACGCTGGGAGTAAAGGACTTCATCATTGACGCTATTTCGAGGAACAACCACCATGACTGTGAGCAGGCATGTCAGGACATGCTCAAGCGCTGGCTGAGAGAGGAGCGGCACACTGGAGGAGAGGAGAGGACGTGGTCCACTCTCCTGACAGCACTGGGTAGAGCTGACTATGGGGAAATGGAGAGAAGCTTGCGGAGAGAAAACTTCCACAAGTAGTAATAGCTTCCTTGTGAGCTATTATTATATCTTGTGAGTGTGAACATATATACAGTATCTATCATGACAGCTTGTTAATTTTTCAATCATAGAATGTTATAACAATACTGTTTGGTTTGTACTATTAATTTAATATAGTTTATGCCACTACATTTTTATGTTTACCGGTTATTAAAATGTTTTCTAACTCTACTGGTACATACTGAGTCTGAGTAGCTACAAAGTAGCAGTTCACATGCTTTTGATACTGAAATTTGTAATAAAAACTACATTTTTATGCTTACCGGTTATTAAATTGTTTTCTAACACTACTGGTACATACTGAGTCTGAGTAGCTACAAAGTAGCAGTTCACATACTTTTGATACTTGGAAATTTGTAAAGTTTTGAATTCATTTATAGGAGGAATAGCTATAATTTATAATGTTATTAATGAATTTGAATTATGCACAGTGTTTAGCTACACTGCAGTCCAGTATGTGCTCTTCTCCTCGAGGCCACACTTTGAAGAACTACAATCATACATACACTAGTCTCGCGTTGCCCAGACCCTTTCCTTTCCTCCCTATTATGCAATAACAATAATAACATGCACACACACACACACACACACTTACGCTGCCGCAAAGTCCAAACAGTGTTTGTCTCAAGACAAGCCTTTCTGTGAGAGAAGGGATCTAACGAGTGTTTGCCATGGTAACAGCCAGTGCCACTGTGACTGACACCTCCAAAGGGGAGGGTGTTCACTGCACAGAAAGGAAGAGGGGGGGGGGGGGGGGGAATGAGGAGGAGGGAGAGATGATGGGATAGGGGGAGGAGGAAACTAAAGGAGGATAAGGAGAATGGCAGGATCCTTGGAGGAGGAGATATTATTGATCAGAGGATGGCTATTAAAGAGGCCAGATTGCTGTCATGACAAATCAACCCCATTACACTCTACACCAATACAGCTGCTATGCTATTCACTAGCTGCCATTCTGCCTCACAGTGGCTCAAATTGCCACTCACTACGTAGTACTGTCCCGCGCTACTCACCTCCAGCGAGGAACAGTGAACAGTGTCGTTGACAACAAGCGGTGCTCCAGCACTGCCTGAGCCACATCCTTCCCTCCAGTCACCACTCGGAAACTCTCCTGAATGTATATAGGGAGGGCAAGGGGTGACGAAGAGTGTGGGAGAGAAGGGAGGGGGGGAGAGGGAAAGGGGATGAAGGGAGATAAACAAATGATACATAATAGACATTAGCATAGAGGCTCAAAAATATCTAACGAGAAGCCATCATTCTGACATCATACTGGCTACGTACAGTATAAACAGAGCAACAATTTGTAAATCACCCCTTCTTACTTTGGAAGATGTTTGGTAAGCAGGATGGAAGTTGCCATAGCAACCTCAGATGGCTTCACTACCATACTATTAGACAACTCTGAGAATTTCTTGGTTATTGTAGCAATTAATAAGGATTTAAATACATAACATTATGGGAAATGGTAAGATGTATACATGGTTGCATATGCGAGTGTAACCTGATCCGTTGGCATGCTATCATATAATACATCACAATGCATGCATCCTAGCTAGCTATATAGCTTTCTTTATATACCCTACAATACTGGCATGGTAACGGCAAAGGCCATATAATTATAAGCAAATCGACCTCACGGCCAGGAGTGTGGTGCGAGTGTTCCTTTGCGTGTGTGAGGTATTACACTGTATGCATATGCATTGAAATGTCCTACCAATTATGTTAATTGAATTCTGCAAAAGAATGCATTCATTGAGAATAAGCCCTTACATATCAGCCATAAATACAACATAGTCCATATTCGTAAGCTATTATACATATAGCCTGCTTTGTACAGTCCTTACCTGTATAGCTAAGTGCATGAGATCAACATTGTCAATCTCCAGCTCAAGAGTATATAGCACATGCAATAGCAGATCAAAAATACAACAGAAGTTACAACCTGAAGAGATTATGTAATCTATAACTATACATAATAGCTGATACATAGTGGGTACAAAGTAACAGTATATGTAAGTGTAGTATATGCATGAAGTGTTCACTTTGTCACTCAAGGACCCAAAGTAAGGGTACAAAGTAAGTATATGCACAAAGTGTTCGGCTAAACTGCGCCCATGCATAGTGTTCTCCTCCTCAAGGCCACACTTTGAAGAACTACATACAGACATGGAAAGAGGCACAATTATGTAAAGATGCACATGAACACACAACACACCATACAGTGACCACCATTAGCAGGATCAGTGTGACGTGCAGTATACAACACAAATTTCAAGCTCCTCTCCACACTCAAATTCATTGACTTTCTCACATCATTCACTTATCATGCACATGCACCCACATGCACACACCACTCACTCTCTCACACACACACACACACACCACACACCACACCACACACACACACACACACACACACACACACACCATGGCAAGGTAGCCTAGAATCAGCACCACCACAGTGATCCTGAAGATCTGCTTCAGATAAAACTGTCTTGGAGTCAGCAAGAAACGCAGGATCTTAAAGTTTCCCTCAGTGTAGGGAGGATAGCGGGACCTGTATGCAAGAGGAGGGCTTGTGCACACGTGCACTAACCTAAACACACACTGTACACACGTACATGCACACACACACACACACACACACACACACACACACACACACACACACACACACACACACACACACACACACACACACACACACACACACACACACACACACACACACACACACACATACACACTTACGCTGCCGCAAAGTCCAAAGCAGTCCTTGTCTCAAGACAAGCCTTTCTGTGAGAGAAGGCATCAAACGAGTGTTTGCCATGGTAACAGCCAGTGCCACTGTGACCAACACCTCCAAAGGGAAGGGTGTTCACTGCAGGGAAGGAGGAGGAGGGGGGGGGGGGGGGGGAATGAGGAGGAGGGGGAGATGATAGGAGAGGGGGAGGAGGCAACAAAAGGAGGATGAGTGGAATGGCAGGATCCGAGGAGGAGAAATGAAAAGGCAGGAGAAGGCTGTTAAGAGGGTCAGATTACAAACTTCTTTATACTGTCATGACAAATCAGCCCCAACACACTTTACACCTACAGCTACTATACTGTTCTCCCACTCTGTCACACAGTGGCTCACAATTGGTACACACTATGAATACAGTCCCGCGCTACTCACCTCCAGCATGCAGAACAGTGTCGTTGACAACAAGTGCTCCAGATGAGGTGAATGTGGAGACATGTTTCTTGTTCACTGCACTTTCAGTGAACAGGTAGAGAGCAAGGGGCTTCTCTCTGAAGGAGAGGAGAGAGGGAGTAAGGGAGACAGGAGGATGGAAGGAATAAATGGTGTTGTGAAAGACACTAGGCATGCTGAGTCGATAGTACAGTTTGATTCTTCATCCGTACGATTTAGCACGCAAGGAAACAATCATCCAAAAGAAGGATCAAGCTGCTAGGAATATAAATAGCAGTGATCACACTAGGTTTGCGCAGACGTTCATGTACATACAGTACATGGTGGCAACAGACTCTCAGTATGAGATGCAAATGACAACTATCTCAACACAGTCCCACCGGTGCATGCACACACACACACACACACCTCTTTCTTATGAAATCCACAGCCTCCTCAATGTTGTTGACGGTCAGTACTGGCAACACAGGACCAAACAACTAGGGGAGGGAGAAGAGAAGAGGGCGAGGGGGAGGGGGAGGGGGGAGCTCCGTCACTTAAGGGAGACCATTGACTGGCCAGCACTGTACAGTACATACGACCAGATGCTGTTTGTGCGGGTCCCACCTCCTCCATCATGACAGGGTCTGTCTCTTCCACATCAGAGAGGACAGTGGGAGCAATGTACTTTGAGGAGGGGTTGGTCTGTCCTCCAACAACCACCCTAGCTTGGCTGGACTGGAGGACCTTCTGCAAGCGACTGAGAGTAGGTGGGGGAGGGGGGAGGGGGAGGAGAGGGGAGGAGGGAAGGAGAAGTGATGAAGGAGACAGAGGAAGAGAGGGACAGGAGGAAAGGAGGAGGGGGAAGGGAAGGGAAGGCAGGGGAAGGGGTAACAGGAATTGAAGAAGAAAGTAGACAGTGAGGAGCAGACAGGGTATAAAGTAGGACAGAGACTACGAACAATACAGTCAACACCAACATGTAAAGAGCAATACTGCAGCTACAACAAGGGGGAGGTGGGAGCAGGACGTTTCGACACAGGGATCTTTAAGCTGCAGTATTGCTCTTTAAAATTGATGTTGATTCAATAACACAGCCATGAGCCTCTATCAAATCAATAACACAATCTGGAACATACTGTGGAAGTGGACCACAATACAATACAATACAATACAATACAATACAATACAATACAATACAATACAATACAATACAATACAATACAATACAATACAATACAATACAATACAATACAATACAATACAAGGCACTCACCCAAAGTGAGCTGCATTGATGATTCGTCCATAGTCACATGACTTCTCAGGGTTTTCTCCATAAAACACCTTCAGTTGCTTCTTCATCGCCTCCAAGAACTTGTCCTTCACTCGTGAGTGGCAGAGAACGTAGTCAGTGGCAATGCAGGTCTGTCCAGTGTTCATGAACTTGCCCCAGGCAACTCTCTTTGCAGCTGTGCTGACATTGACATCGTCCATCACAATGGTGGGACTACACATATGGGAGAACAAGATGAAGAAAAATGGCCGACAAGTCTACATGGTAACAAAGAAGCTTTGACTTATTCACTGAAAGGATTGTACAAAGCTGAAGAACACTCCATCCATGTACATCAATGCAGGCATATACCAGAACAGCTTCTATCTCTCTCTTTCCCCCTTCCCTCTCCAACCATCCTTTACTCTCCTCTCTACCTCTCAAGGCTCTTCCCGTCTGTTCCCCTCCTCCCTCCCCTCCCCCCTCCCCCTACAACTACAAGGTGACTGACCTCTTTCCCCCGAGCTCCAAGACGACTGGTGTGAGGTGCTTGGCTGCAGCCTGCATGACAATGCGACCCACTACAGTGCTGCCAGTGAAGAAGATCTTGTCAAAGCGGTGCTCCAGCACTGCCTGAGCCACATCCTTCCCTCCAGTCACCACACGGAAACACTCCTACATGAAGGGGAGGGGCAGGGGGTGTGGAGACAGTGGGGGAGGGAAGGGAGGCGAAGGGAGGAAGGGAAATGAGCAAATGATGCATAATAGACATTAGAACAGAGGCTCGCGAATATCTGTAAAAAGCCATCATTCTGACATTACCCTCACTTTGTATAAAAAGAGTAACAGTTCTCCATGCAAAATACATACTCAGTGCTTCACTCACTTGATCGAGGTACTTTGGAAGATGCTTGGCAAACAGGTTAGATGTTGCCATGGCAACCTCAGATGGCTTCATGAGGACAGCGTTGCCAGCGGCAATGGCTCCAATCAGTGGCAGCAAAATGAGCTGCACTGGATAGTTCCATGCACCAAAAATGGCCACCACCCCCAGGGGGTCGGGCTTGGTGTAGGGAGAGCTGAGCTGTAGAGTGCAGGCGAGGTCCTTATCCACTGGAGTACACGCTGCCCAGTTGTCAAGATCCCTAATGGCAGTCAAGATGTCTGTAATGACCACTTGACACTCCACAACAAGACCCTCCATTGTACACTGCAAGAGAAAATAAAAAAGTGACCAGTTTATGTTGTGGAACTGATTAGTCATGCTGAGTTGAATAGCAGATTGAACCTTCTTTGGACGACTGAGCACATCAGAAAGTACTTGTTAATTCAGTGCAACATTTCACCCGTCAAGGGCTTTGTCATGCATAACAAACCCATACCAAAACATTGTATGTCACATGAAGGCTATGACAGGTGAAACATTTCTACTGGTCTGCTCAATCATCTGAAGTAGAACTAGGCATACGCTAAGCGCATAAGAATTGCCTCGCAGCATGAATATTACGTGGCCAGTAGACAAGTGTACTGTGATGTTACAGGCTGGAGCTGTCTTAGTAGCCAAGCGTCTTGTTTGTTACTGCCAAAGCTCCTCAAGCCTGGACTGCCGCTGCTCGTCCGTCGCCGACGCCAGTAGCCTTGCGCCATTCTGCCGCATTCAATTCTAGTCAGGCCTATTTTTGCCCCGCTGTCTCCGTATCAAGTCACGCGCACCGTCTTGCAGCGTGGCCCCCTTGGCGTGCTGGACGCAACCGCGTCGTTGCCATTCCCATCTGCTCTCCTTCTGTGTCCCTGATCCGCGGGAGCATGCCGGCAAAGATGAGCGGCTGAACAAGAGCAGAAGCACCCCTTGAAAAGACGAGCCGTCACGTGACAGAGTCACATGCGCAGTCACGTGTCGTGCAATACAAATATCAGATTATATATATCGCCGAGGCTCGAATAGACAGCAATCAATGGCCTCGCTTCGCTCGCTTGCGCTCGCCGCTCGGCAATTAATCTACTGAGCGCACATTGGGCAGGGCAATTACATTGGTTTCACAACGGGCTAAGAGGCAGTCGTCTGCCCCGTGTCCACCATTAAATTTCGACAAAGTGTCTAGCAATAAAAGTCATGATAAAGGGCTCCTTATCATTTTCCTACAAAATGACCTCCTCAACTAGCTATGCATTGGGAAAAGTGAACAGATGCATACATACGTATATCATGAATGACAAGACACCTCTTACTACTCTATGCTGAAAAACAACTGTTCACTAAACAGAAGTGTAGCCAAACTAGATTCTAACATGTCTTCACTGTAGGACTGACCCTTCACAGAAATAAAGGAAAACTTTCGAGCGTATACATCAAATGGTGCACTATTTCTTAACTACAAAGGATGTTTCAGTCCCTAAAAACTTGATGCGTTTTGTACAACGGAAGAAGGCCCTTTGGGGCCAAAACGTCTAGAAGTTAAGAAACAGTATTTGACGTGATACGTATATACACTCAAAATTTACCCGCTTATTTCTTTTCTATACAATGGAAGTAGTAACAAATCTCTACCCTACGACTGACACTTAGCTAAGATGGAAAGTGCATTAGAGTTCTGAGCTACAATAAACAATTCACATGATGAATTTCATGAATGTTAATATTGGCATTTGAAATGGTGAAACTACAAACATACAGAAGGCTGCTTTCACATCGAGTCAAAATGACTCGTACGCCACACATATCCAAATACAGATGTTGTCTATTGTAAACTGAACCACACACACAAGAACACAAATATGTACGTATACACAGACAAACACACAAGCGAATGGGAAATACATTTCCTTATTGAGTACCGAGGATTGGCTGTAAGCAAATGTTAGTATACTGAGAAGCAAATGGGCCAATAAACAACTGTTTACAACTACAAAGCAGTTTCTATATACATAACACAGTGGCACACACACACACACACACACACACACACACACACACACACACACACACACACACACACACACACACACACACACACAGCTGCATGAATAAACAAACAACTGACAAAATGCTAAACCTTGTCTCTGCATGCATGCGTATGGTGCTAATGATTATGCTGAGGATCAGATCTTCCCATGGGACTCTAGAGTCAACTGAGGGGACTAATCAAATTAGTCCCACAATATCAACTTGGGAAGGGGTTGAGACAACACTCAAGGTGGTCATGCAGACACACATGTACACACATGTACACACACACACACACACACACACACACACACACACACACGCACACACACACACACGCACACCGCACGCACGCACGCACGCACGCACGCACACACACACACGGCTCACCTTGCCCAGGTCAGCTTTGAGAGCTGCCTCGATATCCTTCTCATGCTCATCATAAAACAGCTTCAACTGCCTCAGCTGCTTCTTACGGAAACTGAGATCAATGGTCTTCCGAGTGGCGAACCCATCGCGGAGAGAGTCCACAATCTGAGGGTAAAGGAAATGGTTTGGTTAGCTACGCCATCTGGTTGCGGTGACATAGACGCAAAGGCTAGGGATACTTCTTCTGCGACACAAAGAAGGTTATTATAGGTAAATACACATTGAGGTACGCTATACTGCGGGCGTTCCCGCCAAACGAACGTTTGGAACATCCGCTGTAGGCGTTTCAATCAGGTCCATTCTCTGTCTACGGCACTAGCGTATGGCTGAGGGAATCCCCCGTCATGTGACACTTAAGATGGCGGTCGAACATTCGAACAAATGAAGCTCTTGCTCCGTAGAAACATGCTAAAGGTTAGGACGAAGTACGTATGAAAATATTAAGTAATTGTATCTATTAGCATGTTTCACATCCTGGGCACGCTACTTCTAGTGTTTATGACTTTCCTTGGGTCTCGTGTGGATTTGAATACGGTAAGTAGATGACATTCATCTTCCCCCCTCGCCCTCCCTCCCTCCTTCTCCCCTCCCCTGCCATCCCATTTTCTGCGAGTACCCACCTTATTCAAGTTTCAACACCTGTGCCTACTCTGATGGTAGCATTAAACCTCTGCCATTAAACTCTTACTGACCCTAAGACAGTCAATAGCTATCTATGTAGCTACAGCAGCTCTACTACAAGATCACTGTAACTATCTCATGCTGGGCTATCTTGCCACGGTGTGTGTGTGGTGTGTGTGTGTGTGTGTGTGTGTGTGTGTGTGTGTGTGTGTGTGTGTGTGTGTGTGTGTGTGTGTGTGTATGTGTGTATGTGTGTATGCATAATTATAGCATCACCGTGGAACATGCAGGTGTATTGGTGTGTGCTTTCATTTTCCACTATGCAGTGGTAGCAACCTTCTGATGGGTAGCAAGTGGTGAAGCAGAAACCTAGCATGCCTATATTGTCAGTCAATCACTCAATCAAGTCACACACGACTAGCTGCATGGCGTATGATGATCTGGCATACAATGCTTACTGCTTGTAACATTTATACGGCGTTGAGGTGGTTTTCAGCTTCTGTTAATACCTGTTCTGCTGTCACTCCTCCCAGCAATTTCATGTACCATATAGTCCAATCATATCATTTGATTGCGAGTCTCCATGCATGCAAAATGTGGCTTAAACTTACATATGACCTCTCCACATGCATATTCATCACTCACCTGCATCATAACAGATACGTATTATGGGTACCGGTACAGTTATGCAAATGGTGGCATAAAACTAGAAAATGATAGTAAACTAGTATGGATGATATGCGTGTACAATGACATACATGCAACAGTCAGTGGATAGTTATGGAGAGACACCAGTGCGAGCAGAGACTGAGTGGCTAAAAGTCTGCAAACTCATGCTCATATTTCATTGTGCTTGAGATGCGCAGTGGCTCTTCATTGTAATCATCAAAGTTACTGGTGTCTCCAGCACCCTCTGTCTTTGGAATGAAGGGAGCATCCAACTGCACATGAAACACAAGTAACTAGAGTAGCAAAACAGTGCAGTACACACATGCACATGTACACGTCATACACACACACACACACACACACACACACATGATGTACATAACACGTACACATGCGCACATGGTGCATGTACATACTTGAACACACACAGAACAGCTAGGTACACCTCTGCAATAAGCCAGCTATATATGGGCAGCTTTGGCTAGCTACACCCAGTTTATAGTGCAACAGACCTTCCAATATACTCTACACAAAACTGGACATGCACCAACTAAAAATGATGAACTAATGGTTTCTGGTAGGTAGCTACACCCAAAGAATGAAGTGAAAGAATTCTACCCAACACATGCACCACATGAAGCACACTATTTCCAAACACCGGGGCCTTTAATTTGGCATAATACCGATTGAAGACAATCCCCTAGAGATGGCCTTCCGAACATTTGCACAAGGGAAGAGGTCACACTCCTAAGACATCAACAACCAGCAAACAGCATATTTTCATATAATGAAATCCAGTCATGCCACATCACTATATATACACAAGACAGGGAAGTCAGTAGTGAGCCACTCAGCACAGTACACGATAAGGAGATACGTACATACCATCTGTGCAAACCAGTGCTGCTACTGGTTGAGTGAGAGAAGACACTTCCTACATAATTATCATGGTGAGTGTATTATGATTGTGTATGTATTTTCTCACCTTCTTGTGGAACATGGCGCTCCAGTCTGTTGCTGCAAACCACTTGTGTCTCTTAATGTCCTCCACACCATTCTTGAGGTTTCCAAACCTCTTCGCAGGGTCCACTTGTAGGAGGTGGCTCACGAGGTCTTTCAGGTCCGCAGTGAAGTGAGAAGGAAAGCAGATCTGCAGGAATGATCAGTGTTGCATTCGGCTTACAGCTTCAGTGTAATACCATATGGCTGGAAATTTTGGCAGGGAATTTATTTTGGCAGATTGGCAGTTTTGAGAGCAATCTACCAATTTTTCGTCTGCCAATATTTGTCATCATTATTGCACAATCATAGTTTTCTTGTATATTAAACTAGGATAGCAGCAGGATGTGCCAGGCCTATAGGCTAATTTTCAGCATAGAGTTAACAACCTGTGCTGTGCATGAAGGCACCACGTTCACAAAGAGCTTTGGCCGCTTGAGGTTGGAGAAGAGCTATTTCGTCAGTGCAAGGAAGCCAACAGCAATCCGAACTGTGTTGTACATGTGGTCGCTCTAAAGACTAATGTTGATGTCATTGTTGGTAACTGATGGATTTGGAAGATTTCTGCAGACTGCTCTTTGTTTTAGGTTAGAGCGGTATGATTACGTACAAGGTCACATGCGACAGATCTACAAGGAGGAGGCTTGTACGTTGTTTGTACATGGACAAGGCTAAGTATTGGAATGAAGCAGTCCACATGTGATCAAACAACAGTGTGTGCTCTCCTTGGTCACATTTTACCATCATTTACAATCTACCTCGCGTGTCCAGATTCACCGCTTTTCTATGAATACCATTATGGTATAACGCTTGCCCAACGGCCATAGTAAATTCAGTCAAACGTAATAATTTCAGCAATCTGTCAAATTATATTCCCACCAAACGTTCTGGTCATACATTTGCCGTGATCAACTGTCAATCAACACAGCCTGCAATGTGCCATACAGTGCATGGAAGTGCAAGTAGTGTCCGCTCAATCATGTATTGTAATCACATCAGAAAATCCTATATATTGTAACTAGGTCAGTCAAATGTATAATGATATACATCACAGTTCTGGGCGAGTGGCATACTCTGAAACAGGGAATTCTGAATGCAAGACTCTAGCTAAATGTTTGAATACACTAAAAGGTTCAGCCTTCTTTAGCAGAGTATTTCATCTGAAGGAAATAGCAGTCAAACACTCTCAACGATCCAACTTAGCAGGACATTAATGCTTCAAACACACCCTCACACTGTACCGAGTCTGATAATCACTACTGCAAGCTAACCACCACTGGCCTCTCCTCCTCCTCACCTTTCCAGACAGAATATTCTCATAGATCTGATTGGGCTGGTCAGCGCAGAATGGTGAGCTTCCCGCTGCCATCTCATAGATGATTACACCAAGCATCCACCAGTCCACTGCCTTGTTGTAGCCCTATGAGAAAGCAAAGCGAGAAAAGCAGAGCAGGGAGCAGAGCCAGTCTCAACAGCCAGCCTCTGTGGCAGTGGACTATGGTACATGTATTGAGAGAGACATGCAAGGGTGGTGAGGCCATATGCATGCTTGCTGTCATGGTGTGTGCACTCCACCTCGCTCTTGGAGCAAATGATCTCAGGCGCCAGGTACTCTGGTGTCCCGCACAGGGTCCATGTGCGACCTATGATTCTCTTTGCAACACCAAAATCAGTGATCTATACACAGAAAATTGCGAGGTGGCGGGGTCACAATAAACAGAAACAGAAGGGAGAAGAGCAGAAGTGTGTGTGATGTTGCATACTCAGACAACTCAGTACTGCAGGTCTGCAGCATGAGGTGATGAGACATGAACACACCTTCAAATATCCATCAACGTCAATTAGAATGTTTTCAGGCTTGAGAGCTCTATAAGGTAAAGGGAGGACTGAGCCTACCATGCATATCCAAAGTAACAGAAAACACCGGCAAATAATTCTATGATTGAGGCCACAGTAAGGGTCCAAGGTAGTAGGGTCTTGAATGCCAGTGAAAACGTGGCGTCGAGCCATTACAGCAACCCATCTTGCACTGGGACTGCGACTCTTCTCATGTCACTACCCAAAGCATGCCCGGTACCCTGGAATGCCTCTTGCCTTGTTGGCCAAATCCCTTGAGATAGTAGATGCTGATACTCTGCTCTATGCTTTTCAGGACAACCTTTGTAGCAGTTCTCAAGACTTCTGAAGTACTTCTGACAGAAACAGCAGAGTTAGGATGTAGACCGATTCATACATGGAAGAGGTATTACAAACAGACTGCCATATCTTGAAAACTAGCAGTGGGACTGCAACCAAACCTTGTCAGACTAGTCACTAGGTTAGCTACTGCAGAAAAACCTTGAAAACAAGCCAGGATGCTTTCCTAGACAGCTAGAATGGCTAAGCTCACTGAGCTCTGGTTTCACTCTGGTCAATATGTACTGGTCACCACAAATTAGAACACATGTAACAGAGCCGAGTGTAGTCTAGCAAGTCAGATTGAAGCTGAGGGTGGCTTCATTTGTCACATGACTGCCACTTGTCTTTGTATGCGTGGATTCTATGTCATACAATTATTAGGTTGTTACTATGAATGTATTTTCTGTAACGCAGGCTGTGAACACCACTTTGTTTTTCTTTGTACTTTGTCTTGTTTCCTGTATAATTATGTATTAAGTTTGTGATTGCCTTAGTGCTCAGTGCAGTTGCCCAGTGTACCTGCGACTGCTGCATGCATGCTCCAGCATGGCGATCCCCTACAATCATCAGCCCATGATTACACACACACACACACACACACACACACACACACACACACACACACACACATAATTATATGGACTATACTGCATACCTGTATACAATGTCCAGAAAGTGTAGATACTCAAAAGCCAGCACTATCTGCGATGCGTAGAAGCAGGCATGGGCCTCACTAAGCCTCTCACTGCGTCTCAAAAGGGAGAACATATCACCACCAGGGACATACTCCAATATCATGTACACATTGCTGTTATCCTGAGGAGGGGGAGGGAGAGGGTGCATGGACACAGCAGTGTGTAGAGGCTGAATGAGGCACAACAATTTGTGAATAGAAGTTGGACACATGTCAACAGCAAAGTCTGGAGTGAAAGGAAACCATTGACCAGCATGGTGAGCATAATTGTGATACCAATCTAATGTGGCAGTGCCATGTGGCAGCACCACAGCAGATCCACAGCTTTGGCAACCACTTCCTTCACACATCAGATCCTTTGCTATATGCAAGGAGATAGGTCACAAAACCTTGGAAGACACATGTCTGGCTCATTCCCATTAAGTGCCCAGTAAGCGCCGGATATATATGGGTGTTTGGGAGAGAGGGACAGTATAGCAGCATTAGCAATTAGTTAACACCGGGCCTTTTCGGATAATCAGATGCATTTGCACCAAATTGGTGCATTAGTATTCATGACTTGTGGTTACATCATCATTTCTGTAGTAAGAGCCATCGTTTCCAAGATCTGTTGAGCTTGCACAGGAACCCAAACAGATGGATGACAGAGAGGTTTGTAGCAGACTAGAAAGCGTGCTTACCCACTTTGAGAGTGAAAAGAATGTCATTGCAATAACTGTTGCAAGTTTGCCATGCAGCAATGAGTACTTTCTGTCCACGGTCCCAGCAAGCATGACGGAAACACTCGTGCTTGTTCATTTTGCACAGATATACTATGTAGCACCTACTCTTTACATAAGGAGAAGTGCAAGGCTAATAATTTGCACGTGCTAACTCATCATTATTGCTGCTAAACCGTCCCTCCTTTCCGCGCCCCTGGGCACTTACTGGGACGAGCCAGTGAGCCAGACTATAGGAAGATACTAACACTAGCTAATTATGTCATAGAGGCTCATTGCTACGAAGCATATAAGAGGAAGTTACTGATTCTCGAGCGAACACAAAGCAGGTTGATAGATGAATACAGCAAGATGCATTTCAACTGTGGAAGTCTTTGTCTACAACTTTGTAACTGATCGATGAAGACCTTTGCGGTCAAAACATATTACTTTTCTATCTACATAGACACTGCAACTGTCTTCTTGAAAGATAAGGTCACGCATTTGGATCAGAGTGGCAACTGTTTTGTGATATGGCAGCAAACACACATTGTACGATGCACATGTGCATGCACATGCACATACACAGGTGTGTGTACACACATACACAGGTGTGTGTACACACACACACACACACGCACACACACACACACACACACACATACACACACACACACACACACACACACACACACACACACACACACAAACACACACACACACACACACACACACACACACACACACACACAAACACAGCATTCATTCACCCAAGGAGTGATTCCAATAATACGTACCTTGAAGTGCCATTTCAGGTTGACCAAGAAGGGGAAATGGATGGCTAATAGTATCTTCTTCTCATTGAGTGTGTGTTCAACCTGCTTTGAATCAACCACCTTCTGTTTGTCAAGGATCTTCATAGCATAGTACTCCTTGGTCTCCTTTTGCTTACACAGCATCACACGACCACAACATCCAGTGCCTACAGTCTTGACACGATCAAAGTCATCCAACTTAACAAGATGGGTCTGCATATGTGGAACACACCAGGAATAGCTTAGTCTCTCATGCCCAGACCACTACCTCCCTCCATTTCATTTGGTGACGTTATCACCTCATGACGTTATAATATAAAAATGGAGGTAACAAAAGTGGTGTGGGTTCAAGATTAGCAATAGCTATGTAATGTACACAACCCATTGTAATCCTAACTCAGTACTCATTGCATCCTACCAAGCATGTGAAACAACCATTCCACATGCTACTGGATTGTTGGAATGTGGGCCACAGGCTTGTACTGGATAAACACAAATTAGAAGCTTCTAGCCACCTTCATGACCACAGAGTTCAACATATTTCTAAGAATATCCGAGATTTAAAGGAGAAGAAACTATTTAGAGATGCAGTGCTTAGACTCGGTAGTGTGTGTGTGTGTGTGTGTGTGTGTGTGTGTGTGTGTGTGTGTGTGTGTGTGTGTGTGTGTGTGTGTGTGCACAGTGTTACGTAGGAGGAAGTAAACTTGTGGTCATCGAAGATTCATGAGCAGATCACAACCCGATGGAAAGGTCTTCTGAGGTCCGAAGTTATCATGCCTAATCATAGACATGAATAGATGCCCATACTATTCGTATACAATAGACTTTTGAAACAGCAGGAGAAGAAAAAAAAGGTAGTGCCATGAATGTAGGTAGGTGTAACTGCTTGCTTACCCATGCCTATAAACCAGCCCATCCACTTTACTCTGTGTGATGGTACAGTGCAGGCCCCACCAGCTTACTTCCAAGTGGTAGGCATGTTTGTTTGAGACAACAGGTACATGGTAGGATCATGTGTGCATGTGTACAACAGACTCCTCAATGTACCTATTAGAGTTGCACTCCTGCACCCAATTTCAGTGGGCTTAATAAACCAGCACTGAAAGGTGAATAATTAAACCCTACTAATACTGGATTGCATAAAAATTTCTAGCTAACACATTTGTGCAAGGAATGTAATCAGCATAGCACTGTCTCCATAGTGACACTGTGTGCTCATGCAGGTCCTCTCAGTACAGCAACACACATATAGATGCAAGATTATACAGTTGGACAGCACTCTATTCGTGTATATGATAGGAACATGCCCTTAAGCTACCTTTGGGTATTTTCAACATTACACTTCAAACAGCTTGAAAACGAACCCACTCCATTTATAGCAAGAACACTAGCAGCTGTTACTGAACCTTACAGTGCACAAGGCACAAGGGCATTGATGTGGTATATAAGGTACGTCTCCTTATAAAATTGCACATTAACAGAAGTTACTTTAAGAATTGAACAGCAAAATCAATTGCATCAATTGTGTCAATTGCATGCTCCAAGGAGGCCGCATGAACACTATACCAACAAAGCACTAATGCACACTGACACATGCATGCACATAATTCTTTGTCTATGCGGGACAACCATTATACATTCTCTACACAGTACAAGGTAACATACCATGGGATGGGGGTTCTCCCATTTCTGTATAAAGTTGGTCATTGCTTGTGCCAAAAACACTTGCCCTGCAAAGCAGAGGAGAATTAACGCTGATGACAATGTTATTAGAAACTCTTAGCCAAACAGGTACACTACTAAGGGTGAATGCAGCTCAAGGTGGGACGTGCTTATATTGTCACGAGCAGGGATATACGAGAGTGGATAGGGGACTACCTACAGAATAGAATGTACCCTTGAATTAAAGTTCCTGGCGCTTACACGGCCTCCGTTGGCGTTGGCTCTCCAGCTTTCTCATCTCAATTGCAAGCTCTACCGTCCTGGCCTCATCGAGTTTTTTGTGTAATCCCTCGACTTGCTGAGTGGATGCCTCTAACTCCTTCTGCAGATCCCGTAGATCTATCACAGCTTGCTCGTAGAGTTTCTTCTGCCGCTGCTTCTTAGACTCCTGATCTTCAACCTCCTCGCGCAGCTTCCGATTTTTCTCCTCGAGCCGCTCAATCTCAGGATCTAATGCAGCGGTATCAGAGAGTAGCAGCAGGTCCTCCGCCATACTCATCCAGGATTATCCTCACAACGGGCGAGAGTCGCGGCCTCCTTCGATCTGTGCAGGGTTGGTTCCTCGATAGGCCCCTAACTGTAGAGTTCCGTCCTGAGCGCTTCGCAGCACTTCACGCAGGCAACAGTGAAAGAACAAAGTCTAGGGAGGCAGGGTAGCTAGGGAGCAGGGCTCTGTGTAGGTACGATTACGCTGCGAAACCGATTCATAACTCAATGGTGGGCCACTCAGACACTCCCGAAGCGCTTCCGTTTCGGGCGAAACTACCAAACCGAAGCGGATCGGAAGCGCATCGGCTGAAACTGCAGAAGCGCGGAAGCGCATCGGTTCGGTTTGTGGCTGCATGATTTGAACCTGAATCGTACTCATAGTAACACACTTGCGCTGAGGTTTAATCGCTATAATCATTCGGAACTGAATGCTGAAAAGATTGGCGCGTAACAGTATGCTTCATTTCGTCGTTCTGAAGCTGCTTAGCTATTTAAACGTTGTGGATTCGAGCGAACATGGCCTTCCAGCAGCAACCAGCTTCTGCATGGACTTGCCCCATTACGGTGCTTCAGTATAATTATATGGATAATAGAAAGGTTGTGTATAGGTGCATAGGTATATACATATATACGTATATAGCTGCCCAGGACACAGCTTAGCCTGATGGAATGCTGTGACAATAGAAGGACCTCCTCATGCTGACAAACTAAGTATGCTACTTGTGCAGTGCAGTTAAATGTACCATATATTAGGTACTTTGTGTCACATACGAACTATCCATGCCAGTGGTATGTTATGTACTATGTATAACATATACACATGTTCTCAAAAAGTGTACTATGTCTGTAATGAAAATTTAATGTGCCATGAAGTGCTTAGTCTCTTACAAACTGTTCACATAAATGGAATGTTGTGTACTGCATGGTTGAGGTGAGCATCACACTGCAACTGGGTGCATGTGCTCACAGTGACAACCAATTCACACCAATTTTAAGAATTCTTGAGGTTCCATGACATGGCAATGGGCCTCTACAATACCAACCCACATTTCAATGCCTGAAGTGCCACTGCTTTGGGTGAAGCTCAAAAGAAAATGGGTCTATAGTAGCCAATTGAAACACTTTAAAGTGTTTGTTATCATTCATTCTTCTGCAGACTTGCATCCACTATTGAAAATAGGGAGTGACGATCACAACCAAAGTAGGTGTGAATTGGTTGCCACAGCGAGCACACCCTTTGCAGTGTAATGAACTTCAATGGGAAATACGGCATCCCCTGCAAATATTGGGCATCTGGTGCCCCAGTGAACTACACCGGGAAATACGGCATCCCCTGCAAACATTGGGCATCTGGTGCCCCAGTGAACTACACCGGGAAATACGGCATTCCCTGCAAACATTGGGCATCTGGTGCCCCAGTCAACTTCACCAGGGAATACGGCATCCCCTGCAAACATTGGGCATCTGGTGCCCCAGTCAACTTCACCAGGGAATACGGCATCCCCTGCAAACATTGGGCATCTGGTGCCCCAGTGAACATCACCGGGGAATACGGTATCCCCTACAAACATTGGGCATCTGTGCCACAGTGAACTTCACCGGGTAAAACAGCATCCCCTGCAAACATTGGGCATCTGGTTCCCCAGTGAACTTCACCAGGGAATACAGCATCCCCTGCAAACATTGGGCATCTGGTGCCCCAGTGAACTTCACCAGGGAATACGGTATCCCCTACAAACATTGGGCATCTAGTGCCCCAGTGAAGTTCACTGGGGAATACAGCATCCCTTACAAATATTGGGCATCTGTGCCCCAGTGAACGTCTCCGGAGAATACAACATCCCCTGCAAACATTAAGCATCTGGTGCCCCAGTCAACTTTACCGGAGAATACGGCATCCCCTGCAAACATTGGGCATCTGGTGCCCCAGTCAACCTCACCAGGGAATATGGCATCCCCTGCAAACATTGGGCATCTGGTGCTTCGGTGAACGTGACCGGGGAAAACAGCATCCCCTGCAAACATAGGGCATCTGATGCTTCGGTGAACTTCACTGGGGAAAACGGCATCCCCTCCAAACTTTGGGCGTCTGAAGTAGTACATCCAAAAATGGGTATGCTGGGTTTCACTCCATTGAGGTGTGTCCTGGGTAGCTATGTACTTAGATAGCTTGTATAGGATTCCAAATAAACTCTTGTCATCTTTCATTTTGGTTATGAATTATCTCAAAGTCTCTTAATCTGTCTGAAATAACATGACAGTGTGGATACTGGTGTCAGTATGAACGTCGCACTAAAGTAATGGTGTGACTGATCACACCCTGGTATGAGCACTGACTGGTGTGATGGTCACACCACATTTTTAACAGTGCTATTATTAGCAGGCTCAGTGGTACAGTATATTGCACTACATACAATTGCAAGCTCCTATTGTACACGTACCAAACTTCCTTCAAACTAATTTTCAAACAACTGACTTATGACTTATATGCACAATTAACCATATGACTTATATGCACACCTGTATGCACAGACACAAATGCCCCCCCCCCCCACACACACACATGCACACCAGATACACACAAACACACACACAGCTCACCTTTCCCAGGTCAGCTTTGAGAGCTACCTCGATATCCTTTTCATGCTCATCATAAAACAGTTTCAACTGCCTCAGCTTCTTCATCCAGTATCTGAGGTCAATGATATTATCTGAAGGGCAAACCCATTGCAGAGAGAGGTCACAATCTGGCGATTTAAAGGAGACCATCTGCTTAGCTATGCCATCCATCTGGTTGCATTATATTGACATCTGGTGTACTTGGCTAGCTACAAATGGATGCAGAGCTAGGAAAGGTCTCCTGAGATATAAGCAAGGTCATTGCAAGAAACACATATACAGATATGCACTATATGCAAGCACTCTTGTCATACAGATTTGGAACATCTTTGTAGGTGATTCACTTAGATCCATCTCTTTGCAGCACGTGTATGGCTGAAGGAATCCTCTGTCATATTCACAGGACTATGATTCCATGGGAAATGGACCACCTCTGACATGTCATGGGGCATCAGACCTGCATGTGTGCCTGTATAGTTACACCTTAGGGCAGGAACTAAATAGCGTGGCTTATGGCTATTTAACAGCTAGCACCACCTCCAGGTTACAATTATATAATTATACGTTACAAATATGATTTTTTGAACAAATGCCAATTTCTTTATGCAAACTTTGTGAACATGCAGCCCACAACAAACACAGTGCATGTGTCTTAAGTACCCATTCAGAATACATTAAAATAATTTGTGTACTTAATGAGAGAGAGACCAAGTGTGAAGATCAATAGCATAAAACTAGAAATGATAGTAAACTAGTATAGCTCATATAATTATACATGTACAATGACATTCATTGCAACAGTCAGTGGATAGTTATAAAGAGACACCAGTGCGAGCAGAGACTGAGTGGCTAAAAGTCTGCAAACTCATGCTCATATTTCATTGTGCTTGAGATGCGCAGTGGCTCTTCATTGTAATCATCAAAGTTACTGGTGTCTCCAGCACCCTCTGTCTTTGGAATGAAGGGAGCATCCAACTATGTACACATGAAACACAAATAACTAGAGTAGCAAAACAATGCAGGCACACACAAGTACGTACACGTCATAACACACACACACACACACACACACACACACACACACACATGATGCATGCACACACATGCACACATGGTGTATGTACATACATGAGCAAGCACACAGAACACAGTTATCGTATATATACCCCTACAATGAGCCAGGTATTGGCAGCTGTGGCACCCACCACACCCAGTCAGTAGCTATAGCGTAGCAGCAGCCCTTCCATTGAAAATACTCCAAACAAAACTGCACACCAACTAATGGTGTCGGAAATAATGCCAAAGAATTCTACCCAACACATGCACCTCATGAAGCACACAGTTTCCAAATACTGGGACACTTTGGCATAAATAGTTAATACTGATCGAAGACAATCCCTTATAGAGATGGCCTTCCAAACATTTGCACAAGGGAAGAGGTCACACTCCTAAGACATCAACAACCAACACACAGCTTAAAATCCAGTCATGCTACACCACTATACACAAGACAGAGAAGTCAGTAGTGAGCCACTCAGCACAGTACACAATAAGGAGATATGAACATACCATCTGTACAAACCAGTGTTGCTATCGGTTTAGTGAGAGAAGGCACTTCCTACATAATTATCATGGTGAGTGCATTATGATTGTGTTTCTGTTTTCTCACCTTCTTGTGGAGCACTGCGGTCCAGTCTGTTGCTGCAAACCACTTGTGTCTCTTAATGTCCTCCACACCATTCATGAGATTTCCATACCTCTTGGCGGGGTCTACTTGAAGGAGGTTCCGCAGGAGGTTTTCCAGGGCCGCAGCGAAGTGAGAAGGAAAGCTGATCTGCACATATGAGCAGTGTTGCATTCAGCTCGCGACTTCAGTGTAATACCATAATATACACATGACCAGAAAATTTGGCAGTGAATTTATTTTGGCAGATTGGTGGTATAGAGAGTAATCTGCCAACAATAATTTTTTCCTCCAAATTTTGTCAGCATTATTGCACAATCTTAGTTTTTATTATAAACTAGGATTGTAGCAGGATGTGCCAGGCCTATATATAGGCTAATTGTTGGCATAGAGTTCATAGCAATCAACTGCGCACAAAATAATCATGTTTACAAAGAGTTATGGGTGCTTGAGGTGAGAGAAGAGCTGTTTCGTCAGTGCAAGGAAGCCAACAGCAATCCGAACTGTGTTGTACATGCGGTCGCTCTGAAGACTGCTGGAGTCTTGTGTGGAAGGCATGCTCCAGTCTTGACAGTGCCAAGCTCCAATGGTTGCGAATTTTGCTGCCAGAATTTTCCTGTGAAGAGACACCAGATCACCTGCAAGAAGTGTCCTTAGGGACTTAGGATGGGTGTCTCTGTCTGAGAGGCGAACTATGGCTTTCAGATCACTTTATCAAAGATCCTAAAGGGCAATGCCCCAACCTACCTCACTGATACCACTACTAAACCCTGAGCTCCACCATCTACAGCCATTTTGCCAGATACACTTTAAAACATGGCTCAATTTCCCATGTGCCTTCACAGAATTTGGAAGGAATCATATACTCATCAGTTTGCCCTCACTGTCAATTATAATTCTTTTCATTGATATTTTGCTGTCCTGCGTGCAATAAACTTACAAACCAACGTACTAGTACATACATGATTAAACCTGCATTGTGATTATATCATTATAATTCTGTGTATATGTATATTTCTTTTACTGGGCTCCCTGGAAAGTAATCTATTGTGCCAAGGTGGAGTTCCAGTAAAATAATGTAATTGAAATGAAAACGAAATGAAAGCCTTGCCCAGCCACCAAATTAAATTCAGCCAAATGCATTAATTCCAGCAATCTGATAAAATTAATTCCCACCAAAATTTCTGGCCATATGTTGTGCCATGATCAACTATCAATTAGCTCAGCCAGTCGTGTGCAGTGGCTTACTGCAATAACTGTCCAGTCACTCAAATCATATATACTGTAATTGTCATTTATCGTTAGTAATCTTCAAAAAGTCATAAATTATATTATAGTATTATTGTAACTAGCTATAGGTGGTGTTGGTGATGAAAATGATTGGAGGGAGTCAAGAAGTAAAAGGCCAGAAGTGAAGAGACATTGAAGTAGGGTGTAAGGAAATTAGGGAGATGAAATCTTAGAACGGACTTTGATAAAAAAATTGTCGTTGAGTTCTTTAGGAGCTCAGCAGCGATGATTTGAAGGCTCAGGTATCTGAAAGATCGATGTTGCAACCAGGAATTGAAGCAAGAGAATTCCTCCTCAATAGATTGGCAAAGGGCGAGAATTGTGTAAATTGAGCCAGACCAGATTGGCTGATTGAAATGGCTTAGCTTGAGAGTCTGCAACAGTCGATTTATGCGTAGATCACTAGAAGGGTGTTTATCTCTGACAGCAACATGGAGTACTATTTAAATGGCACAGCCAGCATTGGACATAGGCTGACATACTTGAATATAGCTTATAATTCAATTATGGAGTACAGAATATAGCCAATAAGTGTTGGAAGTGCTGATTGTGGTTGCCAATAAGCATTTGTCTCATCAATTACGTAACACCTCTAGTGCAACACCTTTTGGCTACTTTTCTGTCTTCCATAACTCGCTCGGAGAAGAAGCGATCAACTTCAAGCTTCAGATATGTATTTCAGGTGCCTTAATCAACCACTGTACTGAAAACTATGTAGGATTGATTTCGACATGCGAGCCACTCCTGCTACCTTAGCCTTACCCAGCTTGCTACTACCTTAAACACACTCTCACACAGAACTGAGTCTGATAATCACTACTGCAAGCTAACCACCACCAGCCACTCCTCCTCCTCACCTTCCCAGACATAATCTTCTCATAGATCTGTATGGGGTGGTCAGCAAAGAATGGTGGGTATCCCGCTGCCATATCGTAGATGAGTACACCCAGCGTCCACCAGTCCACTGCCTTGTTGTAGCCCTATGAGAAAGCAGAAAGAGAACGAATGAAGAGAGACATGTGAAGGTGGTGAGGACATGCATGCTTGCTGTCATGGTGTGTGCACTCCACCTCGCTCTTGGCGAGGATGATCTCAGGTGCCATGTACTCTGGTGTGCCACAAAAGGTCCACGTGCGACCATTGATTCTCTTTGCAAAGCCAAAGTCAGTGATCTATACACAGAAAGTAGTGAGGTGGGAGTTGAAGGGGGTGGGGTGGGGAGTGGGGGTCACAACAGAGAGAAACAGAAGGGAGAAGAGCAGAAGTGTGTGTGATGTTGCATATTCAGACAACTCAGTACTGCAGGTCTGCAGCATGAGGTGATGAAACATGAACACACCTTCAAGTATCCATCAGCGCCAATTAGAATGTCCTCCGGCTTGATACCTCTATTAGCAGAACAATGTGGTGTTGAGTCATACTCACATATGGACTGCCACTCTTAATTGTCATGTTACCACCCACAGCATGCTCTAGTACCCTGGAATGTGTTACTGCACCTACTATATAGTTCATGTGTGTTGGGGGTGGTGCATTACAGGAACGACATAAAGCACACACACGTATAAGTATAAGTTATAAGTATGCATGGCATCAGTTACACCCGCCTACAATCTGGGGGCATGAGGCTTCTGCCTCTCACATAACATGTACACACACACACACACGCACACACACACACACACACACACACACACACACAATACTGCATACCTATATACAATGTCCAGAAAATGAAGATACTCCAAAGCCAGCACTATCTGTGATGCGTAGAAGCAGGCATGGGCCTCACTAAACTTCCCAATGCGTCTCAAATGGGAGAACATATCACCACCAGGGACATACTCCATTATAATGTAAAGGTTGGCGTTATCCTAGGGAAGGGGAAAGGGAGAGGGGTGGGACGTACAGAACAGTGTGCAATGGAGATGACAGAGTGTATGTGCATGATGCAGAGAGAGAGGTAAGGGGCATTAAGCTGAGAGATTGATAGGAGGTGGAATGATGCACAACAAATTGGGAATAAAGGTTGGACACATGTCAACAGCAAAGCCAAGTGAGAAGAAACTGTTACCCAGCAGTGGTGAGTATGAGACAGTACAAGCACTAATCTAACATTGGCCTTAAAACAAGGCTTATAGTGGCAGTACCGTGTGGCAGCACCTCAGCAGATCCACAGCTTTGGCAGCCACAACCAGAAAGGAGCTGTTGGGAGCTTGAACAGGGCAGGAGTGCTCTACACTAATGGCCATCACACGCAGCATAGGGTCCTTTACATAACACAGCACTCAATTGTGACACATGGTCATGAATACTAATGATATATGTTTTGTATCAATAGTATTAATGACCTTGCAATGTGTCCTAGACCCTAGCTCTCCCCTT
Organism: Ianthella basta; assembly: GCA_964019415.1. Lineage (NCBI taxonomy): Eukaryota > Metazoa > Porifera > Demospongiae > Verongiida > Ianthellidae > Ianthella > Ianthella basta. Next base: position 3,159,172 of record OZ025870.1, on the reverse strand, counting down.
CCCCTGCCAGGCCCTGGGGTGGAGAGGGACTAATGAGCTAGACTATGTGCACACACACACACACACACACACACACACACACACACACACACACACACACACACACACACACACACACACACACACACACACACACACACACACACACACAACACTAACACAGTAATCATTCACCCAAAGAGTGCTTCCATTAATATACCTTGAAGTGCCACTTCAGGTTGACTAAGAAGGGAAAATTGACAGCTGCTAGTATGTTCTTCTCATTGAATGTGTGTTCAATCTGCTTCAAATTGACCACTTTCTGTTTGTCAAGGATCTTCATAGCATAGTACTCTTTGGTCTCCTTTTGCTGACTCAGCATCACACGGCCAAATCCCCCAGTGCCCACAGTCTTGATAAGATCAAAGTCATCCAACGTAACATGGGTCTGCATACATGTGGAACACACCAGCAATAGCTAGGCATGTAATGTACACAGCCCATTGTAATCCTACTCAGTACTCATTGCATTCTATTAAGTGTGTGAAACAACTATTCCAATTGTCCTGTCAACAAGAGGTGGATGGGGGCCGTCAGCTACTGTAGCCTTCGGGAGGCTTGCTGTCCTTCTATCGGTCAAGCACACCCAGCCTTACAGCACAACTCTGGGATTCATGCGGTGCAAGATCGCTTTCTCTCTCCTCGATTCCACTATCATGTGCCTCCAGATCTTCATTCCACAGTCCCGCCCACAACACGATTGGTGGACAGGACCAGCCGTTGGACCTCATCGCGAGTGAGGCCCGGCTGTCTGATTGACTTCACCTGACTGACGATTAGCTTGTACTGTCTACTGCCATGAAATGTGCTTTCATGTAACAAGTTACTATATTATTGTTTCTCTGTGTGTTTATGTAAATATTGTACCACAGGCAGTGCGCATGTGTGCCTGATTATTATTATTCATTCTTATTCATTCCACATGCTACTAGACTGTTTACACTGTGGACCAAAGGCTTGTACTGGATAAACACAAAATGGTAGCTTCTCTAGTCACCTTCATGGCCACAGAGTTCAACACATCCGACATAGCTAGCTATTAAGGCTGTTTAACCTCAATGCTCATGTTAGCTGGGGCTCACTGGGGTGGGTGACAGTAACTTTCACTAGTACAGTGTAACTGCAGATGCCATGCATGCTTAGCCATGCCTATAAAACAACCCATCCAATTTACTCTGTGTAACGGTATAGTACAGGCCACACCAGCTTACTACCAAGTGGAATTCATTCCTGTGTGAGAAAACAGGTACATGGTAGGATCGATGGTGTGTGCATATGTACAACAGACTCCTCAATGTACCTATTTAGAGTTGCACTCCTGCACCCAATTACAGTGGGATGTAATACAAAGTAGGATTGTACATTTACGCTAACACATTTGTAAAGGAATGTAATCAGCATAGCACTGCCGCCTTTGTGACACTGTGTGCTCATGCGAGTACTCTCAGTATACCAACACACATAGGTGGGCATATACAGCATGACGAATGTGATTACCCTTGGACAGCCCTATGTGATAGGAAAATGCCCTTCCTTTGGGCATTTTCAACATTACACTTCAGACAGCTTGGTAAACCTTAGACACAAACCCACTCCATTGGCAGCAAGAACAGTAGCAACCGTTACTGAACCTTAAAGTGCACAAGGCACAAGGGATTTGATGTGGTATACATATGAGGTCTCCTTATAAAAGTGCACATTAACAGAAGCTATTGTTACTTTAGGATTGAACAGCAAGTCAATGTCAATTGCATGCTCCAAGAAGGGTGAAACATTACAAAGCACGCATGCACATAATTCTTTTTTTTGGTAGGACAAACACACACATTCTGTACACAGTACAAAGGTAATACAGTCGTACCTTGGGACAGGGATTCTCCCATTTCTCTGTAAAGTCGGCCTTTGCCTGTGCCCCTGCAAAACAGAAGAGATATTAAACATCAGTAACTCCTAGCCAAACAAGTGCACTGGTAAGTGTGAATGAGCTCAAGGTGGGACGCGCTGATATTGTCACGCGCAGGGATACATGAGAGTGGATAAGGGACCACACACACATTCTGTACACATTATATTGTACAATAAAAATTATGTATCCTTGTATTAAAGTTCCTGGTCCTCACATAGCCTGTGATGGCGTAATTCCTCGACTTGCTGAGTGGATGCCTCTAACTCCTGCTGCGTGTTCCATAGATCTATCACAGCTTGCTCGTAGCGTTTATTCAGCCGCTGCGTCTTAGACTCCTGGTCTTCGACCGCTTCGCGCAGCTTCCGATTCGTCGCCTCGAGCCGCTCGCCCTTAGCTTTTAATTTAGCAGTGTCCGGGTGCGGCCGCTGATCCTCCGCCATACTCATCCAGGACCACCCTTACAACGGGCGATAGTCGCAGCCCCTTCGATCTGTGCGGGAGTTGGTGGATAGGCCAAAAAATGTACCGTTCCGTCCGTCCCAGAGCGCTTCGCAACACTTCACCCAGGCAACACAGTGCTAATGGATAAATGATCATGAACAAACGCTAGAGTAGCGGAGCAGGGCTCTATACAGGCACGTTTACGTTGCGAAACGACTCGTATCTGTGGGTGTCACGTGTACACGTAATCCTCAAAAAAGTGTACCAAATCTGTATAGTGAAATGTGCCATGAAGTGCTTAGTCTCTACAAAACTGTTCACATAAATGGTATGTCGTGTACTGCATGGTTGAGGTGAACATCACACTGCAACTGAGTGCACGTGCTCACAGTGACACACCAGTTTCAGGTGCAATAAGCACGCCCTATTTTATAACAGTGCACAGGCATATGTATAGTAAACTGAGGGAAGGCAGTGAGTCATGATCAATGTCAACAAGAGTGAACAGGCTGCAGCTAAGCAGATGGTGCTGAAGAACAACCCAAGTCTACTTTGTGAGCATGGCAGGCTATTGAGCCGAACAAAGAATGGGTTCACAAATTGCTGAGGCAGATGGGATTTGTAAAACGAAAGGTGACCACTAGTAAGAGCCCTAATATACTTCTGTCAGTATACTCCTAAGCTGTCTTTTGCCCTACACAGCTAGATTGTTTTCAATTATAACCATGTGATCTGCGTATGTAGCCAGAAACGAAGAAGGTTAGCTAATTGTTAATGCTGCAGAAGCTCTCTGTTGTTCTGTGAATCATGCAGTAAACAGGGAAGACTTGATCAAGCAAAGCAAGCAACAGATATATACAGGGCCAGGGTGTTTCAACA
>OZ025870.1:2845907-3153407 GCA_964019415.1 Ianthella basta | reverse complement strand
CTAGCTTGGCTGGACTGGAGGACCTTCTGTAAACGGCTGAGAGTAGGTGGTGGAGGGGGGGGGAGGAGAGGGGAGACAGGGAAGTGGAATAGGAGGAAGAGGGAGGAGGATGGGGGAAGGGAAGGAAAGAGGAATATGAGGATGAGGAATAGGGGGAAAAGGTTGGAGAGAGAGAGGAACGCAATCAGAGGGAGGAGAATAGAAGAGGGGAAGGAAGAGATAAAGAAACGGGAGTACATAGCATGCAGAAGATGGAGGACAAGGGAGGGAAGGGGAAGGAAGGGTGGAAAGCAGATAGAAGGAAACAGATAATAAAGAGGAAGAAAACAGGTAGAGAGCAGAAGAATAATGCAAAAGCTTCCAAGAGGCTATGGACAATACAAGCAAGCCAGAGACATGTATTAGGTGACAACGGTACAAGGCACTCACCCAAAGTGAGCGGCATTGATGATTCGTCCATAGTCACATGACTTCTCAGGGTTTTCCCCATAGAACGCCTTAAGATGTTTCTTCATTGCGTCCAAGAACTTGTCCTTCACTCGCGAGTGGCAGAGAACGTAGTCAGTGGCAATGCAGGTTTGTCCATTGTTCATGAACTTGCCCCAGGCGATTCTCTTTGCAGCTGTACTGATGTTCACGTCATCCATCACAACAGTGGGACTGCACGGGGAGATACAGTGGAACCTGTCTAAGATGGTTACTGCGTTAGGCAGCCACCTCTCTAAAACAGACAGCCTCCCTGACCACAAATAGCGCTAACGCATTGTAATCTACCTCTGTAGAGCAGCCACCTCTCTATAAAGGTCAGTTAGAACTGGCCCACAGGTGGCTGTCTTAGACAGGTTTCACTGTATCAGGAATAGAAAGACTGACAAACTACGTATCATGGTAATGTCTAGTACCATTTACTGAAGGAATTGCACAAAGCTGAAGAAAGTAGAAGACACACCCCAGTCATGTACATCACCTGTCTTTACTCTGATAACAGTAGTGGCTCATTGCTACGTACATATAGAAATGTGTCAATGGTATAGTATTTGAGGTAGATATCAGCTGAAAAAGGCCTTCACAGCCAAAACGTCCCAAATCATTGCACTTCTACTATGTACGTGAATCCAGCTCGAAAGTTATGTAATTGATCTATATATTTGTTTAATCAGCTCACCTTCCACATATCTACATGAATGTATTAAGCCACATGTCTTGACTCTTGAGTACAACTCTTCATGCCATTTCCCCTCCTTTTATAGTGCTGTTACCATCTCTCGCCCTCCCCTCCCTTCTCTCCCTCCCCTCCCCTCCCCTCCCCTTCCCTCACCTCCATCCCCTCCCCTTCCCTCCCCCTTCCTCCCCTCCCCTCCCCTCCCCTCCCCTCCCCTCCCTCCCCTCCCTTCCCCTCCCCTCCCCTCCCTCCCCTCTCCTCCCCTCCCCTCCCCTCCCCTCCCCTCCCCTCCCTTCTCTCCCTCCCCTCTCCTCCCCTCCCCCTCTCCTACAACTACAAGGTGACTGACCTCTTTCCCCCAAGCTCCAAGACGACTGGTGTGAGGTGCTTGGCTGCAGCCTGCATGACAATGCGACCCACTACAGTGCTGCCAGTGAAGAAGATCTTGTCAAAGCGGTGCTCCAGCACTGCCTGAGCCACATCCTTCCCTCCAGTCACCACACGGAAACACTCCTACGTGAAGGGGAGGGGCAGGGGGTGTGGAGAGTGGGGGAGGGAAGCGAGGGGGAGGGAGAGGGAAGGGAGAGGAGGAATTTGTACATAACAGACACACAAGCACGGAGGTTTACAGCAATCTGACAAGAAACATTAATCATTCTCACACCATCCCGGCTCCATGTGAATATCAACAATTGGCAAGCTACATACTCAGTGCTTCACTCACTTGATCGAGGTACTTTGAAAGATGATTGGCAAACAGGTTAGAAGTTGCCATAGCAACCTCAGATGGCTTCATGAGTACAGCATTGCCAGCAGCGATGGCTCCAATCAGCGGCATCAGGACAAGTTGCACTGGATAGTTCCATGCACCAAAAATGGCCACCACCCCCAGGGGGTCGGGCTTGGTGTAGGGTGAGCTGAGCTGTAGAGTGCAGGCGAGGTCCTTATCCACTGGAGTGCACGCTGCCCACTCGTCAAGATCCCTAATGGCCGTCAAGATCTCTGTAATGACCACTTGACACTCCACAACAAGACCCTCCATTTTACACTGCAAGACAACATGAGATTGCATTGTACATTGACCCAAATACACAAGTACATATACTACACACAGAGACAAACACACAAGAGATTGGGAAATGCAAGTCTGCAAGTCATCTGCTCACCTTCCACATATCTACATGAATGTATTAAGCCACATGTCTTGACTCTTGAGTACAACTCTTCATGCCATTTCCCCTCCTTTTATAGCGCTGTTACCATCTCTCGCCCTCCCCTCCCCCTCCCCTCCCCTCCCCTCCCTTCTCTCCCCCCTCCCCTCCCCTCCCCACTCCTTCCCTCACCTCCATCCCCTCCCCTTCCCTCCCCCTTCCTCCCCTCCCCTCCCCTCTCCTCCCTTCTCTCCCTCCCCTCCCCTCCCCTCCCCACTCCTTCCCTCACCTCCATCCCCTCCCCTTCCCTCCCCCTTCCTCCCCTCCCCTCCCCTCCCCTCCCCTCAGGAGTAACTATAGAACCGAGGAAATGGCTGTAAGCAACTGTTAGATACCGAGGGTCCAAAGAAGAATAAGCAACTGTTTAACGACTCGACCACATAGCAGTATACACACACATGCATTAAACATAGACACACACACACACACACACACACACACACACACACACACACACACACACACACACACACACATACACATAGCTCACCTTGCCCAGGTCAGCTTTGAGAGCTTCCTCGATATCCTTCTCATGCTCATCATAAAACAGCTTCAACTGCCTCAGCTGCTTCTTACGGTAACTGAGATCAATGGTCTTCAGAGTGGCGAACCCATCGCGGAGAGAGGCCACAATCTGAAGAGAAAGGAGGCAGCCAGGATAGCTATGTCATGTGGTCGTGAAGACATCCGGTGGACTCGACTCATTGTAGTACAATCATACACACACGCAAATGGCTAGGGGAATAGTTCTTTTGAGAAAGCAACAAGTTCACATGACGTAAGACACACAGAGATACGCTACGCTAAGCGGGGGCGGCCGCCAAACTCACGTTTTGAACCTCTTCTGTAGGCGTTTCAATCAGCTCCATCTCACTCTGTAAACAGCACTTGTGTAGCCCGAAGGCTAGGGAATCCCAGTCACGTGACGCTTATTTTCAAAGATGGCGTACGAACAAATGGATGCTCTGAAGCCCTGCTCTGAAGCTGCATGGTACCTACTGCTCTGTAGAATACATCCCAAAGGTTTGGAAAACGTAGCACGAAATCATTTTAAGCATTTGTAACTGTGTGCATGTTTCACACCCTAGGAAGGCTGCTTCGAGTGTTAATGGCTTTCTGTGGGTCTCGTACGGATTTGAATGAATAGACATTCATCCTTCTCTCCTTACTCTCCTTCCATCTCCTCTACCCTTCCTTCCCATATCATTCTCTTCCCTCCTCTTGCAGCACCAGATCCCTCCCCCTACTCTGATGTTAGCAGTGGAATTCTGCTTTTTAAATTCTTGCTGACTTATGAAACAGTCTGCCTGAAGTCACATTGTCAGCAGCTCTACTACAAGATCATTATGTAACTGTCCCATGCTGGACCATCTTGCCATGGTGTGTGTGTGGGGGGGGGGGGAGGGAGGTGAGTATGTATAGTTTCACTGTGGAACATGTGGGTGTGTGGATTGGTAGCTATGTTTGTGCTTTCATGTTCTATTCTGCTGTGCTTCTCACCTTTGGAGCAACAATGCTGAAACAAAAAAATCACTATGGCTATTGTACTTGCATCTTCAATGAATTGTGTGTGTGTGTATATTTACCTATCATCAATGTTTATTTCAGAGTTCCTGCAGATCATCTTTGATCACTTGTGGCAATTTACAGCTGTGCCTCAATGTTACAATTATGCGTTACAATCATTCTTTCTTTTGCACAAGTGCCAATTTGTTTGTGCAAATTTTGTGAACTTGTAAATGGCCCCACAACAAACACAGAGCATGCATCTTAAACATCCATTCAGAATATATTAATTAGTACACTTGCTGATCATGAAAGAGACACCTATGCAGTACGTGTGAAGATTATATACTAACATGTAATAACACTAGAGTAACAGTTATGGTATAGTTAACTGCTGTATATGACTGATATGTACACATGCACAAATGCAATTAATGACGTGCTACATGCAGTCAGTGGATGGCTATCACGGTATATACATACGTAGAGACACCAGTGTGATCAGAGACTAGGTTGCTTAAAAGTCTGCAAATTCAGACACATATTTCTCAGTGCTGGACATGCGCAGTGGCTCTTCATCACATTCCTCAAAGTTACTGGTATCTCCAGCACCCTCTGTCTTTGGAATGAAGGGAGCTTCCACCTGTATGTGAAACACAATTAGAGAGAATAGCAACACAGTGCAGTACACACACATGTACACATGATGCATGTACATACATGCACACATACAAACATGCTTCACAAGGAAAGGCATACAGTACAGCCTGCCTCTCCAATATATACACACATGCAGAGAACACAATTATATATCATAAACCACTTCGACAATAAGCCAGGTATTGGCAGCAACTAATGGTTCTGTAAGCGTTTGTGTTTTCTCACCTTCTTTTGGAGCACTGCGGTCCAGTCTGTTGCTGCAAACCACTTGTGTCTCTTGATGTCCTCCGCACCATTCTTGAGGTTTCCATACCTCTTGGTGGGGTCTCCTTGAAGGAGATTGCGCAGCAGGTCTATCAGGTCTGCAGTGAACTGCGGACTTGATGTTCTTTGCACTTCTTTGAGGTGTGGAACAGATTTCCTTTGCACTTTACGGGGCGAAGGAAAGTTGATCTGCATGTATGAGCAGTAGTGGATCAGCTGACAGCTTCAGTGTAATAGGTCATGATTAATTATCAATCAACAGCGTTGTGTCGTGCAGTGGCCTACTGCAAGAACTGTCCACTCATGCAAATTACATAGCTATTATACCTAGAAATAATAAAAATTTTCTACAAAATAGTAAGGATGTAAGGATGGCATAAAAAGGACAGTTTCAGGCAAAGGTGGAGCAGACACAGTGGAGCATTAACCATCGTTCCTACATGCAAGAATGTCGCACCACATAGTCCTACATCCTTGAATGTAGGCACCATGGTTTAATGCTCCACTGTGTAACAGTCTTTACTTGTTTCTTGCAAGACACACTCATACCGTACTGAGTCAGATAATCACTACTGCAAGCTAATCACCACCGGCGTTGGCCTCTCTTCTGCTCACCTTCCCGGACATAATCTTCTCACAGATCATTCTGGGCTGCTCAGCTGAGAACGGTGGGTATCCCGCTGCCATCTCGTAGATGAGTACACCCAGCGTCCACCAGTCCACTGCCTTGCTGTAGCCCTATATGAGAAAGCAAAGAGAGAGAAAGCACAACAGGGAACAGAGCCAGTCTCAATAGCCAGCCTCTGTGTCCATAGACTATAGTTTGTTTAGGGAGAGAGACATGCGTGGTTGGTGAGATCATGCTTGCTGTCACTGTGTGTGCACTCTATGTACCTCGCAGCGAAGCATCTCAGGCGCCATGTACTCTGGTGTCCCGCACAGGGTCCATGTGCGACCTTTGAGTCTCTTCGAAAGACCAAAGTCAGCCATCTATACACACAGGAAGTAGTGGGATGGGGTTGAAGGGGGTGAGGTGTAGGGTGAGATCCCACCAGGAAACAGAATGGAGAAGAGCAGAAGTGTGTGTGATGTTGCATACTCAGACAACTCAGTACTGCAGGTCTGCTGCATGAGGTGATGAAACGCACGTGAACACACCTTCAAGTATCCATCAGTACCAATTAGAATGTTTTCTGGTTTGAGATCCCTATTAGCAGAGGAGGCACAGGGAGGGCTGAGTCTACCATGCATATCCAAAGTAGCAGAATACCATGCATCAATATTATTAATTACAATTGAGGCCACAGTAAGAGATCAGGATAATAGCAACTAGCATGCCAGCACACAAACTAGCACACAAAGTAGTGGTGAGTAATTCCAGAAACAAACCCATACTCACGTTGGGACATGCACCACTCATGTTACCACTTAAAGCGTGCCTGGTATGTAATACTGCTCTAGTCTCGCGTGCCAGCCCATATTATTGCACAATTGTGCAAGGAATTGTGCAATTGTGCAATTGTGTTTCTCCGTGATTGTGCAATAGGGGAAATAGGGGCTGGCGCACAAGACTAATACTGCTCATACATATATGCATGCCGTTACAAGTTTATGTGTGGCGAGAGGGAGGCATTACAGGAACAGCTCAGAGCAAACACACACACAGAGAGAGAGAAAGTGCAGCTGTGTAACTGAATCCATGTTGTACCCATTTTCCAGAACGTATGAAACTAAGACAGCCACCAACATGGAGGGAAGGTTTATATATACGTAAGGGGTGAGCATATATGGCTTCACATATGCATACACCCACCTACATATATTCATGGGGTCATATGAGGCTACTTCCTCCTATATAACACTGCATGTACACGACCAAAACAAGACACACACACACACACACACACACACACACACACACACACTCACACACACACACACATACACACACACACACACACACACACACACACACACACATACATACACACATACACACACACATACACACACACACACACACATACACACACACACACACACACACACACATACACACACACACACACACTCACACATAATTATACGCACTTTACAGCATACCTGTATACAATGTCTAGAAAATGAAGATACTCCAAAGCCAGCACTATCTGTGATGCGTAGAAGCAGGCACGGTTCTCACTAAACCTCTCACTGCGTCTCAAAAGGGAGAACATATCACCACCGGGGACATACTCCAGTATCATGTACAGGTTACAGTTATCCTGGGGAGGAAGAAGGGGAGGGGGAGGGGGAGGGGTGGGACAGAGCAGTGTACAGAGGCAATGGAGAGAATAGGATGAATGTGCAAGATGCAGAGAGGGGAGGGACATTTAGCTAAGAGATTTGATGCTGAACAAGGTACAACATGAATGGTTAAAACATTGATCGGTCGCACAAAATTGACCACTATGTGCACAGTACGCACGCACGAACACACACACACACACACACATACACACACACACACACACACACACACACACACACACACACACACATACACACATACACACACACACACACACACACATTAAGACAGCAGTCACATCATTCAAGGAGTGCTTCCAGTACTACCTTGAAGACCCACTTCAGTTTGACCAAGAAGGGGAAATCAATGGCTGCTAGAATATTCTTCGCACTGAATGTCTGATCAAGCTGTCTCAACCTGACCACCTTCTCTTTGTCAAGGATCTTCATAGCATAGTACTCCTTGGTCTCCTTTTCCTGACACAGCATAACAGGGCCAAACGACCCAGTGTCCAGAGTTTTGATACGATCAAAGTCATCTACCTTAGCAGGAGCCTGCATACACCAGAAACAGCTATGTAAGTAATGGTATGTACACAACCCATTGTACTTCTACTTCTACTGGTTGTATCCTACCAAGCTTGAAATTGAGTACTAGACTGTTTACACATGAGCCGAAGCAAGGCTTGAAATGGTTTAACACAAATTGGTAGGTTCTGCCCACCTTCATGACCACATGACCACAGAGGTCAACAAATTTGACATAGCTTGCTATTAAATTTAGGCTCATATTAGCCGGGGCTCACTGGGGTGGGTGACAGTAACTTTCACAAGTGCAATGTTTTTCCGATTGCTCAACTGTGTGTGTGTATGTGTGTATGTGTGTGTGCATCATTACTGCTCAGTGACTCCATTACCGTATTTTTGTACCTTGGTCTTAATAAGGAGAATGTTTGCCCCCGTGTGTGTGTGTGTGCATGTGTGTGTGTGTGTGTGTGTGTGTGTGTGTGTGTGTGTGTGTGTGTGTGTGTGTGTGTGTGTGTGTGTGTTAGTGTGTGTGTGTGTGGTGCCTACAAGTCCAGAACAGTCATGTGCTATAGGCAGCACTGGTTGCAAAAGTTAGAGCCCCATAAAGGAAGAAGAGGAGAATGGCAACCCGTTCAAGGTGCGAAATTTGGCTATCTACCATAGACACGTCCTCAGTGATCACTAGGGCCAGGACTACCACAATGCACCGGTCTGTCAGGTGTACTAAAGGCCTGATTTGGAGCTTTGACAGGCAAATGAGGGACAAGCCCCCCACCACTAGGGGCGAACAATGAAGGGAATTATCCCCAATGGTCCTCTGCTACTACCACATGGCAGAATGAACTGGGGAGCAGAGCTAGCCCAAGTAGTGCTACCAAGGTTGGTAAGATGGCCTGGTGACAAGTCTTAGCAACAGCAGCACAGTGGATACACAAGCAGGGAGTAGCACCGCAACATCTAGAAGTTTTAGACTTGCTATTATAGTTGACATAGTCACATGCACGCAGACACATGCACCCAGAACTCCTTTTTCAGTATGCATACACACACACAATGTCATACATCTTCTATATGCATACACACACCTCCAATATGCAATTATGTATGCACACACAACTCCATATGCATACGCACAGCCCACGGCTCAAATGCAAACACACAACCCCCATATGCATACACACCATGCCATATGCATACACAACCCTAGACACCACTCCAAACCCCACCAAAGAGTCATTATATGGCAGTATTAATACTGCCATATGTCCTCAGCATGACTGTAGACAATCACTGTATTCCAATGACTCCATTTTCATATTTTTGCTCTTGTCTTAATAAGAAAATGTTTTGTCCTGTGTGTGTGTGCATGTGTGTGTGCGCGTGTGTGTGTGTATGTATGTGTGTACAACAGAAGTCCTCAATGTATATACTAGAGTTGTATTCCTGCACCCAATCACTACAAATGTAAACGAGTACCAAAAATTGATCAATTCAACCCTTATACAGTGGTACCTTAATGCTGTCTAAGAAGCTAGGGCACTGTGTTAGGCAGCCACCTCTCTAAAACAGCCAGCCTCCCTGGCCCCAAATACGTACAGTAGCAATAAAACATTGCAATCTACCACTGCAGAGCAGCCACCTCTCTATAAAGGCCAGTTAGAACTGGCTCACGGGCGGCTGACTTAGACAGGTTCCACTGTATTAAAACATTCAATTGCTCATTCACACTAAACACACCAGTATATGTAAAGGAATATAATCAGCATAGCACTGTCTCCTTTGTGACACTGTGTGCTCTCAGTATACCAACACACAATAGGTGGGCATACAGCATTACAAATGAGATAATCCTTTGATGGCATTGAGAGGAACTCAACCTTCCTTTGGGCATTTTCATCATTACACTTCAAACAGTTCGGTATCCCTTGGAAATGAGCCTACTCCATTTACAGCAAGCTAGATCAGTAGCAACTGTTAGCTGAACCATACAATGCACAAGAAACAAATGCTTTGAAGTAGTATATGAGGTCACCATTTAGGTGCACATTATCAGAAGTTATATATGCTACTTTATAGGAATTGAATGGCAAAACCAATGTTATTTGCATGATTTAAGACGGTTGAACACTACAAACACACATGCACACATGCATGTACAATTGTCTATATGCTGGACATCTGTGCCATTTTAAAGAACATGCGATACATTCTGTACACAGTACAAGGGTATTAAACGTACACAGTCATACCTTGGGAGGGTTCTCCCATTTCTGCATAAAGTTGGCCTTTGCTTGTGTCAAGAACGCCTTCACTGCAAAACAGAGGAGATAACAATGTTATTAGCAACTCCTAGCTAAACAGGTTCACTGTACAAAGTGTGAATGAGCTCAAAGTAGTAGGACATGCTTATTCCCACACGCGGGGATACATGAACAATAGAGTGGGCAGCAAACCCAACAGATGCCTGTAGGAAAATGTATCTTTCACAGCATCTACATTATATGTTGTTTTGGAGGTGTGAAACATACCAGGGTCTTCATCCTTCTTTCTCCCTAGCAGTTTGGCAAAGGCAGAGCTGGAAGGGAGAAGAAGTAAGTGAGGACCATAAAGGAGGGAAGAGAGGGGGGAGACGGTAAAGCAAAGGAAATAGGAGGAAGTGGAGAATGACACAACCAGCAAGTCAAGAGCAGTTCACAATGCTGAAGCATAGATCCCAGACATTGATTGGGTAGACAGGTAAGTTAGCAGGGGAAAACAAATGACAATTCCAACACAAGATACAAAGCTCATCACTGAGCCCAACACTCAATCCAAGTATGTCACATGACAGTGTGAGTTGACCATGCTGCAAGGTACACCTATTGTAAGGATTCTGGAATGCACAGGGTGGGAGAGAGGCATCTCAGTATGCTGCTTAATGGATGGGTGTGAATACATACAGTGCAAGTTGCAAGATACTAGGGTGAAACCATACAATAAAATGTAATATGATATGATATATAATATTGTTGCAGTGAATGTGACAGTCAGTGGCGGCAGTGATATGTCCCCTCGTATATATGTGAATGTGCCCTACTGCCATGTGCCCCTCTGTATGTTAAAGTGGCAGTTGATGGTGGTGGTGATGGGCACTTGCAAGAAAGCCCACCTTCAACAGGCTTTCTTTGCAAGTGTCTCCTACTGCCATGTGCCCCGGCCATCGAATGTGAATGTGCCCTACCGCAATGTGCACCACTGTATGTGAATGTGGCAGTATATGTATGTGAGAGCAGTGGTACACTTGAAAGAATGTCTACTTGCAAGAAATCCCGCCGAAGCTAGGCTTTCTTGCAAGTGCCCCACCGTATGTGAATGTGGCATACTTATACATGTATATTATTATACTAACACATAATTATGTTTGTTACGTGGCCTAATCGCGCTTGTTGCGCAGTCCCTCGACTTGCCTAGTGGATGCCTCTAGCTCCTGCTCCATGTCCTGTAGACCTCTCAGAGCTAGCTCGCAGGGTTCCTTCAGCCGCTTCGTAGTAGACTCCTGGCGTTAGTGTTCTCCAGGTGCAGAGCCGGCCTCCGTCGGCGCACTAATAGACATAATCCCACAGCAGGCGAGTGTCGCGGGGCTCTTCGCTCCGTGCTGGAGTTGGTTTCTGGCTAGCCCCCTAGATGTAGCGTTTCGGCTGTCGCAGAGCGCTTCGCGACACTTCACGAAGACAGCAGTACTGGACAAAAGAACAAAGACTAGGATGGGGCGGTCTAGGCCCCTATTCGTTTACACTGCGATTCGACCTACGTAAGTCCTAGGTCACCAAACCGCGTAGTGTAAACGATAAGTTACTCAGAAACGGTTTTGCCAAGCCACCTACGGGACATAGGCGGAGGAAGCTTACACACTTTGGGGGGCTGTACTGGTTCAGCTGGTATGTTTGCCATCCGTATTATGTGCTAGGGTTCTAATATATTTGGGTACTAGCTCGAAACCGGCTTTGAGTCTGTTCGCTCGTCGACCGTGTGAACGCGGGGAATCGTCCTCTAAACCGGTTTAGCGGTACGTGGTACGGCCGTTGTCGAAGGAATCGTTCGTGGAACTCTCGTTTTATTGACAAATTCTCTCCCTGTCTTACAGTCGTATACGGTCATCAACAGCGATACATGATGAACCCTTTCTCGCGAGAGGCCACCTTAATTATGATTACATAGTCTATCAGACCAAGAGATTATATGCATATGCAGCTAGAAATGCTGTATAGAGAGGCTCACTGTTGCTCCATGGATGAACAGGGAAGACTTGATCAATCTTCTAGCTTACTCACCCACCTCTAAACAAGCTCAGGACATTTTGACCGGAACGATCTTCCTCAGCTGAATGATCGGACACACACAGTCATTCATGTGCGGGCAGTTATTCAGCTGAGGCAGATCCGCGAGGTTGGACGATTCTAGCTATAATATATTTTAGTTATTTTACGTGTATTCAAATTCATTCTTATATTCACAGGACTGTAATTTGTGGGAAATGGACCATCTCCTGCATGCATGTGGCATGCATTAGAGCCGTGTGTCTAAATCTTGGGAAAGGAAAATATTAGCATTTCATTTTTGATCACTAATGCCCGATGAACCTCTACGTTACATCCATACTTTACAAATATGATTTCTTTTGCACAAATGTCAATTGGTTTGCAAAACTTTTGCGAACATGTGTAGCCCCACAACAAACACAGAGTGTAACAAAGGCTAATCACTGGATATTACGCCTACCAGCCTTCTACACCGAAGTGTTTCAGAAGGCTGGGGGGGGGCGAAGCCCTATTGATGGCAACCAGTGATCGCCCTCCCCCATTACTAGTCATCCTACAAAGATGGAAGAGCCACAGACAGCTGTTTCGCCCTGATTGGGGCTCATCAGTGTGGCGTACTGATGGAATGCAGGATGACTAGTCACTCTTGTATCCCCCACCAGTGAAACACTTGTGGTTTCAACAAGAGTGAATATTAATGGGGGAAGGCTAAGTCATGTGCGTGACTTGTGCGGGATTGTTGGCATTCACTGGTTGCCATCAATAGGGCTCGGCCCCCCAGCCTCCTGAAACACTTCGGTGTAGAAGGCTGGTAGGCGTAATATCCAGTGATTAGCCTTTGTTCAACCTCGCCCGGCCTGGCCGTTGCAGTGGCTTACTGCAATGAACCAACCTCTCAAACACAGAGTGTGTTTTCAGAATGCATAATTTGTACATTTACTTAGGCATAGCACTATGTAAAATGATAGTTAACTAGTAAAATTTTACAGGTATTGATTATACATACAAGTGTGTGTGATGTTGCATACTCAGACAACTCAGTACTGCAGGTCTGCAGCATGAGGTGATGAAACATGAACACACCTTCAAGTATCCATCAGTGCCAATTAGAATGTCCTCCGGCTTGAGATCCCTATTAGCAGAGGAGGCACAGGGAGGGCCAAACCTGGTGTGAAGTGCACTATACCATTGCACAGAGTACAAGTGGGTGGGTGGTATATACGTAGAGTGAGCGCGTGTCGCTTCAGCTATACATCCACCTATATTCATGTGGTCATGAGGCAACCTACGTACTCCTACAAAATATTGTACACACGCACGCACGCACACACATGCACTAGCACACACACACCCAAATCTGCATACCTATGTACAATGTCTAGAAAATGTAGATACTCCAAAGCCAGCACTATCTGTGATGCGTAGAAGCAGGCATGGGTCTCACTAAACCTCTCACTGCATCTGAAATGGGTGAACATATCACCACCGGAGACATACCCTAGTATCATGTACAGGTTACAGTTAACCTGGGGGGGGGGGGGGGGGGGGAAGGGAGGAGGAAGGGGAGGAGGAGAGAGAACAGAGGTAATGGAGAGAATAGGATTAATGTGAATGATGCAGAGAGGTAAGGGCATCTGGCTGAGAGATTGGAAGATACAACAAAAGCAGTCAAAACATTGATTGGTTGCACAAAAATGACCACTACACTCACAGCGTAGCACACACACACACACACACACACACACACACACACACACACACACACACACACACACACACACACACACACACACACACACACACACACATGCACACGCACACACACACACACACACACACACCACACACACGCGCACGCACACGCACACACACACGCACGCACGCAAGTACTTCCAAAAATACCTAGAAATGCCACCTCAGGTTTACTAAGAAAGGGTAATTGACAGCTGCTAGAATATTCTTCTTGCTGATCAGGCATGCAACCTGCTTCAAATAGACCACCTTCTTTTAGTCAAGGATCTTCATAGCATAGTACTATTTGGTCTGTACAATGGCAGACCTCCACAACTAGCTCAACTTCCTCGCTCCAGTCAAGAAGGCTATCAATGTCACTACCTTGGGAGTCTCACTAAAAGGTATGGGAGGGATTGTTGTGCTAACAGCGAAGGCCTTGACAGGTGACCCCTGGGGACACCTGTGATTAAACTAGCCCGATCTACATCTCGTCCTAGAGATTATACGCAGCTGACTGTGCATTGGGGAGGTTCTCACGTTGAATGGCGGCTACCTCTTCCCACTATCAACTCTGCTAAGTGCATCGATGCCGGTGCTGGGGATCCTAGTGATACCTAGCTGTCTCGCTAACCTGGCTTCTCTCTCCACCCATGTATGGTGCTGGGCCTCTAATCCTGCCTCCTGGAGCTGCTTGGCCTGTTCTTCGACCACCCTGAGCAGACTCTGATTCTCTTCCTTGAGCCGCTGATTCTCAGCGTTAGCGGTCTCCAGCTGCCGCCGCAGGGCCTCCATTGTACTCATCCCCGATCAACCTCACAGCGGGCGAGAGTCTAAGCTTTGACCAGATCAGTATATCCTGACACACTGTACGACCATTTCTGTGTACAAATGGTCGTACAGTCACGTGACGAGTAGGTCACATGTCTATGTAAGTGGGCAAGTCGGTGCGCTGGTGGAGGTTGAGAACTCTGAAACGACTTTATTGGCACAAAGAGGGCAGACAAAGTATGTTCACGACGCCTAAATGGCGTTGAGGTGGTTTTCAACTACTTTCATTGTAAAATTACTTCCGGCCGTTTGTTCTCCTTAATAATTTATCTCTTTTGTATTTGTCGTTCGTCCCCAGCGCACACCAACCTATTATTTTATGCTTCCATTCTCTAGTACAGCTGCACACAACGCCACAACTTGTAAGCTATATTTCTATAGTGCAAACGTTCTTGTTTTTAAAGACGTAGCGTGTTTTGTGCGCGCGTGTGTGTCCAGTGTACGTATGTGTGTGCGCGTCTGTCTGTCTGTGTCTCTGTACATTGTATGCGTGTGAGAAAACATACATTTATACATCTACGTATGTGTATGTACAGTACATGCACATTTTCAACATGACAGACTACGTACACCTTTATTTGCAATCAAATACAGTTTTCAGTTTCTACAACAAAGCATCTTTCATTTACAATTTTATCACTAGTACAAGGACAAACCAATCGCCATCATCAAAACCCTGGTTCCCTCTGCCCCTCCAGACAATGCCCACAGTAGCGAACAAGAAGCGTACCAAGAGTATGCAGTTGCCTCCAGAGACTGTGTTTGAGGTAAGACCTGCTTCAGAGCATGTGACATGAGGGGAGGGGAGGGGCCAAGGGTAGTCTAAACACCACTGACCATCACACCCATGGCATAAAGTAATTGATGTTGACTGCTATGGTCTCTGTAGTGGTGTAGCTGTGTGTGTATCAAGTTATTCCTCACTCACCCCGGGAGTGCATCAATAGTATACAGTTTGGCTGGATATTTTTAGTGGAATTTATGGTGGATTGGTTGTTATTGAGAGGAATGCGCCAACATTTCCCCAACTGTTAAGTTGTTTTACAAAATATCATTGTTGCACATGGATTGCCCAACTGCTGAAGTAATTTCCACTACAAGCCATGAATTGAGCTTTCTGCCAAACAAAGGCCATACAGTATTGCCCTGTGTACTGTTCTCTCATTCACAACCTTTATGCCGCTGTGCTCTGTACTGTTCCTTCGCTTCCCTCCTCTCCATCCCTTCTCACCTTCATTCTTTCTCCCCTCCCCCCTTCCCCCTCCCCCCTACTCAGGACCAAATGCCAAACCCTGCGCTGACGGTCCGTTCACAGTCGGTGACAAGTGCAAACTCATCTTTGCTCAGTCCCTCCATCAAGGGTGCCTCCAAGAAGAGCCTGGCTGTGCAGGTGAGACACCATCTTCCAAATATACTGTACATGCACTCAGTGGTGAGCTGCTTTCATACAAGGTCACGTCTGTAATCATTCCTCACTTTTCTGTGACCTTACAGTGTTCCACAGCTGATACCTACCTAGGGATGCACCATCCAGTAGTGAACTTGGTGGTCACTGCGCCCATTGCCTCAGTTAATAGTTCTTACTAACTTGCCTGCCTGAGTTGGTGCCACCCCTCTTTATGTATATTAACACCCAGTGATGAGCACTCGTGCACAAACTGTTCACTGACATCAAAAAGCAATCCTTCCCTCATTGTGATGGTGCAGCTGGTTTGCTAATTTTGGTCAGAGTATCTAAGCAACGGTTAAAGGGTGCATGCGCTACTACATGCAGAGTAGCTACTGCCTCGCTTGAGTGGTTGTCATGGGCAACGGTTCTAAATGTGAAATCACTTATGAGGTTAATTTGTGTGTACGCTATAGGTGATAGCAGAAATGGAGCGTTTGTCCTGTACACAGTGATGTGATAAGGATGGCATTCGGTATCCCCACTCAGCTTCGGCGCTCTCCATTGTGCTGTGCCACAGTACGTGTGGTCTCTGCCCTCTCTACAAATTAAAGCACAACACCCTTTGAAGCCACCATGTGCCCCTTGGAATCCATGACATCCCTTCATCTTTCCCTTTGACATTGTTTGGCATCCCTTCCTACAGCGCTGTCACTCTTCACTCTCAACACAGTACATGTACCTTATCATATTAGTACATAGTGAAACGTGTCCAGGGGAGGTGTGTCCAGGGGAGGGTGTGTCTAGGGGAGGGTGTGTCCAGGGGAGGTGTGTCCAGGGGAGGGTGTGTCCAAGGGAGGGTGTGTCCAGGGGAGGTGTGTCCAGGGGAAGTTGTGTCCAGGGGAAGGTGTGTTCAGGGGAGGTGTGTCCAGGGGAGGGTGTGTCCAAGGGAGGGTGTGTCCAGGGAGGGTGTGTCCAGGGAGGGTGTGTCCAGGGGAGGGTGTGTCTAGGGGAGGGTGTGTTCAGGGGAGGTGTGTCCAGGGGAGGGTGTGCCCAAGGGAGGGTGTGTCCAGGGAGGGTGTGTCCAGGGAGGGTGTGTCCAGGGGAGGGTGTGTCCAGGGGAGGGTGTGTCCAGGGGAAGTTGTGTCCAGGGGAGGGTGTGTTCAGGGGAGGTGTGTCCAGGGGAGGGTGTGTCCAAGGGAGGGTGTGTCCAGGGAGGGTGTGTCCAGGGAGGGTGTGTCCAGGGGAGGGTGTGTCCAGGGGAGGGTGTGTTCAGGGGAGGTGTGTCCAGGGGAGGGTGTGCCCAAGGGAGGGTGTGTCCAGGGAGGTGTGTCCAGGGGAGGTGTGTCCAAGGGAGGGTGTGTCCAGGGGAGGGTGTACCCTTTGGGCCTGAAGTCCTTGAAGGACACTGGTCCACAACCTCCTGTGCTATGGTACACTCATTCAATGCAACGTGTTGATTCCCTTCTGAAGGTTAATGTGCCTAGTGATACCTCCTCTGATGATGAGACATGTCGACTGCCGAGTTTGAAGTTTATCTGTCGGCAAGCCTGCAAGTACACTGTGGGTGAGTTTGAGTGTGGTGTGTGAGTGTGAGGGATGGAGTGTGAGGGGTGAGGGTGTGTGAGTGTGAGGGGCGAGGGTGTGTGAGTGAGGGGTGTGTGGGATGTGGGGTGTGTGGGGGAGTGTGAGGGAGTGTAAAGGTGAGGGTGAGGGGTGAGGGTGTGGGTGAGTGTGCGAGGGTGTGTAAGGGTAGGAGTGAGGGTGAGGTGTGGGGGGAGTGTGGGAGAAGTGTGTGGGTGCATACATAATTGATGTGAGAGGTGTATACATGAGGTGTTGTGAGGACGTACATATTTAAGTGTGAGGAGATTCTTGTGAGGACATGTGTGGAAGTGGGGGTGAAGGTGTGTGTGCATGTACGTGAGGTGGAGTGAGTGTGGGGTGAAGAAGCAATTCAGTAGTGAGGATGTGAGGAAGCCTCGTATAATGTGACAGTGTTATATCAAGACTGATGGATGTACACAGCACTGTACTAACACACTCAAGTGTGGATGCATGCGCAAGTAATACTTGTGTCTACCCGAAGCCAAAGTAAGGGAAGTGGAGTTCTAGCAATCAAGAGTGAATATAATTTAAACTTATTTTGTAATTTTGTGGTATATTGCCTGTTTTCTCCATAGTCGGACTCTGTCTTCACTATCCACTCCATCATTGTCCCCTTTCATCCCTTCCCAGGTGCCATCAAATGTCCTCGACGTATTCAGAGAAGACGTCGCCTTGACAGTAGTATGTCTTATGAGGAGAGCACTAGTAGTGGTACCAGCAGCGGTACCAGTGGGGAGGAGGGGGAGGGGCAGGCCCTCCTGGCCAGGCAGTAAGCAAGGGGGGGATTATGGGAGGGGAGGGGAGAAGGAGGGGAGGGGAGGGGAGGGGAGGGGAGAAGGAGGGGATGGGAGGGGATGGGAGGGGGTGGGAGGAGGGGAGGGAGAGGGGAGGGGTGGGAAGAGGGAGAGGTGGGGAGGGAAAGGAGTGGAGTGGAGAAGAAAAACTTTTATGATGAAACACGCTTTTGCTAGTGAGGAATGAGTTCATAAAGAATGGAGGGCAGTCATTAACATTTAGAAGTATCATCAATATTTTCATGTGATGCACCAACTGTCTAAATGCAATTGGCTCATTCACTGCTATTTGCCACACCTAATGTGGCAATGTGCTATAGAGGAAACCCACACTTGTCCATTTCTGTTGATACATGTACCTTGTGTTGTTGTGTAAACATTGCAGAATGGAGAGGAAGAGAAACCACGAGGCTGAGAGGAATTTTCGACGTAAGCTCAAGTTCCATTTTATGAACCCTTTTCAGAAGTGGAAGTATGCCAAGAGAAGGCGCTTTCCCTTCAAACTGGTCTTGCAACTACTTGCAGTAGCCCTGGTCACAGCTCAGGTGTGTGTGCGTACGTGCATGCATGTGTGCGTGTGTGCGCGCGTGTGTGCATGCGTGCGTGTGTGCGTGTCTTGTTTTGACTCTGTCTGCCAGTCTGTTGTAGACTTGCCCTCACTGTTAATGTTGTACAGATCATTCGGTTTGGAGATAAGAAGTCCTTTAAGACTCGGTTCATCTTGAGCAACAAGGCCACCATCAACTCGCTCTTCCTGGACTTTGACAGCCCTGACCCGGACAGTATGAAGGTGTATTCCATGGATGAGTTGTACCATCAGATACAGAGGGTGGCTGACACGGTGAGGAGAACACAGGGAGGAGAGGAGAGGGAGGGGAGGGGAAGGGAAGGGAGGGAGGGGAGGAGAGGAGATGGAGGGGACAGGAAGGAAAGGGAGGGGGGATAGGAAGGAAGGGAGGGAAGGGGGGAGGTGAAGGGAGGGAGGGGAGGGGGGAGGTGAAAGGAGGGAGGGGAGGAGAGGGGAAGGAAGGGAGGAGAGAGGGAGGGGAGGAGGGGGAAGGAGGGAAGGGAGGAGAGGGGAGGGATGAAAGTTATGGGAAGGACAGGAGAGGGGGAGAAAATGTAATTGAGACGTGGTTCAAATGATGAAAAAGGAAGAGGGTTAAGGCGGATTCTGATGGAGGGATTTGGGGAGGACAGAATGAGGAGTAAAGTGACTGGTTGAATCATGTATGGAGATTGTACAATCCTATGTACGTATCTATATACACATATTTATACTCTGAGCCACTGTGTGCATACAATAAGTACAGTGTATTCACACCACTCCTCTGATCCCCATGTTTCCTGCTCAGTACTACAACATTGAAGAAATAGCAGTGGCCCCGTATGACTACATCAAGGACGGCAATACCACCCACGACACCGGCCCTCCACTGCTGCATGTGATGGTGGTCCAGTATGACAAGTGGAAGTTTGATGCTTCCAACCACGACATTTACCTCTCATCTAGTACTCATACGAGTGAGTTGGTGGGATGGGGAAAAAAGTTTTGCAGTGTTTCCCCTCTGCTTTCTTGACCTCTGTTTCCCCCCATCTTTCCTTCCCTTCTCCTCTCTCTCCCTTCCTCTGTGTCTCTTCCCTCTACCCTACCTCCTTCTTCCTATCCATCCCTCTCTCCCTTTCCCCTTCCTCCCCATCTCCACCTTCCCTCCCTACCTCTCTCCCTCACTCCTCTAGCTAACATAACCTTGTATGATGGAAAGAATGAGACCTGCTACCATCCTCACAACTGCTCTGTCCAGGCTCAGCTTGAACCCTATGTGAATGCCTCCTCCATTGGAAGGTACTGTATGCATTCATTTGGGAGAATTGGGAATGTCATATACAGAGTACAGTAATGGTACTTTACATTCCCTACTGGGTAGTTGGAATTGGAAGCTACATGTATGTGTTATGCTTGCACAGTCAACTACAGTAATGCTAACGAACTTGTAAGTAGTGAAAAAGTGAAAAGTGGAGTAGAATCGATTATGCTGTCTTTCTCTTCCCTCTCGTTGCCATCCTCTTGTTCATCCTCCCCTCTATTTTCCCTCTCCTTACCTTTCCCTTTTCTTCCCTCCCCCTCTCCCTCTCCCCTCCCTCCCCTCCCTCTCCCTCCCTCCCCCCTCCCCTCCCTCCCTCCCCCCTCCCTCCCTCCCTCCTCACTCCCCGTTCAGTATCAAGAGCTTGTCTGTTCATTTCAAGTTGACAAGCTTCTTCATTGACCAACAAGAGGTCTTATACATCTCTTGTGTCACCTTTGATATCAATGTGAGTGTGCATAGTATGCTGTGCATATATTGAGTGGGAAGTCTTTCTTGCCCCATTCTGAGTGCCACCCCCATTCCCATTCCCAATTTGGTATCATTCTCCCATTCCAGATTGTATTCAATAATGATGCACTGAGTGGCACCATCCCAGTGGAGGTGTCGGCAGATCCAACTGTCTACAACTGTAACAATACACAGAAGAACAAATATTTTTGTGAGCTTGTGTGTGTGTGTTCATGTTCGTGTGTTGTGAATCAATAGAAAGGAAGTTTAGTCTGCTAACCCCTTCTCAAGAGCCAACCTCGTCTCTCTCCTTCCAATCCATCCAGTTGCTGAGGTTTTCAGGCAATATGTGGTACTGGACATATTCGTTTTTGTCATAATCTTTGTGTACTCCATTCTGTGCTTGAGGTCTATTGTTGGCAGCTGCATGTTGACCAGGGTGAGCCAGTGACTGTCCAACTTGCATGCATTGATAACTGTCACCACTTCTTGCCTCCCTCAAAATCCTCACCTCCCTGTCCATTCCTCTCCACTCTCCCATCACTGCATCTTCAACCCACTACTCTCTCCCCTCACTGTATCCTCAACCCCCTCCACTCTCCCCTCACTGTATCCTCAACCCCCTCCACTCTCCCCTCACTGTACCCTCAACTCTCTCCTCTCTCCTTCACTGCGCCCTTACCCCTCCACTCTTTGCTCACTTTACCATCAACCTCTCCACTCTCCCCTCACTGCACCCTCACTCAACTCCCTCCACTCTCCCCTCACTGTACCCTGAGCTCTCTCCACTCTCCCTTATCAAACCCTCAAATCTCCTCACTTCTTGCACTGTACCCCTTCCATTCCCTCGCCTCCACTCACTGCATTGTCTAGCCTCTTCCCTCCATTCCGCTCTCCCTCCCCTATTCCAGGAGGCCTACAAGTTCTTCAAAAACCGCTACAACAAACAACTCACTTGGGGCCACATCAAGTCAATGCAGAACTTCTGGTTCTACGGCGTCATCCTCGGCAATGCTCTGGTCCTCCTGGGTACACTGCTCAAGACTACTCTTGCATTCAAAGTGAGTAGGAGGACAAAACAACCTCTTGAAACATTGCCTATCCAAAGTTCCTTTCCCCCTGTGTATGTACCATACTCAAATAGACTCCGCACCCTGTTTAGTGGCCGCCCTTGAATTGACACTGCACTTAGTGAAGAGGAATAGTAGCCGCCCTCCAATAAGCGCCACATTTAATGACATTCATAATTGTCAGGGGCAGAGTGCAAAGACATGAATCGAAGGACTGGAAATGGCAGCTGCCACGGTAGAGAAGAAGAGAACATTCGACGCCGTCATTTTCGTAGGTTGGCCCACACCTGCTCTTCTCTCTATGCTCCCCGTCTCCTTATACTTCGTTAAAAACTTATTATATCCCAATGCAGCTAACTTTAAGACCCTCTTCCTGCAACAAGGGGCAGACAGTAGGCACTTTGTGGCCCATACGTTCATAGTACAGAATCTGCTACCTCTTGTAACTGCTGCTGTACATCTCGGTCTCTTGTCTAATACTACGAATTCGCACCAGACAGTTTCCACTGCTCCTATAATTTGTTCCGTATGTACGTCCTTGAATCGTTTCGTTCCAAAACCATTCCGACGCAAGTGTTCGTTCTGCGTATGTTAGAACCATCAGCTCATGTTAATTGCCATCCTTTGTCCACATGCCAAGTGTCTTGCAGATTTATGGAGCGTTGATAAGCATTCACGTAGGTCTGGTTCCAGTAAACCATTTGGACCACTAAAGTCTTCATCAGTTACAAAACTGATGAAGACTTTACTGGAACCAGATCTACAGCTACGTGAATGTTCATCAATGCTTCATAGATCTGCTAGACAACGTAACACGAGCCTCTACCACATTGCCAAGTGTCTGTCATATCACCACCTTTCTCGTCTCCTTTGCTGTCTGCGCAGTTTGTTTTCTCAGTCAATCTGGAGGACTGGACCACCCTCATCCTGGGCCTGGGTGTGTTCTGTCAGTGGTGTGGACTGCTACGCTTCCTCAGCTACTTTGAGTCTTACAATGTAAGTGGATGGATGGAGAGAGCTGGGAGGAAGAGGGAGAAGGGAGGGGAGGGGAGGGAAAGACATTCATGGTAGCAAGGGTTTCATTGAATTGAGTGAGGGGTCTAATGAGCACTGAATGTTTGATGTACTTGTATGTACATTGTTGAGTGCATGATTGTTGAAGACAGCCCATCATAATACTCTGCCCCCCCTCCCCTCCCTCTCCCTTCATCCCCACGCAGATTCTCCTGTTGACTCTTCGTCTCTCTATTCCGAGTGTTGGCAGATTTGTTATATGTGCTGGTGTCCTCTACATTGCCTTCATGTTCCTCGGATGGCTTGTACTGGGACCCTACCACACTAAGGTGTGTGTGTGTGTGTGTGTGTGTGTGTGTGTGTGTGTGTGTGTGTGTGTGTGTGTGTGTGTGTGTGTGTGTGTGTGTGTGTGTGTGTGCGTGTGTGTGTATGTGGTGGAGTGCGCTACATGTAAGTGTGCCGTGTGTGTGAAAAGAATGACTTACAATTGTATTTGGCACTGCTCACCTGAAAGTATAAGACTAAATGTCAGCTAGTCTCCCCCTTTCCTTCCCTTACCCTCCTCACCTTCCCTCCCCACCCCAGTTCACTGACCTCAGCATCACCTCAGAGTGTCTCTTCTCCCTGCTCAACGGAGATGACATGTATATGACGTACAAGGAGATGCCGCAGACGTCCTACTCCCTCTGGATCTTCAGCAAGATCTACCTCTACCTCTTCATTGCCCTCTTCATCTACGTGGTGCTCAGTGTGTTCATTGGACTCATTTCCGACACCTACGAGACACTCAATGTGAGTATACTGGTCCTGTCGCTACTGGGTGTATGTACGTATGTTAACGTATTGTCAACAAACACTTTGTATGTTTGTACTAGTGGTTCTGCACATTTCATTGGCTTCTAGGCATTTGCATAAGCCTTTGTTCTCCCCCCCCCCTTTTCTCTCTACTCTCCTCCTCCTCTCCCTTCCTCCCCTCCCCCTCCTTCCCTTCTCCTCCACCCCGCCCTTCCCTGCCCTCCCCTTCCGTCCCTCACACAGGAGCACTGGTACTCTCGCTCCAAAGGTTTCCTCCATGAGTATGCTCTGGGTGGCATGTCAAGGTGGAAGAGAAAGAGAAGGGCTCTGTCTCGCATGCACCCAACATTCCAGGAAGTGCAGGAGGTGCAAACTGGTGAGAGGGGGCGGGGCATGGTTGGGAAGGGGCGGGGCAAGGTAGAGACTGAGCGGTGGTGGTGGAAACAGAAACCTACCGACTGCCAGTCATGTGACTGGAGTAGCTCATGGTAATCCTCACTCCTGGAGCGGGCGTCATTCTCGTAAACTGTCTGTCTTCAACTTTCCCCAGGTGAGGGCTTCATCCTGGTACACCGTGAGGAAGAGGACGATGGAGGAGAGGGAGAGAGCAGGAACAGTGCCAGCGGAGAAGACACTGATGGTGGTTACCGAAGCAACAACGAAGAGACTTCCCCCACCATTCACGAGGTTCGTTCCAGCGTTCCCGCCAATTTGAGGAATTATGGCTCCATCAATAGATCAAGCAGTGATGGCCGACAAGTTACAACGTGTGAGTTGGAGGGGAAGGGGTGGGTGGGCTGGGGGATATTATGTATGTACGTACGTAATGTGAACGATGTACATGTGTAGTCGTGCTAGTGAATGGGTTAGGATGTGGAACACTACTGTGTATTACTGTGTGTTGCTTACTGGAAGTTGCACTAGTTATGCTTTGTGAGAAGAATGAGCTTAGTTCTATGTATGCAGATCGTGATCTTCTGTCCTCCTTTCACTTTCTCCTCCTCCCCTCATTGTTGACTTCTTCCCTCATCCTCCTTTTCCCTCTGAACTCTTCCCCTCGCCTCTTCCCTATCCCCTATTCCTTCCTCTGCATTTTCCCTCTCCCCCTCCTCCCCACCCCCACCCCTCCCCCCCTCCTCCCACCATCCCCTCCCTCTCCTCTCCTCTCCTCCTTTACCCCCACCCCTCCTCCTCCCACCATCCCCTCCCTCTCCTCCACTCCTCTCCTCCACCCCACCCCTCCTCTCCTCCTCCCCCTCCCATCCCCTCCCTCTCCTCCACTCCTCTCCTCCTCCCACCATCCCCTCCCTCTCCTCCCTCTCCTCCTCCACCCCACCGAGGCCTCCTCCCCCTCCCATCCCCCCCCCCCATAGGCCACACCTGTGCCCACCCCAGGCTGACTGCAATGGTTAGTCTGATAGAAGAAAGCACAACATCTGCTCAAGGAACAGGTAATGATCTTTCACTGGCTACTCTGCCAAGGAAGAGACAGAGGAGGAACAGGTGTGTGTGTGTGTGTGTGTGCATGTGTGTGTGCATGCGTGTGTTAATCTCTCTAAGGCAATGTCTGTGTTCATCTCAGCTAGTATAAGTCCTCCTTTGCCCTTCTGTGCAGCTGCCCTAACCTTCACTCTCCTGATGAAACCAGTCATCCCCTTTGATACACCCTCTTACTGTGTTGACATAAGCTATGTGGCTCACCTTTAATATAATTATAATTGTATCATCCATCACACAACGTCCAAACACTTATTGCAGTTTGTTTGAATGCGCGTGTGCACAATGTGCAGCCTGTTCTGTTGTGTGTATCCTGAGCCATGATAATGTTAGTGTATTTATTTAAAGGTGAATTTTTGGAAATTTTACAAACTGTATACTAATTGTGAACTATAATTGTATAATAGGCAAATTAAGATGGTCTATGTACCATGGTGACACAAATGAAAGACAACGTTCGGATCTACGCATGGTAAGGAAAGAAGGGGGGAAGGGAAAAATGGCAGTGAACAGATTGTTAGCCGACCCTTTAGCAGCCAGGTCACTGGTCACCGCCAACAGCCACTGATCCATTCCCTCCTTATAGATCAACATTTCCAATACGTCACTGATTAGTCAGTGCCCGGTGTGGGATATTCAAGGAGGCTCTGGATAGAGCCCGCCCACATCCGTGTATAAGGAGGGAATGGATCAGCGGCTGTTGGCCTTAGCATGAGCAATAGAATTGCATGATCCTGCAAAACAAGCTGCAACATCTATAATTAATAGGATCAATCATTGGCAAACAGCTTCCATCAATCTCTCTCAAAAACACATTAGCGATAGAGCAAAAACTGTGCATGCACACAGCTAGCCATACCAGTGCATGCATCAATACAATTAAGGTGCATATATACAGGGCAATGTGCAGTGTTCCCCTGGCACACTGCCCATTTAATATGTGGTGTCCCCCTAGTACACTGCCCATTTAATACTTGGTGTCCCCTTAGGACACTGCCCATTTAAAATGTGGTGTCCCCCTAGCACACTGCCCATTTAAAATGTGGTGTCCCCCTAGGACAATGCCCATTTAATACGCGGTGTCCCCTAGTACACTGCCCATTTAATACTTGGTGTCCCCTTAGGACACTGCCCATTTAAAATGTGGTGTCCCCCTAGCACACTGCCCATTTAAAATGTGGTGTCCCCCTAGGACAATGCCCATTTAATACGCGGTGTCCCCTAGTACACTGTCTATTTAATATGCGGTGTCCCCTTAGGACACTGCCCATTTAAAATGTGGTGTCCCCTAGCACACTGCCCATTTAAAATGTGGTGTCCCCCTAGGACACTGCCCATTTAATACGTGGTGTCCCTCCAGGACACTGTCTATTTAATATGTGGTGTACCTTTAGGACACTGCCCAATTAATATGTGGTGTCCCCCTAGCACACTGCCCATTTAAAACGTGGTGTCCCCCTAGCACACTGCCCATTTAATACGTGGTGTCCCCCTAGTACACTGCACATTTAATATGTGGTGTCCCCCTAGGACACTGCCCATTTAATACGTGGTGTCCCCCTAGTACACTGCACATTTAATATGTGGTGTCCCCCTAGGACACTGCCCATTTAATCCGTGGTGTCCCCCCAGGACCTTACCTATTTAATACGTGGTGTCCACCTAACACACTGCCCATGAACATGAGCAGCTGATGACAGCCTACATGGCCATTACTTCCTGCATGCACAATTCGTTGAAGTTTTGTCATGTGAATCAAGCTTGAAATCATACCATTTATCTATGATGAGATGTAAGTATGTAAGTATGTAAGTTTTGCAAAATTATGAAATGATGATTGCCTTTAATTAAACTGTTAATTAAGTAAATGCGAGTGCATAGTATACTGGTTGGTGCATGGTTGTGGCTTACCTGTAGGTGGTGTGTGGCTGTAGTGTGCTATTACCACTATCCTACGTGACCTCCCAGCTGAGTTCACTGCCTGAATTGCAATGTTGGTGTACACTCTGTTCCTCTTAAGTCCTGTCAAGTTATAATGGGCCAGGTTGCTCTTAGTCTATCTTGAGTGTTTTGTGCCATTATTTCTTTAGTGTATAACATAGTGCACCTCTCCATTGGGTTCAGTAGGAGGTAGCCAGTTTAGCTCTATTCCATCCTCAAATTTTTTCATACTGACTGGATGCCTTGGAGGTGATGGCCCTTATGAAGAAAATTACTGTATTATGTATTTACATAGCTCTATAATTACACTTTGTAATGTAATGCTTTAAGGCTAGCTACTATTTTTAACAGGAACTAATTTCAGTATTGTAGTGGGCAGTACAAAATTAATATCGCTAAAAATCTTATCTGCAATGTTTTTGTACAAGCAAAATTTTCGCACAGAATCCTGAAATAGTTATTCCTACCATATGCAAGACTTTTCAACATACTATAATTATTTGGTTTCCAATTAATTTGAAGTCTTAAGGTACAGCTGTTGATTAGAATAGTTGTTAAACTCACTTGCTTCCCAAGTGGTAGTGTAGTTTACTGCAGGTGTTTCATTCCGACCGTGACATTCATTACAAAGTGCCCATGCTGTAATCCTGTACTGAGCACCTCCATGGTACTGCAGGGCTGATTGTAACTGTTCTCCCTCTACCTGCATTCACATACTCCCCTATTATAGGAACTCCAAAGTGATACACTTCGAATTCATATCCAGCAATCAATGGGCATGTCTTTTGATCTGCTCTGTCTACATGATACACCACTTCAGAGTTGGTAGATGACTGAACAGTAAGAATTGGGGCCTTGAGTGCTGAAGGGTAACGAATGAAGAGATAGAAGAAGGTATGATGGCTTGCTATATTCTTTCGGCAGTATATCACTATATTTTCAAAACTCCCAGTTGTATTCACTACCAGATCTAGAGTATCTGTAGCACCACATTTCATCTGAGATACTCCCCCAGATTGTAATCTTGCCCCATTGGCAGCAAATGCAGCTTCACCACTGCTCACAGTGCAGGTGATCATCCCTGTCTTATGATCATCTGGACCAGATATCTGGTGTAGATTTGATATGAGGAACTCATGAGGTATGTGTCTCCCATAGCTATGGACTACAATTCAACCTGAAAGTTGAATAAACAAATAATTATTAATAAGTAAGATAATTAAATCTGCTCTGTAGTTGTATACCAATTGCTTGTTAATAGAACAGCTATACGTATATGGTACAGGTGAATAGGGCAGACATATGTACCAGTAACTCTTGCTAGGTGATACTAAAGAAAGTAATAATAAATCTTAATTGTGAAAATCCATAATCTGTACATGATTATTAGCTATACTGAGCGAATAATTGTTGTCAATGAAGTATTTGTCTGTAATTGTAATTTGCCAGTACAGTGATTACCTATATATTTTGCTATTCTACTGACTGACGAATTATTATATGTTTTTGCAATCCCTCTCACCTGCTGCTGAGCAACACCTCATTTGTGTTCCAGCCAATAACAGAACAAGACACAAGACCTTGCCTACTCCTCCCAGCATCATCCTCTGTGCCATGTGTGCACGGACAGGTCACCTGACTGTGGCCTTAGGACCTACCTCATAATACACAAATTGATGCAGTAATGGCAGATTCATGAGACCCATATCTATGTTTACCCGATAAGTAGCTTGTTTGTGCTAGCTCTTATGGCAACATTTGCAATTTAAGTGCATTTTGTTATGTATATACATTGCAAATGGAAAGTGCTGTGAAAGGGCTTCTCTCCCTAGCTACTTTATAGCTGCAAATTTCCCCTCCTCTCTTTCTCTCTCTCTCTCTCCGTGTGTGTGTGTGTGTGTGTGTGTGTGTGTGTGTGTGTGTGTGTGTGTGTGTGTGTGTGTGTGTGTGTGTGTGTGTGTGTGTGTGTGTGTGTGTGTGTGTGTGTGTGTGTGTAATTTTAGCCTATTCAATTATGTGTACATTCGTAATCATGTCACAGCATTGGTGCTGTGAGGACAGTAACTACCACTGTGACAGCAAAGTGTAGTGGTTGCACAATGACCACAAGTGCAGGTGTAGAGTTTATCTAGATGGAAATAGCATCCCTGCACTTACCCAAGCAAATACTATAACTGACAAGATTTGCACTTTTTGCTTTCAAATTCTCTGCAATTTAGTGTTACTTACATACTGTTAGGCTGGTATTGTGCAACTGAATTTAGCTCTAAACTTAAATTGAAATTGCTTTATTAAATTCCCGTGAAAAAGCAAATGCATGTATATACTGCATTTGTATAGATCCACTACAACTTACAAAGAAGATGTGCTGGTAGGCCAGCATTATGCATTAGTATCACTCATGTGCTGCAGTTACCACTTCAAAAGTACACACTTATTCTATAATGATGTGTGTTCTATTTATATTGCTATAGAGATTTTCTTTAAACTTGACAATTGCTCATCACTTCCTGTCCCAGTCCAGTACAGCATAATCAAACTGCCTCTCCTGAGGAAGAACTCCAGCTCCAAACTCCTCATCCTCTTCTCCCTCCTCTTGTGCTTCCTTGTGCTCCCTGTATGGAAGAGGTGCTATTGGAGTATACTTCACTTCCTCCCTGTCCTCCCACTGTTCCTCCATCTCAATGTCCTGGCCCCTCTGCCCTTTCTTCTTAGACTTGTCTGGTTTGGCATACAAATTTTCTGAAGGGGCAGCAATAATTGTTTGTTCCTTTATACTAACTTGGCTGTCCACATCATCCTCAGCTTTATCCCTCTTCACTTTGTTTGGTACAGTGTACAACTCTTCAGTGTTCACTGTAATTGGACCCTTTTCCTCTGTACTCACATCACACTGATCATCTTCAGACATGTGAGCACTGAATGAAGCTGTAGCAGAGGCTGGGTTGGTGAAGGCAAGTTTATTAGTAGTGGCATAGCAGTATACACCCTCGTTGGTCTCTGCATTATGGATCTTGTTGTCATTGTCTGTGGGATCCGGACATTCCGCTTCATTTCTCTTATTCTTACTCATTGCCCTCACAACCACTGCCACCACTCCCCCAGCCAGTGTAAGGAGGAGCACCACCACCAGGAAAGAGGTCACTGATCCTGCTATAATGGTGGCTGCATGGGAGAGAAGGCAGATATAATAGAATTTTCACGAACACTCTTGGTATTATGTATTAGTGATTTATGGGAATGCATACAACAGAAATTACAGTTTATGCAAATTTAATGGTTGCCTGTATGCACAGTTGAAATATATACACATGCAGCAGTGAAGCAGTACTAGTAGTCGTACCAGGTCCTGCATTTCCAGGTTGATCGCTGTTATGTACTGCAGGTACAATGTGGCAAAACAGTGATGTGTAAATTAAGTAAAAATGAACATGTGCATTACAGGTGAGAAACAGCAGTTTTACACGTTTTTAGCTGTAATTTTACAGCGTGTCTTGTTCATGTAGTATATTTAATAATGATTGGTTAGCTGTCAACCGCAACAACATAAAGGCATACAGTAAATGCCTGAGTGTATGACAGCTAGTATGGTAGCCAGAATAACAGCTGGAACACTGTAAAGTGATGGTGGTTTCTATCCATCAGTGGTTGTTTACTTAGGACAAAGGGACCACCATTTTGTCCCAGATAATCCAACGTAGGTGGTTGAAATACACTATGAGCACTGCCAAACCGTCTGAATTATTTTTGAATTGACATTGTTTTTAGTAGATGCACGATCAGCATGCAATCCTGTGTCTGTCAATAGTGTCTGTCAGCTGGTAAGACTAAATTTCACTCAGCCTGGAAACCATGCAGCAGATGATGAAGAATGCTGTGACAAACAGGTGTTAAATTGATCTACTATACATTTTGCTCAAGATTTCTCTTACACAATATAAACTGTGTAAATATATTACTGCACATAATTGATAAGTGAACTGCCTTGCACTATACTTATTATACATTGGTAGTGTATGTACATAGCTTACCTACAGGTGGTGTGTGGTTGTAGTGTTCTATCACCACACGCCTGCCTGAACTCCCAGCTGAGTGACGGTTAACAGCCTGTACTGCAATGTTGGAGTACACTCTGTTCCTCTCAAGTCCTGTCAAGTTGTAGTGGGTCTGGTCACTCCGTGTGTCAACTGACTGTTCTGTGCCATTCTTTGGTGTGTAGTATATGACATAGTGCACCTCTCCATTGGGTTCAGTAGGAGGTAGCCAGTTCAGTTCAATTCCATCCTCAAATTCCCTGGTAAGGACTGGAAGCCTTGGAGAGTCTGGCTCTAAAAAAAGAAACAAATGCATTATTTTATATGTCATTGATTGAATTTGATAGTATATACACTAGCTACAGCGTGTGGTATGAGAACGTGCTTATAATATAAGTCCAACTACGTGCATAGCTGAGAAATGCAGCTAGATGTTTCAAGCAGCAAATTTGCTATCATACAGGTCCTATTGTCATAGTAACCTGGGATATTATGACTAATAACATGATCACTATTATGTAAGGTAAAAATATCTGGTACAGTTCGCTAGGAGTGCATAATTATGTTATACATGAAATACTCCCATAGTCAGCTGGCAGTGCTACTGACTCACTTATCTCTCCAGCAGTAATACTTCGTACTACAGGCATTGAACTTTCCTGACCATCAAGTGCCTGTGCTGTAATCCTGTACTGAGCACCTGGTATTACAGAGCTGATTGTAACTCTCTTCTTTGTATCAGCATTCACATACTCTCCTATCATTGGTACACCATAGCGAAACACCTCATAGCCAGTAACTAATGGTCCATTTTGCTTTTTATCACTGTGGACTACTTGATACATCACCTTTGAACTTGTATGTGCACTGATAGTAAGCATTGGGTTTGAAACGTTGCCACCTGAAGGGAATCCAGAGAGATATATGAAATGTGATGATAAGAAATTTGGTCTAGCCACCAGTTCAAATTTCTTATTATAGCAGTGCACTCAGTATTAAAGAGAAAGCTTTCTTTCCCAGTTCCATGCAGTATATTAGGTCAATCTGAATTTTACAGTATGCACATGGCTATATATCTCTACATATACTGGTCTAGACTGTATGTATATAATAGGCCATGAGGGGATGTAGCAGGCAGATTAGAGACATTGTCAAATACCACTAAGTCTTGCATTGTGTTCCATAAAAAGCTAATGCTGGGTGACAGCACTCTCAGCAATCAATTCTAATTTTAGTGAGCTGCACTAATAGGTCTTAATGGCCTACCTTTAACCTAAGTGAATTGAACTCACCAGCTTTGGAGAGATAGAGATAGAAAAAGTTATTAGCAATGTTAGTGCAGTACACTCCTTGGTTCACAAAGTTGCTGTTTAGATATACATCTATCAGTGTTGCTGTAGCTCCCTCTGTCATCTGAGGCAACATTTGTCCGTCATTGGAATGGAATCTAGCAGTTCCACTGCTTACTGTGCAAGAGATTCTTCCATTTCCATTTTCACCTATTATCTGTTGTAAATCATTGATAAGAAACTCATGAGGTATGAGGCTCCCATAGCTGTGGACTACACGACCACCTGGAAGGAAATGAAGAATGCACTTTGCTAAAAATAATTATACTTATTATTCCCACTGTTCTTGTTTTCATTTACAGTTACAGGATATTGTGTACATACCGTTAACAGTCACAGTGAAGCTGCCAATGGCTTCTCGTCTTCCTGTAGCTGCCACCTGGCAGGTATATGTTCCTTCGTCTCTGAGGGAAGTTATGTTGACAGCCAGTTTGTGTTCCTCATAGATCTTTCGACCATAGCCCCCTACTTCGCAATAATTATTGTTTGGACAGGTCCAGTTGTAATATAGTGGTGTTCCATAAGGCAGCCCAACAACCTGACAGACTAGGAGGAGCTGAGTTCCAAGTGGTACTGAGACCCTAGATGTGAGGGTACTGTTGTGTGTGTAGCCATCAATCACCACTTGAGGTGGATCAGTAACTGCAGCAATGAAGAAAACTGTGCGAATCCACTATATTCATTCGAACAGATTTACATTTACGCAGAAAAATGCGGACAATGCATAAAAAGTTATACTAATACTACAGAGCTAGTTGCTTGTTGAGGATCACTTCAAATTACAGTAAATCCGTACCTAGAATTAAAGCTCCATAGGACTGACAATTATAGGTTTTCAGGTTCCAAATGCAATCCCTCTCACCTGCTGAGCAACACCTCAATTGCGTTCCAGCCAATAAGAGAACAATACGTAAGACTGTGCCTACTCCTCCCAACATCATCCTCTGTGCCATGAGTGTGCGGACAGGTCACCTGACTGTGGCCTTAGGTACTACCTCATATGGTTGTGCAACTTAACACACTAATGGATGCAGTAA
Source organism: Ianthella basta (assembly GCA_964019415.1). Taxonomy (NCBI): domain Eukaryota; kingdom Metazoa; phylum Porifera; class Demospongiae; order Verongiida; family Ianthellidae; genus Ianthella; species Ianthella basta. The sequence goes on along the minus strand of OZ025870.1, from coordinate 3,120,086 downwards.
TGGCAGCTGCAGGAGACTCATGTCTATGTTAACTTTATAAGTGGCTTATTTGTGCTAGCTCTTATGGTAACATTTGCAAGTTCATTTTGTTATGAATAATATACATTTGCTAATGGAAAATGCTGTGAATGGGCTTCTCTCTCTAGCTACGTTTTAGTTGCAAAATTAATTTCTCTGTTTGTGTATGTGTGTGTCTGTGTATGTTTGTAACTATTATTTTAGCCTATTCGATTGTGTGTACATTCATAATCATGTCACAGCATTGGTGCTGTGAGGAAAGTAACTACCACTGTGACAGCAAAGTGTAGTGGTTGCACAATGAAGTGTGGAGCTTGTCTAGATGGAAAAGCATCGTTGCACTTAACCATGCAAAGAATATAACCGACAGTATTTGCACTTATTTGCTTTTTAGCTTTCTCTACAATTTAGTGTTACTTACATGTTGTTAGGCTGGAATTGTGCAATCATTACTATCAGTGACAATTAACTGGTTGAATTTTAGTTCTAACTTAATTTAAATTCGCCATTATTATTATTCCTGTGAAAAAGCAAATGCATGATTGTATAATTTATAATGCATTTGTAAAGATCCACTACAACTTACAAAGAAGATGCGCTGGTAGGCCAGCATTATGCAGTTGTATCACTCGCGTGTTGCAGTTACCACTACAAAAGTACATATTATTCATAATGCGTGTTTTGTTTATATCAATATAGGGATTTTCATTAACCTGGACAATTGCTCATCACTTCCTTTCCCAGTCCAGCGCAGCATAATCAAACTGTCTCTCCTGAGGAAGAACTCCAGCTCCAACCTTAGCATCCTCTTCTCCCATCTCTTGTGCTTCTTTGTGCTTCTTGTATGGAAGAGGTGCTATTGGAGCATACTTCACTTCCTTCCTGTTCTCCCACTGTTCCTCCATCTCAATGTCCTGGCCCCTCTGTCCCTTCTTTTTAGATTTGTCTGGTTTGGCATACAAATTATCTGAAGAGGCGGCAATGATTGTCTCTTCCTTTATACTGCCTTGGCTGTCCAGATCATCCCCGGCTTTATCCCCCTTCACTTTGTTTGGCACAGTGTACAACTCTTCAGGGTTCATTGTAATTGGACCCTTCTCCTCTGTACTCACATCACACTGATCATCTTCAGTCATGTGAGCACTGAATGAAGCTGTAGCAGAGGCTGGGTTGGTGAAGGCAAGTTTATTAGTACTGGCATAACAATATACACCCTCGTTGGGCTCTGCATTTTGGGTCTTGTTGTCATTGTCTGTGGGATCCGGACATTCTGCTTCACTTCTCTTATTCTTTCTCATTGCCCTCACAACCACTGCCACCACTCCCCCAGCCAGTGTAAGGAGCACTACCACCAGGAAAAAGGACACTGATCCTGCTATAATGGGGGCTGTGAGAAAGACAGATCATAGCATTTTTATGAATACTCTTAGTATTGTACAATATGCAAGGCTTTTGTACAGTGGAAACTATAATAATTATACAGTAAATAAATGCAAAACTTAATTGATGCTTGCATATACGCATGCACATTTGAAATATATACCATGCAGCTATATATACATATACCATGCAGCTATATATACATATACCATGCAGCTACGCAGTTTAGTGCATGATTCAGAAGCAGTAATAATATTCACACCTTGATCTCCAGGTGGTTGATGGCTGCGGTATACTGCAATTACAATGATATTGTGTGAGAAACAGTCATGTGGTAATATGTAAATATGTATACATGTTTTACAGGTGGCAAATGCAAGAAACAGCAATTCAACATGATAATTATTGGCTGTATTTATATAGTCTGTCTTGCTCATGCATGCATGTAGCTAGTGTTGGTTAATAGCTGTATAGCTAGTGCAACAACATAAACATACAGGTATGCTGTAAAAATCTGCATGAGTTGCTACTAGAATAGAGAGAGTCATTATACTGGTGCCAAAATACTAGCTAGGTTTGTCACAACAATTCAGATAGCATTACTGATGGATGAAGGCAGCTGTAGCAGAGCCAAAGTAGACTTCTGATTTTATTTCGATTGATTTGGCTTGTTGTTTGGGCAGAAGTGCATATCAGCTAGCTTGCAATCATGTGCGCATATGGCCTTTGTCAGCTGCTAAGACTGAATTATGCAACCTGCATATGGTATACATAGCCAGCATCTGATGAGGAAATTAGTGACCAAATTTTCAGATCCTGTATCAGCTCTCTGTTTGTTCAGAAGTTCTCTGACACAAAGATTAATTGCATGTGCAGATTGTACATTTTGCATGCACATTCGTACATGTGAAATCCCTCCATGGCAGTATTATACTAACCTTGCATGCCATATATTAAGTATGTAGCTTACCTACAGGTGGTGTGTGGTTGTTGTGTGCTATTACTGCACTCCTGTCTGACCTCCCAGCTGAGTTGACAGCCTGTACTGCAATGTGGCTGTACACTGTGTTCCTCTCAAGACCTGTCAAGTTATAGTGGGTCTGGTCACTCCCAGTGTCAACTGAACGTTCTGTGCCATTCTCTGGTGTGTAGTATATGACATAGTGCAGTACCTCTCCATTGGGTTCAGTAGGAGGTAGCCAGTTCAGTTCTATTCCATTATCCAATTCCCTGGTAGTGACTAAACACCTTGGAGGTTTTGGCACTATAATTATTTGAAAAGAAACTTAATTATGCATGATATCTTCATTAATGGCATAATTATAGTAGTACCATAGTTATGGTTGTAATATATAGTGCTCACAGTGCATGTGCATAACTCTAACTACGTGCAAATGCCTGGGAAGTGCAGATAACTTTGCAAGCAGTATAAATTATCTGTTGTGTTTTCACTCACTTTTTTAAATCAACAGTTATTACTACTATCTATAGAATTATGATTATGCACACCTAAGTGCACACAAATTATCAGTGACATGAAATAATGTTAGAGTTATATAGCAGTACACTGAACTGCTCCTGTGCACAGTCACAGTCAGTTGGTATATATCACAATTGCCTCACTTTTTTCTCCAGCAGTAATACTTTGTACTTCTAGCATTGAACTGTCCTGACCATCAAGTGCCTGTGCTGTAATCCTGTACTGAGCACCTGGTACCACAGGACTGATAACTCTCCTACCTGTATTCACATACTCTCCTATCATTAGTACTCCAAAACGGAACACCTCATACCCAGAAACTAATGGTCCTTTGTGCTGACCACCTCTCTCCACTTGATACACCACAGTTGCACTAGTACGTGTGCTGACAGTAAGCTTTGGGACAGGAACACTGTGGCCTGAGGTTATAGAAAGCCAGAGAAATCTATGTGATTATTACAGATACTCAGGCATCCGATCTAGTCATTAGATATTTCTTCTCATTATCGCACGTAGACAAAAAATTGCCGCATAACTTCTGCCATGAATGCACATTTCAATCTGATTCATTATGGCATGCTGCTATTTCTATGTATTTTCTGGTCTAGCTATAGTGAGTAGAGAGAGGTACCACAGTGCAGCAATGACAGCGAAATATTGTCATACACTGGAATCTGTCTAAGATGGTCACAGAGTTAGGCAGCCACCTCTCTAAAACAGCTATCCTCCTGGCCCCAAATAGCACTGAAGCATTGCGATTTATCTCTGTAGAGCAGCCACCTCTCTATAAGGGTCAGTCAAAATTGGCCCACAGGTGGCTGTGTTGCAGCTGTATGTTAGGTAGATGATAGCAAGAGTGTGCATGCAACAATGACAATTTCAGTAAGCCACCTACTGTATTTAAAGCCATTACCATTTTGCTAAACTCCCAGGTGATTGAATCTGTGTACATATGGCCCATATGTACCCTTAATATATATAGCATACTGTGTGGTTCTGGTAAACCCACTTGTCTCAAGTACAAATTCTAGAGACGTTGGCAAGCAACCATGTTGTGGGTTAGTAATATGTATAATTATGCAGTTAAATGCACATGTATGCATGTATGCATGTTTAGCAGTCACTGAACTGTGTAAACAACTCACTGGGTGTGGCAACGAAGAGATGGAAATAATTACTATTGAGGGCATTGCAGTACACTCCTTTGTTCTGGAAACTGTTACTTGGATTCACTGTCAGTGTTGCTGTAATTCCTTCTGGTTGTTGAGTTACTCCATTAGTTTCTAACTCTCCTCCATTTGGAAAAAATCTAGCTGTTCCACTGCTGACAGTGCAGGTGATCCTCCCAGTCCCATCTAGCCCAGATATCTGTCGTAGATCAGTTATGGGGAACTCATGAGGTATGAGTCTTCCATAGCTGTGGACTACACGACCACCTGCAGGAATTAATTAATACAGTTATAACAAAAGCAAATATTATATTTCCTATGAATGCATTAATTTTGCAGTTTTGCCATGTATGTACTCACAACTCAAGAAACCAGACATTCATATTCATTTACCAGCAACTCTGAATGTGTAGCTGCCTTTAACACTCTGTTTGACTGGATACATAGTTGTCACTTGACAGGTGTATGTCCCTCCATCACTTGTAGATGTCGTGTTGACCACCAAAATGTGTTCATTATAAATCTGCCGATAATAGTCTCCTCCTTCAATACATTCACCTGGGCAGGTCCAGGTGTATCTAAGTGGCACTCCATAAGGCAGACCAACAACCTGACAGACCAAGAGAAGCTGAGTTCCAAGTAGTACTGAGACCCCAGGTGTGAGGGTACTGTTGTGTGTGTAGCCATCAATCACCACTTTAGGTGAATCAGTAACTGCAGTGGAAGAGACAACTATATGAGTCCCACTAGAGCCAGTTGCTTGTTGAGTATCAGTTCAAATTTACAGTGATTCTGTACCTAGTTTAACTCCATAGGACTGACAATTATGATCTTTCAGGCTCCAACCCATCTCACCTGCTGAGCAACACCTCAATTGTGTTCCAGCCAATATGAGAACAAGACACAAGACTGTGCCTACTCCTCCCAACATCGTCTTCTGTGTGGCTAGTGCGGGTCCTGACTGTGCCTTTTGTACTACCTTATTTGGTTGTGTTAGAACATACAAATGGCTGCAGTGGTTGCAGTTACTGGGCCTCCACATCTGGCCTTGTAATACATGGCTTGTTTAAGCTAGCAATATTGGCAACACATTGTGAAATTGCAAAAGGAGACAGCAGAGGCCCATAACACTGTATAGACATTGTATATACATAGCTATGACTGTATATATCTCTCTATTCCACTGTAATATAAATAATGTATTTAAGGCAAGGTAGAGGATGACATTATGGGTGTATATAGTCATTCCTCAATTACTGAATTTTATAATAGTTAATAGTAAGCCTTTGTATTTAGAGTACAAGATAGAACATTATACTGTTTGCTAACACACTGTATAAGCAATCTCCATGTAGCCATTGCTACACACTTTGATGTGGCAGAGACTTGTGTTATGTATGGCATTCAATGGAATCAATATTAATTTTGAGCAGTTAGCGTAGCTTGAGATGTTTCAATGTTGAGGGTCTTTATCAGGAACAAATACAGCAACAACGAAACGATTATACTAATTTGCTCAAGAACAATGCCATTATTGTTAGATACGGCTTGTATACATTATGCTTTGTGACTAATTATATAATGTTGCACGTGCTATTCCAACATGTGCTATACAGTTTGCATAGTGCATAATATAATAATTGTAACATTCTCAATCTCAGCTTAGTACATTGATGACTGTTGAATGTGCACTAAAATGTGTAAACATACAGGGGGTACTTGCTTGGTTTCAAAGAGGGGGAGGGGAGGCAACACTTGTTTGGCTGTTACAAACCACAGAAAACATAGAAATATTCTCATGGGATTTGCATGTAGAGGTCAAACAGCATAGCTCACTCCCTGATCAGCACTAGCAGCACTATGTTGTAGGTAGTATTCACAACATAAGACAATCATGCATAACAAATTTAATAGTTCATACATGTTTACACTAGTTTCTGAAAACATTTTTCTGAATAGATCTGTTTTCTAGCCAACCCTGCATGACAACATGAATTAACAGTTTTGAATTGGTATGCATGCTGACTGATGTGTTAGTGTTAAGACTAGTACTGGGACATCAATGCCTGAAGGGAGAAGTGTGTGCATGCATGCACCTTTATATAGCCTGATGACGCTAGGTCATGCAAGCATCTCATTGTTATAAAAGGGTGGAGAGAGTTGTTCTTTACCATGCCTATTATGCATTCGCTGTGCCAATGAGCTGACAACTAAACATTATAACACATACACAGTGACTGATGCCAACGAAATTAGCTAAAATTAATGCCTACTTCTACTCACGAATGAGAGTATACATACTGTAGTGATTAGAAATACTGTACCATGGTAAGCGCATGTAGCGCGCACCTACCTGCAGGCTACGTGTGTGTGCGCGCGGGTACACGCAAAATTAACACAAAGATGACGTCACAATGGTGTAAAATGGCCGCCGATACGCATGTAAACAAAATAAACGAAGTGTGAAATCCCACCTTATATCGAACGAAAGTGAGAGAACTATGCCGAGTCATCTATCATCCTATCTGAGGGAACGAATCGTTGCTTTGTGGGAAGAAGGGAAGAAAGTTTCGGAAATTGTGACGACTTTGGAATCCGAAGGGAAAAGAACTTCGCGTGCTACTGTCCGGAGATGGGTGTTTCGCTGGAGAACCAATCGTGGTTTGAGAGACAGACATCGTTCTGGACGACTATCGAAGATTACCGCTGAAATAGGCTCTTTTGTGGAGGCAAAACTACAAGAAGACGATGAAATAACCTCTGTGGAACTGCAGAGGTTAATATCCAGGAAGTTCTCTATCAACATTAGTGCACCCACTATTCGAAGACATATAAGGATGCACCTGAAGTGGGTAGTTGTACGCACAAGGTTTGGCCCAATGATTTCAGATAAAAACAAGGCGAAAAGAAGTACATTTGCTCAGATGTGCCTGGACACAGAAGATTCATTTGATAATGTAATCTGGACAGATGAAAGTTCGGTGCAACTTACACGCCACAGCCAGACAATGAGAGTGAAGATGGGGAAAGAGCGTGTACTGAAGCCTGCTGCAAAACATGCTGTCAAAGTGCATGTGTGGGCTGGAATATCAAAGAGAGGAGCCACGAATATATGTGTATTTGATCAGATAATGGATGGTGGATTGTACACTCAAATTTTGGACCAGTATCTGTTGCCGTTTCTGGAGAAACAGTTTCCTGGCACAGAATATCGTTTTATGCAAGACAACGATCCCAAACACACCAGTCGCATTGCCAAAGATTATTACCAGGAAAAGGGAATCAATTGGTGGCCAACGCCTGCCAGTAGTGCGGATTTCAATCCTATTGAACGTGTTTGGAGAGAACTAAAGCACTTCATTGCCCGGCATGTGAAGCCCTTGAACAAGAAGGAACTCGTTGATGGAATTTGCTTGTTCTGGAAAGAGAAGATGTCACCGGCTAAATGTATAAAGTACATCAACCACACTCACACTGTCTTGCCAAAAATTGTGGCAAAAGAGGGAGGCATTACAGGAGAATGACATTATAACTCTTTATTATTCAGGTCGATTTTATCTGTAAAATGTTTGACTATAACAGACTTACAATACAATAAGTAGTATATAATTATGACAAAGATACAATATGTCGTATGTACGTATTTATATAAGATACAATAAGTAGTATAGAAAAAGATACAATAAGTCGTATGACATGCATAGTAATGAGTGTTTATTTAGTTTACAGTATAAAGTTGGTAAAACACAGTTTTCCTTGTGTACCTGCTGAGTTGGCGACAACTGCTGTCGACAGATCGCCTGTACTCTTTCCACGCTACCTTCTCAGTCTGGCCTGGCCTTACAGGATAAATAGAGTAGACAGCATTTTTGACTGCTGCCATTCGCTTTGGTGAAAGCTGCCTTTTCCCAATCCCTGCACAATTGGATGTGGCTCTTTCAAACTTTGTGAAACACTTTTTCACCAATTGTACTGCCAGATTGTTCTCAGAATTAGCAGTTTTGTAACATTCAGCAATCACATCCTGTCTGATCTTCAGTGGCGATGACGAGCCATCCTCAAAGACTGCTTCATAATCAATGGTATCATCTTCACGTGGTCTAAGCTCAGTCTGATGGAATGATGACTGTGACTCATGTGGGGTGTGTTGATGTAGTGGGTGCTGAAATGGTCCAGGTGGGTAAGATGAGTAAGGTGTGCTGGGGTGCACTGGCCCAGGTGGATAGGACATGTGAGGGGTGTTGGGGTGCACTGGCCCAGGTGGGTAGGACGTGTGAAGGGTGTTGGGGTGCACTGGCCCAGGTGGGTAGGACGTGTGAAGGGTGTTGGGGTGCACTGGCCCAGGTGGGTAGGACGTGTGAGGGGTGTTGGGGTGCACTGGCCCAGGTGGGTAGGACGTGTGAAGGGTGTTGGGGTGCACTGGCCCAGGTGGGTAGGACATGTGAGGGGTGTTGGGGTGCACTGGCCCAGGTGGGTAGGATATGTGAGGGGTGTTGGGGTGCACTGGCCCAGGTGGGTAGGACATGTGAGGGGTGTGTGGGTGCACTGGCCCAGGTGGGTAGGATGAGTAAGGTGTGTGGGGGTGCACTGGCCAAGGTGGGTAGGCTGAGTAAGGTGTGTTGGGGTGCATTGGCCCAGGTGGGTAGGACGTGTGAGGGGTGTGTGGGTGCACTGGCCCAGGTGGGTAGGACGTGTGAGGGGTGTGTGGGTGCACTGGCCCAGGTGGATAGGACGTGTGAGGGGTGTGTGGGTGCACTGGCCCAGGTGGGTAGGACATGTGAGGAGTGTTGGGGTGTACTGGCCCAGGTGGGTAGGCTGTAGGATTGTGGGGGGGCATAGACTGTGGAAGCATCCCAGGTGGCTGAGATGCATTAGGAGTCGAGTGTGATGAGTGATGTGGGGATGAGTATGATGAGTGATGTGGGGATGAGTATGATGAGTGATGTGGAGATGAAAGTTGCAGAGGGGAGTGTGGAGGACTAGGTGGTGGTTGTTGCGGTGGGGGAGACTGTTGTATGTTAGTTAGCTCACTCAAAGCTCTTCTGGATGTCTCTTCAACCTCGAGCTCTCCTTCCGAGTCGACTATTGATGTACTGCTCTCGTGTCCTTTTGCAGGTGAACCATTCCCCAAAAATAGAGGCTTCTCTTGATCCTTACTGGCTCTCTTGGGCTTTTTTGTCTTTTTAGCAGCAGTAAAAGGTTTTTTCTTTCGCTGCTTTGGGGGCTTCCAATCCAGTAAGTCTACTACCTTGGCTTGGTAGCGACGAGAATTGAATTTCACCGCGACTACGCTGTCTTTGGCAAGGTCCACAAGATCGCCAATCACGTGCTTGACGTTCACACGATTCTTCTGTCCTTTGTCCTTAGATTCCAGCCACTCCACGCAGATTTCGTTCCTTCTTCTAGCCATTCTCTTTCTACACGATATGATCACACTTTGAAATGCCACCTCGGGGCGGTATTATAGGTGCTAATGGGCCGTACGCAATAACGTAGCGAACGAAACTAAATGCAGAGCGCAGAGGTTTCGTATCAGAGTGAGCGGCTTTGGATTATCGACGATTTGAAGAGAGAAACGTCCGCTACTAGCCCTCGCTATTACAAGAAAATTGGGTAAAATGATCGTGCTAATAACTGCGTGTAGCTGCACGTACACGCATTAAGCACGTGCGCGCGCGTGCGGTCACCTGCGCTTGATGTGCGTTTTCATGGTACAGTATTTCTAATCACTACTGTAATACAAAGCTTATACATGTAGCACCAAGATGAGTCATCTGCCAAGCTCAGTCACAAACACATAAAAGTCTCAATAGCAAGCGGAGCCACATGGTGGGTCCAGGCACCTGACCATGGCCTTATGTACTACCTTACTTGTTTGACAATGTGTAAATGACATAAATATAAATGGCTGCAGCAATTGCAGTTTCAGGGCTTCCACAGCTATCCTTACCTGATAGGTGGCTTGTTTAAGCTATGTAGCTCTTGTGTGTGCCATTGAAATAAGCTATTAAGTTTAATGTTGCAAATTTGCAAATGGAGGATTCTCACTCTACTAGACAGTCGTATATAATTTCCCTGTGTGTGTGCGCATGTGTCTGTGTGTGTGTGTGCACTTCCCGCCTATTCAATCCATGTACTTTCAATGCAAAATATGCATGTTACAGCTGCATCATTTTGAGTAGGGTTGTGTCGCCCACTAACTATCCTGCCAGGTGGTATGTTACATACTACATATTTGCAAATCCTCAAAGCAGTGTACCAAATCTGTAGTGAAATGTACCATGAAGTGCTTAGTCTCTTACAAATTGTTCACATTAAATGGTGTGTTGTGTACTGCACGGTTGGAGGGAACATCACACTGTAAATGGGGGTGTTCACAGTTGCAACCTATTCACATAAATTTTTGGGTGTGATCAACATTCCCTATTTTATAACTGTGTACAAGCATATGTAAGGAAATGGCAAAGAAAAGGTGGGTCAGTGTCATCAAGAGTGATACAGGCTGCAGCTAAGTGGAAGAGTAACCCAAGTCTACCTTCTGAGCATGGCTGGCCTTTGTATTGAGCCAAAATGAAGTATGGGTCCAAAAATGTAATGAAACAAACATATATACTTCATTTTCCTGACAAATCCACCCATATCTTCCCTGACACACAACTTCATTGTGCATGTGACAGAATCATTCTCTTGTGCGACTCAACTTATATAGATTTGTTCCCCATCACACATTATGCAGCAATGCACTTACTGCCGGGTGTTTGAATGTAAGACTGAGTGTGTATATCCCTATATTGTGTTGAGTGAACGCTGAGCCATATGCTTTGCAGAATATCAGGCCTAGCTATAGGGCCCTGCAAATAGTGCATAATTTTCAGATGACATTGAATACATTCACAAAATGCATGCAAATGGCAATTGCAAGGGCAAGTGCACAACTGCCAACTTGTCTGGCCATGCACGTACACGCACACCCACATGCCATTGACTCAACAACTATATATTATAATAATAATATAGTGCAAAGGTATGATAATGCATATGATTCAGCAGATCTCGGTTGCCCTACAAAGAGGCAACGCTGCCTCGGCACTGGGCACCATTGAACAATGTAATTTAATTGACAATTATTCACCATTCAGACATTGCGTAGATGGTGCTGGGCACTGCCGATTAATTATTTTGATGTATCAGTTATCATAGTACCCTTGTTTTACATGTATCCATATAATAAATTCACTCTTGACTCCATTAAATGCAAAGACAACAAAATGGTGATATAACCAGCAGCATTTCAAATTATGTAGTATACAGTTGGCAAGCTATTATGTACTGTGAACACAGTTATGGAAGTTGCTACTATGCATGAAAGAAATAATTCTGTAATACAAATTATGTATTTGAAAATGTGTGAATCGAGCTATTTTGCAGCCTGCAGGTGCCCTCCGTACTTCTCTGCCAATTGTTCTGCCAGTTGTCCTTTCCCCATTTGCTGAACGGCATGCACCACTGTCGTCCAAGTGCGAGGGAGCTTACCAGTTCCATTTTCATGGTCCAACCACTTTTGTACCAATGTCAACATGCGTGATTCAACTTTTTTCTCATTCTCTTCAATGATTTTCATGGTGGCATAATCTACCCACAGAAAAGTCCCAAATTCCAGCCACTGAGCATCCAGCTGATGATTGAGGGCTGTGATAACATCTGGATGACAAGTGAATAGTTGCAAACTTTACAACATTCAAACAATATAAGAGATTTATAATTACATAATTCAATGATATGAGATTCTTGAGCAAGACACAACTGATAATGAAAAATCAATCAAATGCAGGACGTTTCGACCCGAAGGTTTTTGTCAACTGCGTACGGGATTCTGTACGTAGTTGACAAAGACCTTCGGGTCGAAACGTCCTGGATTTGATTGATTTATCATTATCAGTTGTGTCTTGCTCAAGAATCTCGTATCATTGTATTATCAACGCAACTATAAGCCTCTCCAATATCAATCACATAATTAGTGAAGTTTCACTCAGCCTGATTCTTTTTGATGCAAATTTAACTTGTACACTGTATTTGCTCATTGTGTGTTCAAGCAACACATAATATTATGGTAGTAATAGGTGTATGACAAATACAATACATACACATGTATGACTTTGGTAATATTAAGAATTAAACAATCATACGTGTCATTGGGATTTGTGCAGGCAGCATAAATGCGAAAGAGGTCTAGCTCGATAGACTATTGTGAAGCATAAATTTAAATTCACTGCTGTTCTGCACACCCATAGCTGATAGGCAAGTGAAGAGAAATTTGCCACAACTTTTACTAGGGCTCTGATCCTACAACTTGCCATGTAAGCTTGTTTGTGGAGTGTCAGTCACTGATCAACCACCAAACCATTTGCATTGTACTCAACAGTATACTCTATTCTTACCTGCTGTTGTGGTTATCTCAACACAGAGACATGGTCTAGAAGGGGCAGCTGCAGAGAAAAAATAATAGGTGATTCATTAAATCAACAATAAGTGTGAAGCAAAATTATAATGAGTGCAACTGGGGAAGGGCAGGCATATTCAAATTAATCACTTCCGTATTAATATAATTATTAAGAAGTACTGTTTTTTCCCAGCTTTAGTTGAGACATATTCTGTTAATTAGGCAGTCCCCTGCATGCATATGGGGTCATCACTGCTTGACAAAGAGACTAACTGATTGAGTAGATATGAATGACATTGTAAGTACTTACATTGCAAAAGTACTAATACATTAGGAAAATTTAATGCATAATTAAAATGATTATATGCAAATGCATGCATGCCACTAACAATTATAATAGGAGCATGCAGGAATAAACCTTTGCATGGTTTGCATATACTCGGTCTTGCAGATAATGTACAAAGTGGATGAACAAAACATGCATGGGCAAACTCACTTAGGTCCTCCTTGACTATACAGCTAAAGGTAAGCTGCACATCTGCACCATGCAGATGAACCCTCAGAAAGGCAGAATTCACTCTTCTCTCTTTTGGGCTTGTATATAGGATCTTGTAGCAGACACATTTTCTGATGACCTCTTGTTCAAATTCCACATTAGATATATTGGCAGGCAATGGAAACTCTACCTCTTTGATCTACATTTATGTAGCATTCAGACAGTGCATAGACAGATACTGTAAATAAATGAGCAGTCACTATCTCTTGTTATGCATATTGTATATAATATTATATAGAAATCTCACTAACTTCGTGTGCCCCTTCAATTGTTGCTGTCCATCCAGGTCCGTGTGCTGCAGTGGGCGTGGCGGTTATGAGCCTTGCAGCAGGAGCAAAGCAAAACTGAGGGGCACTATCACTGCAGCTGATCTTCCTCCAACCTCTTTCGACCAGTACACTTGTCATTTTCTACACGCATATAGTAAGAAGTATGTATGCACACACTGAAAGGGGAGGGCATGCTTGCACATACATTGAAGCACGTGTTATGGTTAAAGCTTTGTGTAAATGACGTAACCCCTTTCCAGTCACATGGTCAAGATATATTATAATTATGTAATCATTATACACAATTTCATATACTTATATAATTCATATAAACTGTTGAATTCTTCATACCTTATCCCATTCAATCGAATCGCATATAAGCTGTATTCTGAAGAGCAGCGTGCCTTCTTCTGGGTTGTCACGCATGAACGTGATGGCACTGTACCTAGCAATGTTTGCTTTGTTAATCTTAACGCAATATAAGCAATTTGGCTCCCGTATAGTCAGGACTCCCTTATCAGCAAATGTGGTGAAATCTGCCTCATTGTCTTCTTCATCAAAGGAATATGTCTGCTTCTCTGCTTCCAGTGTGTGCGGAGCATGTATGAACTTCAGAGTGTTCTCGTCTCCTATTTCCCTGCTGCACCAATGGGAGAGGGTCAACCGAATAGGCTTCAGCAGAGTGGCTCCATTCATGTTGATATACACAATCACTGAGCCTGGCTTGCACCCGTCAGGGAACACAAATGGACCGTGAAGGATAATGGCATAGTGGACTGATGTCTGTTCCATTACAGCTCCAGGGGGGAATTCTAGTGTGGCATCACCACTTCCAAGTGTGAATGTCCCTCCGCAATGTCCAATGTGGAGCAGTTTGATGTCAGTAGCCATATAGCAGAGTTCCTTTAGATCTTCTTCAACTGCTACATGAAGGATAAAGTCAATGTAGTGATTGTTAACAAAATAGCAATGAATGCTGTTGCTGTTGTAATGATACTATATATGTGTCACTCAAATGTGTCAAAATGTGTGCATGCACTGTATCGTGATAATTATTTATACTAACCTTTTACATCAAACATTTTGCTTGTAGTCAATGGTGCAGTGGCAGTTTCCATCTGTGTCACGAGATTACAATAATCATTATTCTTAAATAGAAACAACACCGTAACAAGTGTTCACACTGCAATATTGAATGGCTATAGCCTGTCTGCATGCACAGATCCTCCATCAATTAATTCATTAATTTTAAGAAACCTTTTAAACCCTGTTCGACAAGTGCAAAGGAAACCATCCATGTCATGGTAAAAATTATTATTACTAATGAAATGAAATTAAGGAAAATGCATGCAATGGCCATCTTGCTTCTATGCCTTGGCCCACTACTGCTGCACACTACACATTATAGTAATTTTGCAAAATAAATATTATGCAACTGTTTGTTCAGACTTGACTTAAGTGCACTATAGCACAAAGCTATTATACAATGACTGAAGTTGAGGGTAGCAAGTGCACACACATGCACGCACACACACACACACACACACACACACACACACACACATGCACAAACATATACACACACATACACACATATACACACATACACACGCATATGCACACACACACACACACACATACATGCACGCGCGTGTGCATACATACACACACACACACACACACACACACACACCTACACACACACACACACACACATATGCACACACACACACACACATATACACACACGCACGTGCGCGCGCACACACACACACACATGCACACACACACACACACACACACACACACACACACACACACACACACACACACACACACACACACACACACACACACACACACACACAACACACATGCACACACACATACACAGAAAGAAACACACACACACGTGCGCACACACACACACACACACACACACACACACACACACACACACACACACACACACACACACACACACACACACACACACACACACACATATATATCCACGCATAAGCACACACGTACAGACATCACGGACATAGATATGCGTGCATCAATGTCAGCTGCACATAAACGTACAAATGAAGGAATTAAAGTTTACTATTATTGTTGCTTGCTATTTCTTGTTACACTATACAGGCGTTCATGGGTGGCAATATGACCATACGTAGTTTTGCTCGAAAGTCTCTGGCCATGTACAAGTGCACTAAATTTCTCACTATTGCTATTTTCTCCCATGGAGAGGTTGCAGCAAGTAACTGTTGTTCTGCTGTCTCTTCCATAAGGTGTGGCAGGCAGCCTGGCATTGATATCTGGTGTATCTTTCTGAAAAGCTCTGTTACGTTGTCAAAACTCATTCTTGGCAGGACTTCAAGCACTTTAGCAGTTAGCTGTTTAATGGCTTTCAACTGCTCATCCTTCGCATCATTATTCCTTTGTAGATCTGAAAGTTTACTTTCCAGCTTTAGTGAGTGCTCTGATGTCTCCTCCATATTGATCCAAGAGTCTGCCTCAGGCTTAGTGTCTCCTTTTGATCTGCCTTCTTCTGCTTGTCTTTTGTATTAGGAATTTGAATTTACTAAAGAAAAATGAAATAGACCCAATTATTTTCTGAATAATTACATAGATAAGTGTAGCTGGAGTTATATTAATTCCTTAGCTAGTTACCTTTATAGTTACTGAGATAAGTAGCTAAAATCCAGCACTTCCAAAGTTTACATTTGATATGAATTGATACAGCCATATACCGTATCCGCTCTAAAAATTCGTCATTCTAATTTTCGTCAAAGGAAAAAATTATGCTCAGGTGCACTGTAATGGTGACGAATTTCCTGTCCCTCTAATTTCCGCCATTGGCCTCTAATTTTCGTCACGAGCAGGAAGTGTTCTAAATATTCGTCGGAAATGCCTGCAATATGGCTGCGACACCAAGGAACAAAGCCTAGGAGCAAAGCAACAACGCTCGCTGTCGTCTTTGTCCTTCTGGTATTGTTCGTTCTCGATGGTGTGTATGTCGTTCATTTTCCTTTTGGTGCGACAATGGAGTTCAGCGATCGCGAATCGCCCCAGATCCTTCTCGTTTGGACGGTAGCCTCGCACTGCTGTTCGCACGGTCAACGTGAAAGCGGCCATTTCAGCAAGGGTCGAACGCCCATACTGAAAAGCTCTCTAATGTTTCGCCTGCGCTCTAATGTTTCGTCCGAAAACTCTAAATATTCGTCACCTTCGACGGTCTTCTCCATTCCAGCTCTAATTGCCTCAAAAGACGAAATTTTCGCTGCACTAGGGGTGACGAATTTTTAGAGCGAATACGGTACTTATATACTGATATATAGGCCACGGTGAAGAGTCCATACACTGACCTGCAGCTGTCCTTGTAGCTAAGCCTTTCAGTGCTCCTGCTCCGCATTGAAACAGCTTGCTTGAATGAATTGGAGAAGAGGTTCATCGTGATTTATACTTGTCCATGTCCAATGAATTTCATTGTGATAGTCATGTTCCAAAAATAGTATTTTGAGTGGCACACGCAGTATATATAGTATGGTGATCGCGCAACTATAGGGAGTTAAGCATTGGAAGGTGGTCATATATGTGATATAGACCTGAAAAGAGGGCTGATATCACGATATCGAGCCTCTGATTGCGCAACAGGTCTGATATTAAGAAGAATGTAATGAAACCAGAGCCAAATGTGTGTACTAAACAATGTCAGGCGAAGCAGTCTTACCATTTCACTGTGGCCGTGACAATCAGTGCTGCGGAGGATCTTGACGCTCCAAGAAAATACGTGACCGCAAAAGAAATCGTCGCACGAAGGAAAGTCAGTTGGACAAGATACCAAAATACATGCGTCAAGGGACGTATTCTAGGAACCGAGCACTGAGTCCGGCTCTGTTGCGCGAAACTATGGCGTGGAAGACGCGCAGACACGGTCCGTTGAGCGACTTCTTCAAATGACGAAAACAAAGTCCAGCTGGATATCGTAGAAAGCTCCCAAATGTGATTAAAATTGCCCCTCTCTAGTTCTCTAGTTCTGAGTCCGAAGTCGGTATTCCGCCAGAAAAGAGAAGCGTTTTCAAGACTCCCGTGCAGCACCCTGTCACGGCCACAACCAAACTGCTGACTGTGCATTATATTGAATTCGGTTCCCTGTAATCTCATTGGTCAGTGTGCTGCCAAAAGGCGCGCCGTATTCTCATTGGTCAGCCCTGAAGCCTGTTGGAACGTAATGGAGGCGTCTACTGAATGCAATGGTGCCGTAGCCCGTTCCCAGAAGGATCAGTGACGTAATGCAGGCGCTTATGGAATGCAAATGGCGTGGTCGCCGGAGAGGTCTGGGCTCGATATTGCTGCAGAAGGTTCGTTCCTGTTGCGCACTCACCATACTATATAAGACATATAGTACGGTAGGTCGGTCTATAGCCTCTATATAGGACCTCGTCGCTCATATTTACCTCGGCGCTTCGCTCCTGGGTAAATATGTAAGCGCCTCGGTCTTATATATCGGCTATAGACCTCCCTACCGTACTAGATGTATTACATATAATATTATATGGTATATATTATATACCACACGTAATATCCTACATATGAAATACACACACTGGTCAATTCTATGCATACAGTGCTATATGAAATAGTGCAATCACACTCCATTATAATGCTAAGTATTCTATTATATTCGAAAAGTATATATATTATGATATTAGCTCTGCATGCATGGTCCAGGCCAAGTTTTGAAGATATATTTGATCAAAGATTGATAAATAAACAATTGGCTTGGACAGAAGCAGGTCTGGACAGTCAAGACATTTTCTCCATCTGTATTATACATACCTGAGCTATCTTTTCTGCTCGATGCCTGCACGTATATATTTGCACATTAACTTTGTGCACAATATAGTGTATCTATTAGGCAACACTTAGCTACATGTATTGACATTTGTACCTGCATAATCCATTTATATATATCATAGCATTGATCCTTCATCACACATATGTATGCATTGGCAATAGGTAACATTAAAGTGCTGATGGCAGAAAGATTAGATAACATTATAACATTAATCTGTATTGCATAGTATAGCACCATAATACCTATCAACTTACATATAGTACTGCTGACCCTTAAGCATCATGTGAAGTTACTTGATAATCTGTACTGTAACAATTCATAGCATAGCAGCATCGAGTCACAGTGAGCAACAACACAGAAACAGAAATTGTAAACATTGAAAACAACGTAACAATGTTATGCGCACTAACAGAAGTGTTTTGTTGAAGCGAAGCGAAGCGAAGCCCCTCTCATCTGGGTGGTATGAAAACCGGAAGTTTGGTACGTCGCGGTTGTGCAATAGTTTTTGAATACTTGCAAGTTTCTGTTTCTGTTGTTGTTGTGCCAAGTACACTGTTATTGTCAATCTGGTAGTGCATCCCACAGGAGATTCGCGCTTAGAACACTGGGCAGTCTTGCACGCGGTATTGCAAAGAATACTGTACAAAGACCGGATTCGTCTGCGTGAGAATACCGTTTCCGTCATCCTCGGGTATTTCTCGTATGCGTGAGATCGCGTGTATTACGGTTGCTTTGCGAAAACGGTCTTTCTGGAAGACCTGGTCGTCCGCGCACTGTCTGCTGCAGGTATGTTGCTTGATTAAAGTACAGTTCATGACTCATAATACATGCAATGTTATACATGCATTGTTATTACACTCTGGTACACTGATGCTCCTGTTAACATTGTCAGTCAGCTGTGCATTCGACTCACTTGACTCTGGAGTGGTAACATTCACCACTGCTGCTCTTTCACTCCTACCAGTAGTGCCAAGTGCCCATGCTGAAATCCTGTACAGAGCACCTGGTACTACAGGACTGATTGTACCAGTTGCTGAACTCTCTTTACCTTTATTCTTATACTCTCCTATCATTGTTACTCCAAAGCGAACCACCTCGTATCCAGCCACCATTGGATCAGTATTTGGATCACGTCTGTCCAATCGATATTCAACTTCTGACTTCTGATGTGTGGGGAGGATAACAAGCCCTGGAACAATCAGTCCTGCAAGAATCCAATAGAAAATTAACTAAAATAATTCTTGTTTATGCTTACCTATAACCTTACCTTTTCAAGACATATGCATGTCCACATAACACACATAATATTAACTATATACAGCTTAAAGAGTGGTCACCTTGGGCAAATTTTTATTATAGAAAACAGGTATACATAGCTAACATTGCCTCATTAACATTAACATTAATACTGACTTTAACATAACTATTGTGCCAAAATTGTATTTTAAGTGCCATTAACTGCACATATACTTGTACGTACGTAAAGTCAAGAGTACTCTTGATATAGTTTAATCACTGACAGAGCATAATCTATGAATGCAACTTAATGTAATCGTGGGCTGATGATTGACGGCCCGGGATCACTGTGAGGGAGCATGCATGCAACGGTCATGGCCTGGCGGGTACACATGAATGCAACTAAATATATACTCAGCAATAGGGTTTACATCAAATATGTACAAAGTGAACTTACTGTGTCCTGAGAGGAAACGGTAAAAGAAGTAATGAGTGGGGGTGGCAGCAGTGTTGGTGCAGAATATCCCCCTGTCCTGAAATCCATTAATGTTCACTAGATTCAGTCCCAGTGTTGCTGTTACTCCTCCTTTATTCTGAGATACTCCTCCAGCTTCAATGTCACCTCCATTGGCATAAAAGTAAGTTTTCCCACTGCTGAAAGTGCAAGTGATCTTCCGAGTCCCATTTGAGCCAGATATCTGTTGCAGATTAACTATGGGGAACTCATTTGGTATGAGTCTTCCATAACTGTGGACTACAAGACCATGAGCACCTGAGTAAAAGGAAACAAAGAAGTATGCAATGCAACTCACGAAGTCTCTGCATAATTACACACATATATGTACAGAGATACAGTGCCGGACATATTATGTATAATCTCCTTCTAATTACACATACCAGATATACGGATTGTGAAACTGCCATTAAATTTCTGTTTGATTGGATGCAAAGCTGTCACTTGACAGGTGTATGCTCCTCCATCACTTGTGGATGTTGTGTTGAGTGCCAAAATGTGTTCATTATAGATCTTCCGACCATAGTTCCCTACTTCAATGCATCCATTTGGACAGGTCCAGTTGTAATATAGTGGTGTTCCATAAGGTAGTCCAACAACCCAACAGACTAGGATGAGCTGAGTTCCAAGTGGAACTGAGTTTCCAGTTGAGAGTGTTTCGTTGTGTGTGTAGCCATCAATCACCACTGAAGGTGAGACTGCAGAATGAAAGAATACTAATTATGTAAATGTGTAACCCTAAGACTAAATACAATAATTATAAATTATTAGTATTCACTTTGTAACCCATCTTATACCTGCTGAGCAGCACCAATAATGTGGTCCAGCCAATATGAGAACAAGACACAAGACTGTGCCTACTCCTCTCAGCATCGTCTTCTGTGTGGCCAGTGCGGGTCCTGACTGTGCCTTTTGTACTACCTTATTTGGTTGTGTGAGAGCATACAAATGGCTGCAGTGGTTGCAGTTACTGGGCCTCCACATCTGGCCTTGTAAATGGCTTGTTTAAGCTAGCAATATAGGCAACACATCGTGAAATTGCAAAAGGAGACAGTAGAGGCCCATAATGCTGTATAGACATTGTAGATAGCTACCACTGTAATATAAATAATGTATTTAAGGCAAGATAGAGGATGACATTATGGGTGAATATAGCCATTCCTCAATTACTGAATTTTATAATAGTTAATAGTAAGCCTATGTATTTAGAGTACAAGATAGAACATTATACTGTTTGCTAACACACTGTATAAGCAATCTCCATGTAGCCATTGCTACACACTTTGATGTGGCAGAGACTTGTGTTATGTATGGCATTCAATGGAAATGATATTAATTTTGAGCAGTTAGCGTAGCTTGAGATGTTTCAATGTTGAGGGTCTTTATCAGGAACAAATACAGCAACAACGAAACGATTATACTAATTTGCTCAAGAACAATACAATTATTGTTAGATACGGCTTGTATACATTATGCTTTGTGACTAATTATATAATGTTGCACGTGTTATTCCAACATGTGCTATACAGTTTGCATAGTGCATAATATAATAATTGTAACATTCTCAATCTCAGCTTAGTACATTGATGACTGTTGAATGTGCACTAAAATGTGTAAACATACAGGGGGTACTTGCTTGGTTTCAAAGAGGGGGAGGGGAGGCAACACTTGTTTGGCTGTTACAAACCACAGAAAACATAGAAATATTCTCATGGGATTTGCATGTAGAGGTCAAACAGCATAGCTCACTCCCTGATCATGACTAGCAGCACTATGTTGTAGGTAGTATTCACAACATAAGACAATCATGCACAACAAATTTAATAGTTCATACATGTTTACACTAGTTTCTGAAAACATTCTTCTGAATAGATCTGTTTTCTAGCCAACCCTGCATGACAACATGAATTAACAGTTTTGAATTGGTATGCATGCTGACTGATATATTAGTGTTAAGACCAGTACTGGGACATCAAGGCCTGAAGGGAGAAGTGCTTGCATGCACCTTTATATAGCCTGACGACGCTAGACCATGCAAACATCTCATTGTTATAAAAGGGTGGAGTGAGTTGTTCTTTTCAATGCCTATTATGCATTCGCTGTGCCAATGAGCTGACAACTAAACATTATAACACATACACAGTGACTGATGCCAACGAAATTAGCTAAAATTAATGCCTACTTCTACTCACGAATGAGAGTATACATAATACAAAGCTTATACAGTAGCACCAAGATGAGTCATCTGCCAAGCTCAGTCACAAACTCTTAGGTCCCTGGACCAAACACATAAAAGTCTCAATTGCAAGCGGAGCCACATGGTGGGTCCAGGCACCTGACTATGGCCTTATGTACTACCTTACTTGGCTGACAATGTGTAAATGACATAAATATAAATGGCTGCAGCAATTGCACTTTCAGGGCTTCCACAGCAATCCTTACCTGATAGGTGGCTTGATTAAGTAATGTAGTTCTTGTGTGTGCCATTGAAATAAGCTATTAAGTTTAATGTTGCAAATTTGCAAATGGAGGATTCCCACTCTACTAGACAGTCGCATATAATTTCCCTGTGCGTGTGTGTGTGTGTGCACTTCCCGCCTATTCAGTCCATGTACTTTCAATGCAAAATATGTATGTTACAGTTGCATCATTTTGAGTAGGGTTGTGTCGCCCACTAACTACCCTGCCAGGTGGTACGTTACATACTACATATTTGCATATCCTCAAAGCAGTGTACCAAATCTGTAGTGAAATGTACCATGAAGTGCTTAGTCTCTTACAAACTGTTCACATTGAATGGTGTGTTGTGTACTGCACGGTTGGAGGGAACATCACACTGTAAATGGGGGTGTTCACAGTTGCAACCTATTCACATAAATTTTTGGGTGTGATCAACATTCCCTATTTTATAACTGTGTACAAGCATATGTAAGGAAATGGCAAAGAAAAGGTGGGTCAGTGTCATCAAGAGTGATACAGGCTGCAGCTAAGTGGAAGAGTAACCCAAGTCTACCTTCTGAGCATGGCTGGCCTTTGTATTGAGCCAAAATGAAGTATGGGTCCAAAAATGTAATGAAACAAACATATATACTTCATTTTCCTGACGAATCCACCCATATCTTCCCTGACACACAACTTCATTGTGCATGTGACAGAATCATTCTCTTGTGCGACTCAACTTATATAGATTTGTTCCCCATCACACATTACGCAGCAATGCACTTACTGCCGGGTGTTTGAATGTAAGACTGAGTGTGTATATCCCTATATTGTGTTGAGTGAACGCTGAGCCATATGCTTTGCAGAATATCAGGCCTAGCTATAGGGCCCTGCAAATAGTGCATAATTTTCAGATGACATTGAATACATTCACAAAATGCATGCAAATGGCAATTGCAAGGGCAAGTGCACAACTGCCAACTTGTCTGGCCATGCACGTACACGCACACCCACATGCCATTGACTCAACAACTATATATTATAATAATAATATAGTGCAAAGGTATGATAATGCATATGATTCAGCAGATCTCGGTTGCCCTACAAAGAGGCAACATGCCTCGGTACTGGGCACCATTGAACAATGCAATTTAATTGACAATTATTCACCATTCAGACACTGCATAGATAGTGCTGGGCACTGCCGATTAATTATTTTGATGTATCAGTTATCATAGTACCCTTGTTTTACATGTATCCATATAATAAATTCACTCTTGACTCAATTAAATGCAAAGGCAACAAAGTGGTGATATAACCAGCAGCTTTTCAAATTATGTAGTATACAGTGTTGGCAAGTTATTATGTACTGTGAACACAGTTATGGAAGTTAATAATGGTGTAATTCAAATTATGATTTCAAATGTGTGAGTCAAGCTATTTTGCAGACTGCAGGTGCACTCCATGCTGCTCTGCCAACTGTGCTGCCAGGCGTCTATTCCCCACTTTATCAACTGCTTGCACCACTGACATCCAGGTACGAGGGAGCTCACCAGTTCCATTTTCCCCTTTCAACCACTTTTCTACCAAAGACAACATGCATAGTCCAACATTCACTTTACTTATTTCAATGTTGTTCATGATGGCTGGTTCTACAAATAGAAAAGTTCCAAACTGCCGCCACTGAGCATCCAGCTGTTGCTTTAAGGAAGTGATGACATCTGGATGACAAATGAATAGTTGCAAAATATACAACAAGCATTTTAAGAGTTTCATATTAATATATTATTACTAGCAAAGAGGCCCGCTTCGGCGAGCTACCACGCCCAATGCCTGTCCCCCAATTCCCTCGGCAACCATGATACCACTACAGCTAAAATATAATTTTAGCTGGCGTGATGATTATTGGTTTAAAATCTACTGCATGTGGGATGACAGCCAATCAAGTCTGGTCAATGGGGACAATAATTAGAAAATGGCTGTCTTCCGCAAAGGAAAAAGTGGAAATGGACTGATAACTCTCTGCGAACCACAAGACAGGCAATGTCAACCCTCTATAACCTGACTCCCGGTGCCTCTAGCAACCACAGCAAGTTCAGCGGTGATGGAGCAAGAAACGCGCGCACACACAGCGAACACACACGCATGCACACACACTATCAGCTTTTAATATGTTAGATTGGAGTTTCACTTACTAATAGCCTGCATGATTCATTTTGACGCAAGTTTAACATGTACACAGTATACGTTGAATGAATATTATGGTAGTGATATGAGTATGCCAAATGCAATACATACACATGTATGACTTTGGTAAGACTAGCTTATATGACCTACATACATTGGGATTTGTACAAAAGTATTCCATGCAGGTAAAGTATGATTTTAATTATGTCTGATAAGTTGAACTCTTGAGTCATTTAATCAAGAATATGTACCTAACTCTGTTGGTATATATGTACACTGCCTTAATTCAACTGTGATAAAAAGCAGAAAATATGTTTCGCTGCCATTCTGCACATCCATAGCTGATAGGCAAGTAAAGAGAAATTTGCTGTGCACAATTCTTAACTAAGGTTTACATCTTAGAACTTGCCATGTAAGCTCATTTGTGGAGTGTCAATCACTGATTAACTACCATACCATTTCCATTGTACATAACTGTATACTCTTTTCCTACCTGCAACATTGGTTATCTCAACACAGGGATATGGTCTAGAAGGGGCAGCTGCAGAGGAAAAACAATAGGTGAGTCATTAAATAAAAAATTGCAAAGCAAAAATTAATTACAATGAATGCAACCGAGGAAGGGCATACTCAAATTTACAACTTCCATGTTAACATAATTAAGAAGTACTGTTTTCTACAGCTATAGTTGAATCATGTTCTGTTAAGTAGGCACTCTCCTGCATGCATATGGAGTCATCACTGCTTGACAATGTGACTAATTGATTGAGTGATATGAATGACATTGTGATTACTTAAATTGCAAAAGTACTAATACAATAGGAAAACTTAATGCATAATCATAATGATTATATGCAAATGCATGCATGCCACAAACAATTATAATGGGAACATGCAGGAATAAACCTTTGCATGCATGGTTTGCATATACTCAGTCTTGCAGATAATGTACTGTAACAAAGTAGATGAACAAAACATGCATGCACAAACTCACTTGGGTCCTCCATGACTGTGCAGCTAAAGGTAAGCTGCAAATCTGCACCACACAGATGAACCCTGAGAAAGGCAGGATTCACTCTATTCTTTAGTGGGCTTGTATATAGGATCTTGTAGCAGACACATCTTCTGATAACCTCTTGTTCAAATTCCACTTTAGATATTTTGGCAGGCAATGGAAACTCTACCTCTTTGACCTATATTTACAATGAATTTAGACAGTGCATAGACTGATACTGTAAATATATCAGCAGTCACTATCTCTTGTTATGCAAATTGTATAATATTATAATTATAGAAATCTCACTAACTTCATGTGCCCCTTCAACTGTTGCTGTCCATCCAGGTCCATGTGCTGAAATGGGTGTGGCGGATATGAGCCTTGTAGCAAGAACAAAGCAAAACTGAGGTGCACTATCACTGCAGCTGATCTTCCTCCAACCTCTTTTGAACAGTAAACTTGTCATTTTCTACACGCATATGATAAGAAGTATGTATTCACACACTCAAAGGGGAGGGTATGCTTGCACATACATTGAAGCACATGTATATATAAACATTATAAATAATATAATATACACAATTTCATATACATATACAATTCATATTAACTGGTCAATTATTCATACCTCGTCCCATTCAATCGAATCGCATATAAGCTGTATTCTAAAGAGCAGCGTGCCTTCTTCTGGGTTGTCACGTGTGAACGTGATGGCACTGTACCTAGCAATGTTTGCTCTGTTAGTCTTAACGCAATATAAGCAATTTGGCTCCCGTATAGTCAGGACTCCCTTATCACCAAATATAGTGAAATCTGCCTCATCGTCCTCTTCATTGAAAGAATACGTCTGCTTCCCTGCTTCCAGTGAGTGTGGAGCATGTATGAACTTCAGAGTGTTCTCGTCTCCTTTTTCCCTGCTGCACCAGTGGGAGAGGGTCAACTGAGCAGGTTTCAGCAGAGTGGCTCCATTCATGTTGATATATACTATCACTGAGCCTGGCTTGCACCCTTCAGGGAACACAAATGGACCGTGAAGGATAATGGCATAGTGGAGTGGTGTCTGCTCCTTTACAGCTCCAAGGGGGAATTCTAGTGTGGCATCACCACTTCCAAGTGTGAACGTCCCTCCGCCGTCTTCAATGAGGAGCTGTTTGATGTCAGTAGCCATATAGCAGAGTTCATTTAGATCTTCTTCAACTGCTACACGAAGGATAAAGACAATGAAGTGATTGTTAACAAAATAGCAATGAATGCTGTTGCAACAGTTGTAATAATTTTATGTCACTCAAACGCGTCAAAATGTGTGCATGCACGCAGCCACCAGATATTGTGCAATGTAGTGTACATAACAAACTCTATTCCTACCTGCAGCTTCAGGAATATCTGTTTGTGGTGAGCTAAAGGGAACTTCAGCACATAAAGAGCTTCCAGATGAGACAGCTGCAGGAAAAGTAAAGGTCATCCATGAAAACAATATTTAATATGAAGCAGAACATAACAGCTACTAAATAACAGCTGCTACATACGTACTATTGGAGCTATACTAAGTAGGGGTGAGATTGATAGAATTATGCAAAATAAGTACAATATGAATGCTTGCATGCCATTATCATTACAGTATATTAATATAAGATTCGAGAATTACCTTTGCATGGTTCCTGCATTGTATGACCTAGAGAGAAATGACAGAACAAGGAAAGATGGAGCTGTGCATGCAGAAGAAGCTTAATTTGCAGGACATTGTAAAATATAGATGCCTTCAAAATAAAAGCAGGAACATACAGTTACAATCATATGAAAATACATACACAGTAACACAATTTAACACAGTGAACAAACTAATTGTTACATGAGGAAGCCATACATCAAAGCAATCTGCAGTGTGCTAATTTCGCATAATGCCACTGTTTACACTTTCACACCTCATAACACACTGTGTCGAACGGGGCTCTTATTTGCTAACCCAATCACTTTCTAGCCTTAAACAAATGTTTTGTCTACTGCTTTAGCAAAATGCCTTTGATATTCATCACCTTGTAAACTTTCTCATGAACATTGGCTCTGGAATGATGAGTGTTTGGCACTTGGAAGCATGGTCATCAACATAAATTTATGCCTAGCACAGCACTGCATGTGTACTTTTATGGCAGTGACATGTAATTGTGCATGTAATGTCTTTAGTGACAGAGAAACTCAGATTCCCTTTACCGAGTTCACTTGATGGATCAACTTGAAGGTAGGTCTCGCCACCCCCAAGTTCTCCAGTTGTTTAGATCCTAGTACACTCTCTAAAAAAGAAAGTTATCCCTTCATACGCTGCTTGTAGGACTTCTAATCATCTGCCCTAGTGCCGACTCAAGCGGCGCTGACGCTTTATTCAGTACGAGAGGCCGCTGACAGTCTTTTTCTTGCGACGTTTCTCGCCTTTCGCCTTGTGCTCCGAGAAGAGAGTGTTCTCTGCTTTCTATAGTAACTTCAGTCAGGTTCGATAAATTCATTCGACAGCGAACGAATTCAAACGCTAATCGCTGCTGTTTGAATCGTAACAAGTCAGTTGTAACATGGCCGCTCGGGCGTTTAGCTGATTTATCGCACTCGGGCGTTTCGCGCCCTCGTGTGATAAATCAGCCAGCGCCCTCGCGGCCATGTTATAACTAGTACTTATCATGCAGACCAAACTCACTTGCCTCCTCCTTGACTCTGCAGCTAAAGGTAAGTGGAACATCAGCACCCTGCAGATGAACCTTTAGAAAAGCTGGTCTCACCCGTTTCTCTTCAGGGATAGTGTACAGGATCTTGTAGCAGAGTCTTGGAGGGAAATATCCACATTTGACTTCATGTTCCATGTCAGAGGGACATTTTCCCAATGGCAGCAGGAAATCATTCTCTTTGATCTACATATTTATGCGTAAGGGAAGTCAGAACTTCCAGTCCTTTCATAGTATTGCTATAATTATTATAATGCAAAAGTATAAATAAATGTAAATTATAGTTGCTGTACCTTATTTGCAAATAGAAATCTCACTAACCTTATGTGACCCTTCAATTGTTGATGTCCATCCAGGACCCTGTGGTTCAGTGGGAGTGGCAGTTATGGCAGCCATATGCTCAGCAGGAGCAAAGCAAAACCGCTGCACCATACTACTGCAGCTGCTCTCCTGCCAGTTGCTTTGGACCAGTGTACTTGTCATTTTCTACATGCACAATGTCGTACAGTAAAAATATGCATAAACTGAAACAGTGAGCTATTATAGTGTTATGCAAGGTATAATTGTAGAATAAATTCTTGAAGATCAATATCATGTGTTAGATTATACACAATTTCATAAATGTCTAGTCAATTTTATACTATACTCCCTGATACCTTATTCCATTCAATTGAATCACATATAAGTTGTATTCTGAAGAGCAAGGTGTCTTCATCATGGATGTATTGAGTGAATGTGATGGCATTGTACCTTGCCTTTGTCACAATGTTAGTTTCTACACATATTAGGCACTTTGGTTCCCGTATAGTTAGGACTCCTTGATCAGTATAAGTAGTGAAATCTTCCTCATCCTCCTCTTTTTCAAAAGTGTACGTCTGCTTTCCTGCTTCCAGTGTGTGTGGAGCATGTACAAACTTGAGAGAGTCTTTATCTCCCTTCTCAGTAATGCACCAGTGGGAGAGTTTCAGCTGAACAGGCTTCACCAAGATGGCTCCATCCATGTTTATATACACGATCACTGAGCCTGGCTTGCTCCCATCAGGGAAGACAAATGGACCATGAAGGATAATGGCATAGCGGACAGAAGTCTTCTTCTTAACAGCTCCTTTGGGAAACACTAGCGTTGCATCTCCACTTCCCAGAGTTAAGGCCCCTCCACCAGGACCAATGAAGAGCTGGTGGATGTTAGTAGCCATGTAGCAGTGCTTCTGCAGATCTTCTTCAGCTGTTGTATGAATGACAGATAATTAAGGTCACTGAACAGGATCAATATCACTGCCAATACAATGGTTGCACTAAGTCTGCAATGTATAATCTGGTCAACAGGCTTTCATGCACAGTATGGTAATAAAATTACCCTTTTCAACAGCAGTCAATGATTCGGGGGCAGTCTCCATCTTCTATATAATTATATAGAATTGCAGCAATAATATAAGCTTCATTGGACTCACATATATAGAGCATAATTATATTATGATATCATTACACCTAGTATAAGTGGCCAAACAAGATGAACGTCTCAACAGAATAGTGCTATATTCATGCACAATCCACTAGTAGTAGCAGCTAAATTATGTATAATGCAAATTATCAAGTGCAGTCACCACCCATCAGTCAGTACATCATTGATCAGTACAGTACAGTGAATTGAGATTGAGAACTGATGTATAATATTATAGACATAAGTACACAAGCAAACCATGCAATAGACCTACGATTGCTTGCATTTAACGAGTTGGCACAGTCCATGCATGGCCACAGTGAAAGTAGCTTATCCAATCACTGTTGTGCATGGACATCCACAAATACACTAGTGCATTACAATAATACCAGCAGTAAAGCTGCATGTGGAGGGTATCAAAATTGATGGAGTTAATACGACAGCTAAGCACACACATAAAGACAGATTCTCATTGTATAGCTACTTCAGACATGCATGATCATGCAGCACAATAATATGCACATGTACATGCACTGCCACATAATAAATGGAAAGAAAACTCAGTGGTCATAAGTTACTTACCATTGTTTTATTTTTTGCATTTCTGGTACGCTTTGTAGGCATGGCGCTATAGACACTTTGTGTGTTTCTTGGCTGGTGAGTCTGAGACTCTTTCCAGTTGGGACCACGTTTCCTCTGTATTACTGGTTTGCTCCATTGAGATGTAGCAAGAGGTGATTTTGCTGTTGCACCTATGTAATACAATAAAGAAAAATGGTAATTTGCGCTATTTTTCTTTGCTACAGGGCAAACACACAAACAGACACAAGCAAATTGGAATGAGACATTGCCACAGTGTAAAGCGCCAGAGACAGACCTTCAGAATGAGATAGAAGAAGAATCTAAGTGTTTACAAAATTAAAGCTGGAAAGGAAATTTACACAGTAGCAAAGGAATATTGTGAAGGAAGAGCAGTTGAAAGACAATAAACATACTGATTGTGGAAGCGCTTTATTGAAAATCTTTCAAAAGTGATTTCTGATGAAATGACCCATCTTTACAAAATGATAGAGTACGAATCAATGCTATAAGCTGCTTGCAACTATCTGTGGAAGAGACTGCAGAACAGCATGAAGAAGTTTGAGATAGTTAAGTGTAATTCTCAATCATGAAGTGGGGCAAGCAATACTGCCCTTTAAAGAACACAGTGTGATAGCAGGACGTTTCGACCTGGTGGTCTTTGTGTTCTTTAAGCTGCAGTATTGCTTAGCCTATTTTCTGATATATGGATTGACCAATGCAGCTATGAGCCTCTATTATGTTAATTAAATATTACTCTCAGCTCAACTACTGCCAGTTTCCATTTCATTGAAGTGGCTAACCATGCAGCTTTTAGCAATTTCTGAAGCTTACACTTGTGATTTTATATTTGCCATCACTCAGGTTGGTACAGTCATCTTCAGTACTTACGTAGGCTGTGGGAGAGAGCCATTGCACAGGCTTGTCTTTGCTTGTAAACCAGCCTGTCCTGAAATCCTAACTGAAGCGGCAGGTCTAAATAGGAGTGCATACATGTAAAGCACAACTTCCATACATTATACACCATTAGTTAAATAGCACTAATGTACATTGACATGCAGTGAGTACTGATACAATCTAAAGTCACCTTCCTCCAAAACATAATATGCTGTGAAATGTACCTGGCATAGGTGGCTGTGAGTGACAATGCATGGCCATGCAGTCTGCAACTGCAACTCTATAGAGAGCATGCATCCGGCATATTTCCTGAGCACTTACAAATGATATGCAAATTATGGTATTCATAGGCCAAAAGTAATTATTATTACTACATATTATGTACGTACTTCAGGGTGCATCTCAAATACTAAGTATTAGGGATTATATGTGACAATCCTTTATGCAGCTTGGAAGTTCTAGTGAAACCTACTAAGCTTGCTGTTGGTTCAATTGGTGACATCTTAACAGAAACACTACAGGATTATAGTCTGTCTATATACTTAGTGAGGAAGACATGCACTGAACTAGTCTCACTTAGCTAGACTCTAGAAGGTATACAGTCCAGCTAGGCAAAACTATATAGCACTCAATAGTGAATAATATCCAGGGCCGTCGGAGGCGGTACGGCCGGTACGGCCATGGCCGTACCACTTTTTGAACAGCTAGCAGTTTTTTTTTTATTTTCAAAAGCAGTGTTTTTAGCTACTAAACCAGATAAACCCTACCCTACCCAAACTAACCGTTGAGGAAACAAAGAAGCAATGATCTTAGGTTGTTAGCAGATGCAATGAAACCGGAGATATCAAGTAGGGTCCAATACTTCACGATTTGCAAGCACGCTCCTTTCTTTCGCCATGTTTTGTTACGTAATCGATTCGAAACGTAATAAAGATGGAGGCCAGCAGCGCGTACGTAGGCAATCGTTTTCTCGCATCACCTGGCGCTACGAAGCATGGCTTGTAGAACCACACGTCAGCGAATCGCTATACCCTAAAGGTGATGTAACAATTCAAAATGGTCTCATCGTCGAAGCACGTGGACCTAAGAACGCCGACAATAGGTGACAAGCCTCATCAGCCTCGCGCAGGTTTTCAGAAATTGCTAATCTGTGGAAATATTGATATGGCTTCGTTCATTAATATATTATATATACTGTGTACAGACAATGCATGCAAAACAAGAACATGATTTATTGTGAAATCTATGTAACCCTCTTAAAACGACTTACTGACTGATCGAGAGTGCATGCTGGGCTAGCAAAGGCATCACCATTCTTGAGGCACAGATCCGTAGCAAACATTATCTGTATGATAATGAAAAGTAGCTAAAAAATTTTTTCGCTCGCGACATTTTGTATCCTTCGCCCAATGGCCTTACCACTTCTAAATTGCCTCCGACGGCCCTATAAATATCACATATAAATTCACATAATACAGTACTAGAAATGGGTGATGAGAAGGACCAGTGTATATAAAGCCAGATTGTTAAGATCAGGTACATTCAGTGCTTAGCAAATACTAGTAAATACATACCATAATAAAGTGCATAATTACTGTACAATTTAGCATTTAGGATATAGGCTTGAATGCAGAGACCCACAATAAAAGATTAACAAGAGCATACATGAATTCAGGCAAGCACAGCACTCAACAGCTTTGCCAAATTGAATGTTACTATGCTGTGTGTACCCATGGCTCATACATGTCCGGATAATTATAATTATGTCAATGAACAGGCAATTTCACATGAAGCTCTCTGTCAATCATTGAGTTACATGTTGAGATCGTGACCACCTCTTAAGCATTAGTGTTGTTGTATAATGATAAGACTGAGTGAACAGGCATTTAGTACATTACCTAAGTGTACATTGACACACGTACACAGGTAAGATTACAAATAGGAACTAAAGTAGTTAAAAGGTAGCTAATAGCACTAAAGGGAAAAACAATGTGCATACTATAATTATGCTAAGTCCATTACTATAAATGCATCAGCTGAGTAGTTACACAAATGGCTGTATACAACCAAAACATCCACCTGCCTGCTATAAACAGATAGTTCAGCTCAAAGATGTATGCACACAAGTGTACACGTACATACATACAAGTAGCAGTCTTTAATGAGCACGCTACACGTCACAAAGATTCATTGTTATTCATATACAGTATATATATATATATATGTATAATATAATGCCCAATAAAATACATTGCACAACAGCATGCAGTTTGATCTGTAATGTACAGTGAGTTGCACATAATGTATATTATTATATAATAATAGTATTATAAGCTCCTTACTGTACTGCACACTCAAAACTGTATACACTCTAGAGGACTATTTATAGGAAAGCAACTTTCACATGATTATATGCACACATTATGACATTGTGCTATTTTGCCAAATCCATGCTCTAATTTCTGTGAATTTGTTTCTCTATTCTGTTATAATTAATTTTCCAAGACAATGACTGAGGTCATGTCATTCCTCAATTACTGAATTATGAATCTACGAAACTTTCTAAGCCCATAAGCTATGTGTGTACTGAGTAGAACATTACTGCTTTATGATAATGTGTGTGTGGTATCTCGTCGATACGTGCACGAACTGGTTCACTCGCACAAGTTCAACAGTAACTCAATGAACAACAACCAATGACCTGTACAAGCAGATTGCAAGACTGACTACACATGGTCCTATAACAGTACATATATGCAAGCAGAAAGTTCTAGATCCTGATAAAGTACAATCACTCAAGGTAACTATGAGATAACCATGCACCTAGACCAAAACATGAAGTAAGACATGAAATAAGGCTACAATCATGTGAAAGGTAAGACTAAACAACAACAGGTCAAACAGGATACTACAGTGTGTAAACAACCTCAAACTATTATAGCTACATGCACATTGACTATATATAATTTTGTCCATACATGCATGTGCAGTACTAAACAGTGCAACACTTTGAATATTACTATATTCATTCTCAATCTCTGCTGAGACATTGACTGGCAAAGGCTGGATGCTACAATGTGTGCAACATGCAGAAGATTGCTTGCTTGCACGGTTTCAAGATGAGGGAAGGACACTTGCCCCCTCAGGAACCACAATACGGACCACAGGAAAGTGCAGAAGCCTTTCTACAGGAAAACATAGAAGATTTTTCTTGGGATGGTCACACAGAGTCTATACCTTAGTCACCACTGGCAGTAGTACTAGAGGCATAGTTAAATACTTATTCCTACAGTTGTTACAATTAGTTAATTGCCCATAGCCCTACAGTTGCCTAATGCAAGCTGTTACTACACAATTAAGTGTGAATACATCCTAATGGACTAGTACTGCAGTGTACGGACCACAGTACGTATAATAATACAATGTATGCACATGTGTATATTATATAATAGTGTACAACTGCTCTGTCCAAAATGACTACTACTCATAATTGTACACAACACTTCTGCAGTATCTACGTAGTATACACCTAAATTGTATGCAAAATCTATAGCACAATGTGATGCATGTACACTAATATCTACAAGGTGGGTCACATGAGACATGATAAGGTATTCACTGCAAGGAAGAGTGCCTTGGATGTTTCAGCAGATGGCTACATTTGCAGGGATGAACAGAGAATTATATTCTTACACCTTGGACGTGCATACACACATGCACACACACACACACACACACACACACACACACACACACACACACACACACACACACACTCACACACACACACACACACACACACACACACACACACACACACACACACACACACACACACACACACACACACACACACACACACACACACACACAAATGCACTCACATGTGCAATTCCTCATACAACAGCAGCCAGTTCAGCAGTTGCTGTTGAGCTGTTTCCAGTCAAACTGGCATGGGAATCTGGACTATGGTGGGCAGTGGTGTGGCCTGTGAGATATAATTATAGGAAGAAGGTAAGAAAGGAAATTGGACAATTGATGTGAGATGAAGGTGTACAAGAGAGGGGTAGTTATTGACGTCTAGTCCCAGCCCAATTTGCACATACTCACAGGCTACAGCAGTAGCTTGCAGACTAGTGTTGCTTGATGGAATGATTGAGCCATAGTTCTTCACAGTATTGGAAGCACAGCCATGAACTTCCTTATTGACGGTGGTTGATTTGTCTCAGTTGTTGCTATGGCAACCACCGTAACTACCATCAGTGTTTCCTCTACTTCCTCTCCAGTTCTTCCCGTCTGCATTGTATTTATCCTCTTCTCTAAAAGCTCCATGCCATTTTGAGCAAACTCGTGGAGGAATCCTTTGGAATGGGAAGGCCAGTGTTCCTGTGAATCAGGGGTGGAGGAAATGGAAGAGGAGACGGGACAAGTTAGGAGGGCATGGAAGGGCAGAGGGGAAAGAGAGGGAAAGGTGCCAAATATACAGTAAACCAATGCAGATCTTTAACTCCTGCAAATGCACCAAAATTGAGACAATACAATAGCTACACCAATTATAGATATGTAAGGCTAGCACACTCACAATGAGTGTCTCGTAGGTGACAGTGATGAGTCCAATGAACACACTAAGCACCACGTAGATGAAGAGGGCAATGAATACAAAGAGGTAGATCCAGAGAGCTTGAGATGTCTGTGTCATTTCTTTGTAACATGTCATCTCCATTGAGCAGGGAGAAGAGGCATTCTGAGGTGATAGTTAGGTCAGCAAACTAGGAGGGGAAAGGAGAGAAAGCATTGAAGAGAGCTATAACATGAAAGGGTCTGAAACAGATGACACAATGAAGTCTGCCTTCCTGTAGTACAGCCCTTTACTCTTTACAGTCATGTTGAACACACACACACATGCACACACATGCACCGCACACACACACACACACACACACACACACACACACACACACACACACACACACACACACACACACACACACACACACACACACACACACACACACACACACACACACACACACACACACACACACACACAAGCCATCCCAAGAACATGAAGGCAATGTCATGTTGAACACACACACACATGCACACACATGCACCGCACACACACACACACACACACACACACACACACACACACACACACACACACACACACACACACACACACACACACACACACACACACACACACAAGCCATCCCAAGAACATGAAGGCAATGTAGAGGATTCCAGCACACACAACTAATCGGACAACACTTGGGAAGGCAATCTGAAGGGTTATCAGGAAGATCTGAAGAAAAGGAAGAGACTTACAATAGCAACATCACTGCATTTATCAATCCACAACTTTGCAATATATCTCATACTTCTAGATCTGCCTCTTCCTTCTCTCCTTTTCTCTTTCCCGTCTCCTCACTCTTCGTTTCCCTTTCCACCCAACTCTTCCTTCTCATCAGTCCTACCTGCCCTCTCTCCACCCTCCTCTCTTTCTACCCATTGACCCCTTCCATGCAATCACTCCAAACCATTCACTTACATTGTAAGACAACATTCAGAGCTATACATGGTAAGGAAAGAAGGAGAGAATTAAAGGAAAAATGGCAGTGAACCGGACCAGCACTGGCAAACTCCAGATCTTTAGCCAACCCTTTAGCAGCCGGGTCACTGGTCACTGCCAATTACCAGCAACCAATTCATTCCCTCCTTATATACTGCTGTTGGCGATGACCGGTGACTTGGCTGCTAAAGGGTTGGCTAAAGATCTGGAGGTTGCCGGTACTGTTCCGGTTCACTGCCATTTTTCCCTTCCCCACTTCTTTCCTTACCATGTGTAGTTTCAAACATTGTCTTTCATTCGTGTCACCATGGTACATGGACCATCTTAATTAGCATTCACTTACATTGTAATATTCAAAGTAGCAGCTGAGGAAGTGTAGTAGTCCACACCACTGACAGAACACACCCAGTCCCAGGATGAAGGCCATTCAATCCTCCAATTTTACAGACAGCACATCCTGCTAAAACATGGAAGTAAGCTTAAGAGGAAGAACAAGAAGCAAAATTTATTAAGATGCTTCTTCTCCAGTTTCACATGAAATGCACTATGTATATACCTATGTGTAGAGGCATATTGTCATTGCAAGTTGTAATCTGTTTCCTTACACCTTTGAATGCAAGAGTGATTTGAGTGCTGTTTCCACAGTGACTAGACTGTTACCAACAACCA
Organism: Ianthella basta; assembly: GCA_964019415.1. Classification (NCBI taxonomy): domain Eukaryota; kingdom Metazoa; phylum Porifera; class Demospongiae; order Verongiida; family Ianthellidae; genus Ianthella; species Ianthella basta. Next base: position 3,082,668 of record OZ025870.1, on the reverse strand, counting down.
TTCCATAGAGCCAGAAGTTTTGCAGCGACATAATGTGTCTCCAGGTCAGCAATTTGTGGCAGCTCCTGAAGAACTTAAAGGTACTCTGGAGTAATGAGAGGTTGGAGGGTGCAGTGAAGAAAAGGAGGAGGGAGGGATGGGGAGGGATCAGGATCGAGTCAAGTATGCTGTGATGGGGTTGAATGTCTTGAGAGGATTGTGAAGGAGTTCGAAGGTGGATGTGGGATGGAGACAATTTATGCTTAAGGTGAGTTCTAAGAAGCATTAGAAAGGAGAAGAGGAGGGGATTAAAGGGTGTACATAGAGCAGGAAGAGATGGTGCAGTAAAAGAATGAGGAGTTATGGAAGTGGAGTGGAGTGCACATGGCTATATAGTGAAGGTAAAAGAATATTAATACATGGAGTCCCCCTAGCACACTGCCCATTTGATACGTGGTGTCCCCCTAGCACACTGCCCATTTGATACGTGGTGTCCCCCTAGTACACTGCCCATTTAATACGTGGTGTCCCCCCTAGGACACTGCCCATTTGATACGTGATGCCCCCCTAGCACACTGCCCATTTAATACGTGGTGTCCCCCTAGCACACTGCCCATTTAATACGTGGTGTCCCCCTAGCACACTGCCCATTTAATACGTGGTGTCCCCCCTAGGACACTGCCCATTTGATACGTGGTGCCCCCCTAGCACACTGCCCATTTAATACGTGGTGTCCCCCTAGCACACTGCCCATTTAATACGTGGTGTCCCCCTAGCACACTGCCCATTTAATACGTGGTATCCCCCCTAGGACACTGCCCATTTGATACGTGATGCCCCCCTAGCACACTGCCCATTTAATACGTGGTGTCCCCCTAGCACACTGCCCATTTAATACATGGTGTCCCCCTAGCACACTGCCCATTTAATACGTGGTGTCCCCCCTAGCACACTGCCCATTTAATACATGGTGTCCCCCTAGCACACTGCCCATTAAATACGTGGTGTCCCCCTAGCACACTGCCCATTTGATACGTGGTGTCCCCCTAGCACACTGCCCATTTAATACGTGGTGTCCCCCTAGTACACTGCCCATTTGATACGTGGTGTCCCCCTAGCACACTGCCCATTTAATACGTGGTGTTCCCCCTAGGACACTGCCCATTTGATACGTGGTGTCCCCCTTAGGACACTGCCCATTTGATACGTGGTGTCCCCCTAGTACACTGCCCATTTAATACGTGGTGTCCCCCTAGCACACTGCCCATTTAATACGTGGTGTCCCCCTAGTACACTGCCCATTTAATACGTGGTGTCCCCCTAACACACTGCCCATTTAATACGCGGTGTCCCCCTAGCACACTGCCCATCTAGTATGTGGTCCCACCCTAGCACATTACATTTGCCCCCCCTAGCATACTGCCAATTAATTACGTGGTGTCCCCCTAGCACACTGCCCATTTAATACGTGGTGTCCCCCTAGCACACTGCCCATTTAATACGTGGTGTCCCCCTAGGACACTGCCCATTTAATACGTGGTGTCCCCCTAGTACACTGCCCATTTAATACATGGTGTCCCCCTAACACACTGCCCATTTAATACGCGGTGTCCCCCTAGCACACTGCCCATCTAGTATGTGGTCCCACCCTAGCACATTACATTGTGCCCCCCCTAGCATACTGCCAATTAATTACGTGGTGTCCCCCTAGCACACTGCCCATTTAATACGTGGTGTCCCCCTAGCACACTGCCCATTTAATACGTGGTGTCCCCCTAGGACACTGCCCATTTGATACGTGGTGTCCCCCCTAGGACACTGCCCAATTAATACGTGGTGTCCCCCCTAGGACACTGCGCATTTAATACGTGGTGTCCCACCTAGGACACTGCCCATTTAATATGTGGTGTCCCCCTAGGACACTGCGCATTTAATACGTGGTGTCCCCCTAGCTCACTGCCCATTTAATACGTGGTGTCCCCCTAGCACACTGCCCATTTGATACGTGGTGTCCCCCTAGAACACTGCCCATTAAATACGTGGTGTCCCCCTAGGACACTGCCCATTTAATACGTGGTGTCCCCCTAGCACACTGCCCATTTAATACATGGTGTCCCCCTAACACACTGCCCATTTAATACGTGGTGTCCCCCTAGGACACTGCCCATTTAATACGCGGTGTCCCCCTAACACACTGCCCATTTAATACGTGGCGTCCCCCTAGTACACTGCCCATTTAATACGTGGTGTCCCCCTAGCACACTGCCCATTTAATACGTGGCGTCCCCCTAGTACACTGCCTATTTAATACGTGGTGTCCCCCTAGCACACTGCCCATTTAATACATGGTGTCCCCCTAGCACACTGCCCATTTAATGCATGGTGTCCCCCTAGCACACTGCCCATTTGATACGTGGTGTCCCCCTAACACACTGCCCATTTAATACATGGTGTCCCCCCCTAGCACACTGTCCATTTAATACGCGGTGCCCCCCTAACACACTGCCCATTTAATACGTGGTGTCCCCCCTAACACACTGCCCATTTAATACATGGTGTCCCCCTAGTACGCTGCCCATTTGATACGTGGTGTCCTCCTATATAGCTCCACTAGTACCGTGTAAAAATTCAAATCTCTTATTATGTGACTCCCCTTATCTGCAGCTTCACTCTATCATGCACACAGTAGCTTTATCATTTATTGTTTGTGTCTGACTGTATATGTGTATACTGTGCACCCCTTTCTGTTGTGCGCACTTGTATACTGAGCAATACTTAATCATTTCATCTTGTATTAAAGGCAAATTATTCAGCATTATAATACAATTCTTTTATATAATATTCTACTCTATTATACAAGTACTTAAGGAAATTAGACGCCAGGGCAGTGTAGTTGCAGACAGCCAGGACTCCGCAATTGTAATAGTGCAGTTACAAGCCTACAGCATGCACGCAGCTTGGACATGCAAGCTATATAGGCAAAACAGCCAATTAACTTTGCACATACCACACATAATAATGCCATTACCTAAATAATACTGTATACAAAGGCTGCATAAAGTGGTGATATGCAATTAAACAAAATCGTTGTAGAATGATAATTTTCTACATTATTTTAATTTACATATTAATCATTCATTGTGAACAGAGTCTGGAACTTCTGCTGTGTATGTATGCACAGTGTTTAAAGTTGTTATGCATTGCAATTGTGTGAGTCAAGTTACACATAATGTGTGAGTTAAGCTTACTGCAGCTGCACACCATATGTTATGGCCAACTGCTCTGCCAGGCCTTCCTCCCCCACATCCTTCACTGCCTGTACCACTGTCATCCAGGTGCGAGGAAGGCTGCCAGTTCCACGTTCACAGCGCAACCACTTTTCTACCAAAGACAACATGCAGGGTCCAACATGTACATTATCCTGTTCAATGATGTCCATGATGGCAGGATCCATATATAGAGTGGTTCCAAACTCCCGCCAGCGGGCATCCAGCTGGTGATTCAGGGCTTTAATCACATCTGGATGACAATTAATATAGTGCATGGCACAACTTTATAACAAACAATATGAGATTCCTATTGAAATTTTTCTCCTAGCTCAATGATTTTAACACTAAATGAATACTGCAGTGTACGGCTAGTGTGTGCATGTGCACTGCAAGACAAACTGTATTAGTGTGCATGCACTGAGAATATTTTATTTAAAAGTAGATGTCTGCATGCATAAGGACTTCTTTATTCATGCAATTGAATGACACATATATTTACCTAAATCTTCCGGGACACAATGCAATCATATAATTTATATAATACAATTACATTAAAGCTTTTAGTTAATTGCCACTTTCAGTGTACAGCTCATAACTATAATCTTACGTAAGTGAGGGGAATTTATACAGCCACAACTTCACACTGTGTTAGCACATGCAGCCACTGCTCAACCGCCAAACCATTCATGATCAGTATAATAATGTGAATGTGAAATGTAGAGTATACACAACAAACTACATATTCCTACCTGCAGTATTGCGAATATCTGCTGGTAGTGAGCTGGATGGTACCTTAGGGAAAGAAATAGGCAATTCTGCATGTGAAGAGAGATATAGAGCAAACCATTATAATACATAAATGCAACATGTATTCTGTGATAAACAAGACTTTGCCAACATGAGTAAAGGAATGCATGCTGCAATCATTCCTATGTATTACTGTTAGGAATGAACTTTGCATGGTACCTGTATTGCATGCATGACTCTGAGGGAACAGGCTAATATGTACAACAAGTAGGGGTATAATGAAAGGTGATACATACACAAGTAAACAGTGCAAGACAATGTATACTGCTAATAAAGGTTTGAAAGAGAATTACAATGTATGGTGCCCATGCAGCAGTATAATCATAGCATTGCTCTGTAGCAGAAAGTCACTATCTGATTTAATATAATTTTATATAGATATTGCAACATCAGATGAACGATTAGCAGAAAGTGGGTAGTTAAGATGCATTTAACTATATTCCATCAGGCATAAACATCAAAACATTGCTATAATTATACATACTAACAGTGTGCACAAATATGTGCACATTCACATAGCGGTATATACACACACTCACTCTCACTTGGGTCCTCCTTGAATGTGCAGCTAAAGGTAAGTTGCACATTTGCACCTTGCAGATCAACTTTTAGTGAGGCAGGTCAAACTCGTTTCTTTTTTGGACTAGTAAAGACGATCTTGTAGCAAAAACATGGAGGGAAATATCCGTGGATGATTTCTTGATCAATTTCAGATTTTGACTTTTCCAAGGGCAGCAGAAACTCCATTTCCTCAATCTACATGTTTCATATAAGGGAATTAATTCAGGCAGTCAATGCATAGGCAGTTACAAAAGTTATTATGAATATTGTCACTGTGTTTTGCAAATGGAGTGCAATCTCACTAACCTCGTGTACCCCTTCAATTGCTGCTTCCCAGCCAGGTCCCTGGAATGTGGCTAGTGTTGTGTGTATCTTAGCAGAAGCGTAGCGAAACCGAGGCACAGAGTCAACATCATTGCTCTTCTGCCAACCCTTTTTGCCCAGTGCATATGTCATTCTCTAAACAAATACAGTCAAAAGTATGCATGCACAGAAACTGGAAAGCTTTTGCATGCAATAAATTGAAGACCTTGTGTACATACCCATTGTCATACATCTTAGGACTATTGATTGTAATGGGTACTTTGTTTTAGCAAATCTTCGAGTAGTGAAAATCACTAATATTTGCTTTCACTAAAGAAGAATAATTGTACTTTTGCAATTTTCGTACAGGCAAAAATAATTAGCAATGCAAAGGCTGGAAAGTCAGTTAATTTTGCACCCACCTAATCCTGCACTTTTAAAACACTAACTTTAACTTCCGCTACAATATGTAGCCTTAAGGTAATCACTGTCAAATCTACAGCTATATGTATGTCATCATACGTACCTGATTCCATTCAATTGAATCACAAATTAGCTGTATTCGGAAGAGCAGAATATCGTCTTTGGGGATGTAACGTGTGAATGTAACAGCATTGTACCTAGCATTTGTCGCTTTGTCAGATCTTACTCAATATAAGCACTTTGGCTCTCGTATAGTCAGGGCTCCCTTATTTAGAGTAAATTCTGCCTCTTCCTCCACACTTTCAAAGTGTATTTCTGCTTCCCTGCTTCCAATGTGTGCGGAGCATGTGCAAACTTCAGAGTGACCCCATCATCCTCTTCCCTGATGCACCAGTGGGAAAGTAGCAGTTGGACAGACTTGATCAAGGTGGCTTCATTCATGTTGATATACACGACCACTGAGCCTGGCTTGCACCCATCAGAGAACACAAATGGACCGTGAAGGATAATGGCATAGCGGATGGAAGTCTTTTTCTTAACAGCTCCTTTGGGAAACACTAGCGTTGCATCTCCACTTCCCAGAGTAAAGGTCCCTCCACCAGGACCAATGAAGAGCTGTTGGATGTTAGTAGCCATGTAGCAGTACTTCTGTAGATCTTCTTCAGCTGTTGCATGAATGACACAGATAATTAAGGTCACTGAACAGGATCTATCAATCAGATACAATGGTTGTACTAAGTCTGCAATGTATAATCTAGTCAATAGGTTTTCATGCACAGTATGGTAATAAAATTACCTTTTTTAACAGCACAGCCTGTAGTCAATGGTTCTGGGGCAGTCTCCATATTCTATATAATATTATAGAATTGTAGCAATAAGAATTATAATAAGTTTTGTTGCATGGACTCACATAATATACAGTATAATTATTTATTATACAGTATTATATCATTACACCTAGTAAAAGTGGCCAAACAAGTTGAACATCTCAACAGAACAGTGCCCAATCAAGTGGTCACATCACCATATGCCTGCATGCATGCACAGATATTCAGGCTATATACGTCGTACACAATGCACTACATACACAAGTACACACATGCACACACATAATGCAGTAGACACACACCATATATCTATGGGCACGTAGCTATAGGCTGGCTGACGAAGGGGGATTCTTTTCTTGCCAAAACAGAATACAATCAGAGAATCTTAAAGACACAAACTTGGGATTGCATGGGCTGTAGGGCAGGCTGGAACCCTGCTTATACGCTGCCAAAGAAAGTTTAAGGTTTAACAGCAATTAGCTGTTCAATGCCTTTCAACTGATCATCCCTCTCATCTATTGTTCTTTGCAGGTTTGAGCGTGTGCTTATATTTTCCAGCTGTTGTAAGCATTGATATTTTTCATTTGTCTCTAATTTGCTAGTGTCTGCACGCATTATCAGATGCTCTACAGTTTATGAAAGAATGCACTTCATTATACATGACAAGGAGGTACAGCTGAAGTGATATGGATAATATTCAATTGAACAAGGATATAATATTCAATTCAACTTTACTGAGACAACTAGCTGTCTTCAGTTTCAAAGCTTACAGGTGTTATACTGCTGTTATTTTGCTCGGTATAGCCACTGTCAATACTTTGGGCGTGGGGGCGAGCCATTCCCTGGCTTGTCCTTTAAATCAGTCCTTAATTGCTCCTACTCCTTCCTGAAACAGTTTGCTCGGGTGGGGCTCTAGAAACAGTTCATTGTAATTTATACTTGTGCATGCCCAATGAATTTGATTATGTTGCAGTTCATGTCCTAGAGTGTATATGTACAGTGAGTGCACACACAGTATACCACAAAAAATAGGAGATGCCCCAGTGGTGTTATATGTATGTATTATAAATCACTGCACCAGCTGCCTTAGTTACCAGAGTTGTAAATTATCTTGATAACTTGTAATAACAGCTTACTTAACATAGTTTAACAGAGTTGTAAGTTAACAGACTTTTATCAACACCGTTAACCCAAGTAATGAATGTATAATCATATTCATACTGTCAACATTGATATTCATGGTATCATATACAAACTGTACAAATGTACTGTAGGTTTCTAGCTAGGAACACAATATTTAGGGAGTTAATAATTTCACCCTGGAACAAGATGAAGGACTATCCATTGCTCCTATCTTGACTTGCATGCTGCAAGATGAATAAACACTTTGCTTTGCACATACTCCCAGGCATCATTCAAACAGTGGACATTCAGCTGCCTATACGCACACCATGCATGCATGTAGACTTCAGGAAGGTGTACATGTGTGCTCCAGTGTGCATGTGCATACATACACAAATCATGTACATTGCTGACTTCTGCATGCTACAGAATGAGCAGCAGAACTAGTACTAGAATGCAGCAGTCACTACACGCATGCAAGCTCATGAATTAAGCTACTATACTGCTGTAAATATACTATGTATAATGTATTTGTGTGCATACAGTAGAATGAGAAAATACTGTGTGTTATATACATGCACAGTTGTAAGTTTTTCTATTATAACTTAATGCACATATGTAAGGTATAGTATACTGTTCTAGCTATGGTGTACGTGAGGAATGCAAGCAATTTACAGGCATGAGAAGAGAATGGAGGGAATTTTGTGTACAGTAAGCTGATAGTGAAAAAGGCATGACAGCGGATGGAGCCCACTTACTTCGGAATGGTTGCAAGGTAGCTATATTGCTTCTCAGGTATATATGCAGCCATAGGGGTACTGCATGTGCAGATCCTACCATACGGTATGATGATGAATGTATTTCCATGCCACTTGGGCAATGCTTGCACAAAACTGAGGCCAAACTGAGCCCAGTGGGATGATTGTGGGCAGTCTAGATGCAGGTTCTCACAGCAATTGACGAGTGCAAGTTATTTGGCCATTTGGCTGCTTATACAGCTCTCACTGCCACACTGGAACACTGTCTCAGGCTGAGTGTCTTCTTCCAATCTGCTTTAATTCTTCTGCTAGTCTTGTGTATTAAGGATGCCCTAAAGAGAAATAATAGTTTTCTCTTATGGATAAAAAGGGTACCAGCTAGAGTTTATTGTAATCTTCAGTTCATGTTATTGCCAGTTGCCTCTTTACTGAGATAACTAACTGTAATCCGGAACTTCCAAATCTTACAGTTGTGATACTGCCATCATTTCAGTTGTTACAGCCATAGTAGCTTGCATAATCAATATTACTTAGGCCATGGTGGAGAGTCACTACACTGACCTGCAGCTGTCCTTGTAAACCTTTCAATGCTCCTGCTCCTCGTTCAAACAGCTTGCTTGTTTGAATTGGAGAAGAGGTTCATGGTGATTTATACTTGCACATGTCTAATGAGTTTCGCTGTCACGTTCCAAAATATGTAGTATAATGAGTTGCACACATATTATACCACACACACTATACTACATATGAAATGGCCAATTCTTAGACTATGACATATACATTACTATAATTATTAGTGTGCATAGTAGAATGAGAATATACTGGGAGGTATATTTTTATGCACAGTTGTATGTTGTTCTATATAACCTAATGCTATATATAATATAATATAGTACTGTTCTAGCTATGGCGTATGTGAAGCATGTGAGGAATTTACAGGTATGAGAACAGAATGGAGGGGATTTTGTGTACAGTAAGCTGATAGTGAAAAGGCTTGTACAGCGGATGGAGCCCACTTACTTTGGAGTGGTTGTAAGCTATAATTATTGCACGCTTCTCAAGTATGTATGCAGTCTTAATTGAATGGCATATGCAGGCCCTTGCACAATGTTGTATGTATTTCCATGCCACTTGGGCAATGCTTGTGCAACACTGAGGCCAAATGAGCCCAGGGGGATGACTGTGGGCTGTCTAGATGCATGTTCACACAGCAATTGACGCTTGCAAGTTATTTCACTATTTGGTTGCTTATACAGCTCTCACTGCCACGCTGGAGCACTCTGCTAAGGTCAAAAGAGTTTTCATTATACCGCAAGCCACAGCAAGTATGCACATGGATGCTACATGTTAACTTGCCAGGCCAGCTTACAACTAGCTAGGCTAGCTATATATATATGTACTCATTAGGGCTGTTAACCATTTTAGAATTACAAGGCTATTTAAAAGTGCACTGAAACTTGCACTGCATCTATATTCTCATGTGTCAGCTTCTTAACTTCTCACTGCACTGTGTATGGGCATTCGCCAGCGAGGCTTCTTACATTTCTATGTATGCCCTAGTATAGTATACTTAGTACATGGCATGAGGAGGCAGTCATGAGAACAGAATGAAGGGCATTTGTGTACAGGAAACTGACAGTGAAAAGGTATGACATGATACAGCCCACTTACTGTGGAATGGTTGTAAGGTAGCCAGCTAGTTCTACCTTTAAGTTACAACCATTCCAAAGTAAGTGGGCTCCATCCGCTGTCATGTCTCTTCACTATCAGCTTACTGTACACAAAATGCCCTCCATTCTGTTCTCATACCAGTAATTGCTTGCGTGCCTGACGTACACCACAGCTAGAGCAGTACTATACCTTATATATGTGCATAAGGTTATATACAGTCGAGCAACATACAACTGTGCACATACTTCAAATTAAATTCTCATTCTACTATATGCACACAAATACACACACAGCAGTATAGTAACACAATTCATGAGCTTGCATATGTGTAGTGTACTACTGCATTCCAGTTTGCATTGTAGTATAATAATATTATACTAGTTCTTCTACTCATTCACTACATCAGTTCCATTTGTTATCCCTAATGTGCCTTGTACCTGTCCATATCACATTAGCAGGTTATACAAAGTGCATTAAAGGCTTGTTGTGTTCACACACCTTTTTGTTCTGTAAACTGCTACTTGCATGTGTACATGGACAGGTCACTTGACTATGGCCTTAAGTACTTAACACGCAAATGGACTACTACCTCATAATGTTGTGCAACTTAACATGCTAATGGATGCAGTACATAATGGTGACCCGCATCTATGTTTACCTGATAAGTGGCTATGTGTGCTAGCTCTTATGGTAACATATGCAAGTGCATATACATTGCAAATGGAAAATGCTGTAAACGGGCTTCTCTCTCTAGCTATACTTTACAGCTGCAAATTCTCTCTCTCTCTCTCTCTCTGTGTGTGTGTGTGTGTGTGTTGTTTCAGCCTATTCAATTATGTGTACATTCATAATCATGTCACGCATTGGTGCTGTGAGGAAAATAATTACCACAGCAAAGTGTAGTAGTTGTGTGATGACCAAAAGTATAAGTGGGGAGGTTGTCTAGATGGAAATAGCATCCATGCACTTACCTGCCACCACCACGTTTTGCTCACTCTGCATTTTAGTGGTACTTACATACTGTTAGGCTGGAATTGTGCAACCATCATTTTCAGTGACAGTTAACAGTTTGAAATTTAGTTCTAAACTTAAATTGATTGTGCCATCAATATATTTCATGTGATAATGCAAACGTATATTTGTTTAGATCTACATACAACTTTCAAAGATGTGCTGGTAAGCCAGCATTATGCATTTGTATCACTCATGTGTTGCAGTTACCACTACAAAAGTACACACTTCGTGTTTTCCTTATATTGATATAGGGATTTTCATTAACCTGTACAATTGTTAGTCACCTCCTGTCCCAGTCCAGTGCAGCATAATCAAACTGCCTCTCCTGAGGAATAACTCCAGATCCAACCTCCTCATCGTCTTCTCCCTCCTCTTGTGCTTCTTTGTGCTCCCTGTATGGAAGGGGTGCTATTGGAGCATACTTCACTTCCTTCCTGTTCTCCCACTGTTCCTCCATCTCAATGTCCTGGCCTCTCTGCCCCTTCTTCTTAGACTTGTCTGGTTTGGCATACAAATTATCTGAAGAGGCAGCAATAATTGTCTCTTCCTTTATACTGCCTTGGCTGTCCAGATCATCCCCGGCTTTATCCCTCTTCACTTTGTTTGGTACAGTGTACAACTCTTCAGGGTTCATTGTAACTGGACCCTTCTCCTCTGTACTCACATCACACTGATCATCTTCAGTCATGTGAGCACTGAATGAAGCTGTAGCAGAGGCTGGTTTGGTGAAGGCAAGTTTATTAGTAGTGGCATAACAATATGCTTCCTCGTTGGTCTCTGCATTATGGGACTTATTGTCATTGTCTGTGGCCAGGGGACCTGGACATTCTGCTTCGCTTCTCTTCTTCCTTCTCATTGCCAGCACAACCACTGCCACCACTCCCCCAGCCAGTGCAAGGAAGAGCACCACCACCAGAAAAGAGGTCATTGATCCTGCTATAATGGTGGCTGGGGGAGAAGATGCACTAGTGTTCGCACCTGTATTTTCAGGTTGATCGCTGCTGAGTACTGCAGTTAATGAAAACAGTCATGATGTGCAAACAAAATGGAATATGCATATAGGTTTACAGGTGAGAAACAGCTTTTAAACATAATTATGCCATTAACTGTAATGTTACAGCGTATTGTGCAGCTGCAGTGTTATTGTACATGTATAATGATGGTAAGCTGTCAACTGCAAAGGCATACAACCATGCAGCAAAGGCCTGAGTGTATGGCAGCCAGTAGGTATATAGAGTCATGGTACGTCTACCAAATAATACTAGCCAGGACTATCACAAAACCTCTGACTGCACTACTAATACTGATGAAGGCAGCTGTATCACTATAAAAATAGTGGTGGTTTCTACCCACCAGTGGTAGTTTATTTGGGACAGATAAATAGACCATCACTGTGCCCCGGATAATCTAATGTAGGTGGTTGAAATACACCATCAGTGCTACCAAAACGTCTGAATTAGTTTGAAGTGACTGAATGAGCTAGTATTTTTAGCAGTCACATCTGCATGTAATCATGTGCACAAATGGCCTCTGTCAGCTGGTAAGACTAAATCACTCAGCCTGGAAATCAGCAGATGATGAAGAACATTGTGACCAATATATCTTAAATCGATCTACAGTTGGCTCAGGAAATATTATTGCAGCACATTATTAATAAGTGAAATGCCTTGCACTATATAATACTATGCATAGTGATGTTTGCATATAGCTTACCTACCTGTGGGTGGTGTGTGGTTGTACCGTGCTATTACTGCACTCCTGTCTGACCTCCCAGTTGAGTTGACTGCCTGACTGCAATGTTGGTGTACACTCTGCTCCTCTCAAGTCCTGTCAAGTTGTAGTGGTTCAGATTGCTCCCTGTGTCAATTGACTGTTCTGTGCCATTTTCTAGTGTGTAGTATATGACATAGTGCACCTCTCCATTGGGTTTAATAGGAGGTAGCCAGTTCAGTTCTATTCCATCCTCAAATGCCCTGGTAGTAGTTGGAAGCCTTGGAGGTGATGGCTCTGTCAGAGATAATTATAAGACCTCATAATATGTGGTATACTGTAAGAGTCAATACATGGTGCATGTGATTATTGTAATGATACAATCATGCGCAACCACACTGCTACATTCATAATAGCCACAGATTCACCCTGGAAGGCATCAAAAATAATGCATGCATGCACTTGCATATACTACAGTTCCTTTATGGAAGAATTGGTATCTGTGATGCATACTTATAGAGTGGATTGAATTGATTCTCCTGTTGTCATGCATTCAGCTAGCAGTCAATTTGACTCACTTGCCTCTACAGCAGTAACATATTCCACTGCTGCTGTTGCACTACTACCCATGCGGCCAAGTGCCCACGCTGAAATCTTGTATTGAGCACCTGGTACTGTGGGGCTGATTTTTTCTGTAGCCATTCCCCTTGTACCTGCGTTCATATACTCTCCTATCATTGGTACTCCAAAGCGTAACACCTCATAGCCAGCCACTATAATATTTGTGTTTGAATCATGTTTGATTAATTCATAGCTGACTTCTGACTCAGTAGGTGTGCGGACAGTAAGCCCTGGGGCCATTAGCCCTATAAAAGGAATGAGCAATAATAGATAATGTCATTCACGTTTGAGGTCCCCATGTCAATTATATGGACAATGCATGTATTCATTCACACCACTCTATATTAAGTCTAAAATCTGCAGCTTATTTAGTGATTGTCTACCATGGGCAGATTATAAATTCTAAACATAATCTCAGTGTACCCCAAATTTAAAGTGGTCAATAGTTTTACAGTACAGTATATTGCTAAATATTTAAGAAGAACTCACTGATGTCAGAGAGGAAGAGGTAAAAGAAAATACGACTTGATGAGTTGGAGCTGTTGGTACAGTACACCCCTCTATCTTGAAAACTGTTAGCACTGGTTAGAATCACTTTCAGTGTTGCTGTAGTCCCATGTTTAATCTGAGTTACTCCCCCACCAACTACAATCCTTTCTCCATTGGCAGCAAAATAAGTTATTCCACTGTTGAAAGTGCAAGTAATTCTCCCAGTCCTATCTGGACCAGACAACTGTTGCAGATTTGTAATTGGGAACTCATGAGGTATAAGCCTCCCATAGCTGTGGATTACATGACCACCTGAAAAAATACAAGATGAAGCAAAGTCCATTATTATGCAACTCAAGCACCATCTTCCATTCTTAAGTCTTTACCTACAGGACAACATGATACATCTGCACATACCAGAAACATGGATTATGAAGCTGCCATTAACTTCCTGCCTGGCTGAATACAGAGTTGTCACCTGACATAATATGTATTTTCCTCTATCATGTGTGGATGTAATGTTGATGGCAAACGTGTGTTCATTATAAATCTTTTGACCATACCACCCTGCTGCAGTGCTTTTTGTGGACAGATCCAGGTGTAGCTGATTGGCACTCCATAAGGCAGACCAACAACCTGACAGACCAAGATGAGTTGAATTCCTAAGGAAACTGATTCCCCAGATGAGAGTATCTTGTTGTGTGTGTAGCCATTAATCACTACCTCAGGAGATACTACAGAAAGAAGGGGCAAATACTGTATATAAGAATGAAGTATAAAAAATCTGCTCTATCAGAGAACTGCAGCCAGTGTTCCTAGATCTCATAATGTACGGTTTTATCTAAGTTTGATAATGAATGACATTGTGTGAGTAGCTACAGAAGGTTAAATGTATGATATAAGCCTTCACTCTCTAACCCCTCTCACCTGCTGAGCAGCACCAATGATGTGGTCCAGCCAATAAGAGAACAAGACACAATACTGTGTCTACTCCTCCCAACATCATCCTCTGTGCCATGTGTGGCAAAGGTCACCTCACTGAGACCTTGGTACTGCCTTATTGGTCATGTAAGTGCATGTTAGTGGCTGCAGTGGTTGCAGTTACAGAGCTTCCACATCTGTGTTCATACCTTATACTATGGCTTTGTTCATGCTAACATTATGTCATGCATTTGTAATTACAGAATGATATACTGCAAATGGAGATGGCTAAGGCTGTTATGTTTGGTGTACTCTGTAATTGCTTGAATGCATGGGTTTTTCTCAATTTATAATACAACAGAGTTACTATATAATATTAGCATCTTTAATTAAGTTAGCTACACATTGATTAATATACTGTATGTTCACACATGTAAAGTGCTAATTGTACTATACACAGTCGTTACAGCACATTACTAAATTAGTCATTCTCAGTTGATTAGTGAACGTTTATTAGATGCTATAATTTGAAAGACGTGCAGATCAAAGAGTGCCTACTTGTATGATTTTAAGATGGGAAAGTGGAGGTATGCATCACTTGTTTGGTCGCTCTAACCACAGAGAAATCATAGAAACCCTTTCATGTTGTGGGCATGTACAGTAATAATAGCGTGGTACCTTAACCACCCCTGGTAGCTCTACTGCAATTATAGAAGTCATCCTATTTAGCCACATGATAATGCTTAGCTATACTGACTAATTCATGCCAAGCCATGTATACAGCTGCTTCATGCTGTTATAGTTAGTCAAGAGCACTAGAAACACTCCCCCTCTGGGGGGGAGGGGGGGGCTTTCCCTGGGTAAAAGCACTCAAGGTCGGAGTGGGTCTAGCATGCTAAACTAACTATTTGTACACAATGAATTGTGACTACATCCTATTCCACCCAAAATGATTCATATGCATATAATTATATTATACTTCAAATTCTACACACTTCTGCAGTAACATTAATATTAACACAGCTCTAATACATGAATATAGTATGTAATACATGCAGGCAACCTAAATTATATGTGCAAAAACCTACAGTTATATTGTGTTGTACATACATGGTACATTAATATTATACAGTGTGAGTCACATGAGACACGCTGAGGTATATTGTTCGACTGCAAGTAGCTTGAGGAGTGCTTCGGATGTTTCAGCAGATGACTACAATTACCATAAAGGATGAACAGAGAATTGTACTCTTACACCTTGGACAAGCATACACACACATGTACACCCGCACGCAAATACAACACACACACACACACACACACACACACACACACACACACACACACACACTTCTTCTTCTTCTTCTTCTTCTTTACTCCTTGTCCATCATGGACGTCGGGGCAGAATCCATTTGCTCTACCTCATCACAGATTGGGATAGGGCTGACTTGGGTTGGTGTATTGCAGCTCTCCATTCACTTCTGTCCATCACCACTTCTTGCCAGTTAGCGATTCTGGTTAGATCTCTGCTGATCACATCTACCCACCGCAGAGATGTCCCTCCTGGTCTCCTCTTCTTTCCTGTTGGTCTGCATCTCAGGAGCTGCTTCTGTGGCCGATGGTCTGGCATTCTCTGTAGGTGTCCAAACCACTGGAGCCTCTTCAACCTTAGTTGTTCTTCTACTGGTAGTTCCCCAGTCTCCTCCAATATGTTGTCATTGCGTCGTTTGTCCCACAGAGTCACTCCTACAATGTCCCGGAGGCATCTCATCTGGAATGTCTTCAGTCTTCTGATGTCGTGCTGGGTTACTGGCCAGGTCTCTGCACCGTAGAGGAGGACTGACATGACCATTGATCGAAACACACGCACTTTGGTTGTCTTGCTGAGGTTTCGACTCTTGAACACCTTCCATCTCCACATTCGATAAACAGTTGCTGCCTTCTCCAGTCTGATTCGAACATCTCTCTCCACCCTGGCAGTCTGTTCCACCTCACATCCAAGGTAGGAGAAGGAGTCGACTTCCTCAAGTGCGTGACCATTAAGTGTGATGGCCGGATGGTCCCCTGTCAGTTCGCCGATGTTGAGCACCTTGGTCTTGTCTCCATTGATCTTCATCCCCCATCGAGTGCAGGCTCTGTCCAACACATCTACCATACGCTGCAGTTCCCCTCTGGTCTCTGCAATGAGGGTCAGATCATCTGCATACTGGATGTTCTGGATGCAGGTGGTAAGTGGGGTTTTGTCCCTGTATGATAAGAACAACCCCCCACTGGTGGTGTATTCAATCTGCAGGCCTCCTCCAGTCATCTCCATGGCTTCCCTCAAGATCCTGTCCATGAAGCAGTTGAACAGGAGAGGGGACAGCACACAGCCTTGTCTTACTCCAGTCTTCACCTCAAAGTCCTCTGATGTCCCGTCTGTGGTTCTCACACAGCACCATGTCCCGGTGTATAGCTCCTTAATGATGTCAATCAGCTGTTGGGGAACCCTGTAGTGCCTCAGCATGGCAAACAGGGCAGAGCGGTCCACCGAGTCATAGGCTTTAGTGAGATCCACAAAGCCAAGGTGTACAGGGGTCTGGTACTCAGTTGCTCTCTCTATGATCTGACGTGCTACCCAGATTTGATCAACTGTACCCCGTCCCTTCCTGAAGCCACACTGCGACTCCATGAGTTGGGGGTCAATGATGGTCTCCAGTCTGTCCAGCAGCACAAGGGAGAGCACCTTTCCTGGAACACTCAGCAGGGATATGCCGCGGTAGTTGTCGCATATCTTTCGGTCTTTCTTCTTGTGCAGAGGCACCAGAACAGCCTTCTTCCATTCACTTGGCACATGCTTGGTCTTCCACACTTCTTGCAGTATCTCTAACAACCAGTCAATCATTGCATTCCCTCCATTCTTCATTAACTCTGCTACAATTTCATCCTCTCCTGCTGCCTTGCAATTCTAGAGCTTCCTCACTGCCTGTTCAACTTCTTCCCTGGTCACTTGTGTTGTTTCTACCTCTGAACGGTCCTCAAGCTCTTCAATCACATTCCCTGCTACCACACTCTGTACATTCAATACTTTCTCAAAATGTCTTTTCCACCGTGCCAACTTCTCCTCACTCTTCTGCAGAGGCTGTCCACTCTCATCCATGATGGTGTTCATAGGTATCGCTCTGGTTGCAGTTAGTTGTCTCATTCTTTTGTAAAAGCTTCCCTGCCGATGGCGTTTCATGTCATCCTCTAGTCCCTTCATTACATCATCCAACCATTTCTCTTTGTCCTCCTTCACTGCTCTCCTCACTCTCTTACAAAGGTCTCTGTACTCCTTATGCCTCCTGGCATCTTCTCGTTGTTCTTGCCATCTCAGAAAAGCCATTCGCTTCGCCTCTATGATTTCACTCGTGTCTTGTGTCATCCATCTGCTTTGCCTCTTCCATTTGCCTCGTAGGTGTTCTTCTGCCGATCCCAGTATTGATTTCTTCAGTTCATCCCATCGCTCCTCTACATCTCCCTGTCTTTTCCTAGCACCAAAACATTCTCCAATGGTTTTCATAAAATCACTCCGCCTTTGATCCTGTAGTAAAAGTTCTACATTGAAGCACTGCCGTCTTCTCTGGTTCCTTGCCTTCTTCAGCAGCTTCAGCCGTATGGAGGTGATCACCAGACGGTGGTCACTGTCCATATCCGCTCCCCTGTGAACTCTTGTGTCCAGGCTTGATGACCTCATCCGATGCTTGACAAGCACATAGTCCTTAAGGCTTGGCCAGGACCTTGGGTCAGGGGGGTACCATGATGCTGTGTGGATGTGCTTGTGTGGGAAAAGGGTGTTAGCAATGCACAATCCATGTGTACTGGCAAAAGACACAAGCCTCTCACCGTTGTCACTGGTACGATTCCCCAACCCGTAGGGTCCAACCACTCCCTTCACCCCTTCACTCACCGATGCATTGAAGTCTCTCATCACCATTACCAGTCCACCACACACACACACACACACACACACACACACACACACACACACACACACACACACACACACACACACACACACATACACACACACACACACACACACACACACACACACACACACACACACACACACACACACACACACACACACACACACACACACACAAACACAAGCAAGTACACACATCTGGGGGACTCAGTTTGACAATTAATTGACAATTTACTCTAAGGACTATTCCCTGTGAGTTTTGATGTGCATTCAGTTTATTGTATCTTCTGTGTTTGGGTCCCCCATTCATACCAGCCAGTGCCCATGAAAGGCATATACTACTATACAGTAAAATGATTTCCTTAAAGGCAGACAGTTGCACTCTTGGTATATATACAAATGTATGACGTACATTGTGGTGTCCGCAAGTGCGAGTCAGTATCGCCGACAAACAACCAAGTGAACCAATGAACACAACTCAATGACCACAAGGCAAAGTCAACCTACACACACTGTTCAAGGATACAGGGAACTCACTAACTGACAACTGGCTAACTAACTAACTAACTGAAAAGTACACGGGATCACTCCAGATATATAACCACACAATACAAGCAAATGTCACAGTAACTATGACAACACCATGCCAACAATACAATCAATAAGTAACAATTAAAACAGGCGTACAGCAATCATAAACTAAGTACAAAGTACATTACACCAACACAAGATACACAACATACATATAGCTAATGCTCTCTCTAGTTTTGTGTAGCTGACTGCTTTTCCCTTCCATTTTTAACTGTCATGCATCGTTATAAAATGGAGGGGAGAAAGCAGTTGGCTATATACATATGACCATGCTCCCTCAAGATTATCTATATATTATTTTCGTTGAATGTAGGACAATTATGTCCCGTGAAAAGTAATAATAATTATTATAGAGTCCAAGCGTAACTAGAACACAATCTCTGCTTGTGAACAGAGTCATCAGGAACATTCTACTGTGTATGTTATGCAAGCTTATTTCCGTATGCACTGTGTGAGTGAAGTTATGTATTGCAGTTGTGTGAGTCCAGCTATACGTACTCCAATTATAGTTGCACTCTGTGTTGTTGTGCCAACTGTTCTGCCAAAGGTTCTTTGCCCATATTCTTCACTGCTTGCACCACTGTCTTCCAGGTACGCCAGCGCTTACCAGTTCCATATTCACGGCCCAACCACTTCCCCACCAGAGACAACATGCGCCGTCCAACATTTAATTCATCCTGTTCAATGCTATCCATTAATTCCGGACATACATGCAGAAATGCTCCAAACTCCTTCCACCTTGCATCCAACTGATGATTTAGGGCTGTAATCACATCTATATGACAAGTGGATAGTGGCATCATCTTTGGAACAAACAATTATTAGAAACGTATTGAAATTTTAGTTTTTGTCAAATTTTGTATCATACAATTCTATGGGAAATGTGCATGTAGTAGTGCATGGCTTGCATGTGTAGGTATATACGTATGCAATTATAATTGTATGACTGTGCAAGCATTGGGAACTATATTTAATGTAAAGTGAATATCTGAGGGCTTCTTCATTCCAAAAATATGTACCTAAATCTGCTGATAATATTAATATAATTTGTCAGTCTCTTCAGTGCAATCGTCATAGCAATGGGCAAGTGAGGGAAAACAGCTAAACATTAACCATGGCTCATAACTGCAGCTGTGACCTAGTTGCTGCTGGTTGACCACCAGATAATGTGTAACGTAGAGTATATAACAAACTTCGTTCTTACCTGCAGCTTCACGAATATCTGTCTGTGGTGAGCTAGAGGGCATTTCAGCACGTGAAGAGATCCCAGAGGAGGCAGCTGCAGAGAAAGTAAAGGTCATCCATGAAAACAATATTTAATATGTAGCAAAACATAACAGCTACTACATATTATTGGAACTATACTAAGTAGGGGTGAGATCAATAAAATTATGTAACATAGGTACAATATGAATGCATGCATGCCACTATCATTACAGCGTATTAGTATAAGATTCTGGAATTAACTTTGCACAATTCCTGCACTGCATGATTTAGAGAGAACTGGCAGGACAGGGAAGGATGGAGCTGTGCATGCAGAGGAAGTGTAACTTGCAGGAAAACGCTGTAGAATATACATGCCTTCAAAATAAAAGGAGCATGCAGTTGAAACCATATGAAAATACATAAACAGTAACACAATTTAACATACAGTGAATAACAATATTATGCAGAGCAAACTCACTTGCCTCCTCCTTGACTGTGCAGCTAAAGGTGAGTGGAACATCAGCTCCCTGCAGGTGAACCTTTAGTAGAGCTGGTCTCACCCGTTTCTCTTCAGGGACAGTGTACAGAATCTTGTAGCAGACACTTGGAGGGAAATATCCACATTTGACTTCACGTTCCATGTCAGAGGTACATTTTCCCAATGGCAGCAGAAAATCATTCTCTTTGATCTACATATTTATGCGTAAGGGAAGTCAGAAATTCCAGTCTTTCATAGTATTGCTATACTTATTATAATGCAATAGTATAAATAAATGTAAATTATAGTTGCTGCACCTTATTTGCAAATTGCAATCTCACTAACCGCATGTGCCCCTTCAATTGTTGCTGTCCATCCAGGTCCATGTGGTTCAGGGGGGGTGGCAGTTATGGCAGCCATACGCTTGGAAGGAGCAAAGCAAAACCTTTGCACCATACCACTGCAGTTGCTCTTCTTCCAATTGCTTTCTTCCAGTGTACTTGTCATTTTCTACATGCATGCACAATGTCGTACAGTCAGAAAATGCATACACTGAATCAGTAAGCTTAATATTTTAGTTATTATAATTTGATGTAAGTTATATGTAATATTATGGAATATATTGAAGATTGGGTGTAAGTTTATACCCAAATTCATGAAAGTCTAGTCAAGTGCATACTATGCTCCCTCATACCTCATTCCATTCAATTGAATCACATATAAATTGTATTCTGAAGAGCAAGGTGTCTTCTTCATGGATGTATTGAGTGAATGTGATGGCATTGTACCTTGCCTTTGTCGCAATGTTAGTTTCTACACATGTCAGGCACTTTGGTTCTCGTATAGTCAGGACTCCTTGATCAGTATAAGTAGTGAAATCTTCCTCATCCTCCTCTTTCTCAAAAGTGTATGTCTGCTTCCCACTTTCCAGTGTGTGTGGAGCATGTACAAAATTCAGAGAGTCTTTACCTCCTTTCTCAGTGATGCACCAGTGGGAGAGTTTCAGTTGAACAGGCTTCACCAAGATGGCTCCATCCATGTTTATATACACAATCACTGAGCCTGGCTTGCTCCCATCAGGGAAGACAAACGGACCGTGAAGGATGATGGCATAGCGGACGGAAGTTTTCTTCTTAACAGCTCCTTTGGGAAACACTAGTGTTGCATCTCCACTTCCCAGAGTAAAGGTCCCTCCACCAGGACCAATGAAGAGCTGTTGGATGTTAGTAGCCATGTAGCAGTACTTCTGTAGATCTTCTTCAGCTGTTGCAAGAATGACACAGATAATGAAGGGTCACTGAACAGGATCTATCATTGCCAATACACTGGTTGCACTAAGTCTGAAATGTATAATCTTGTCGACAGCTTTTCATGCACAGTATGATAATAAAATTACCTGACACAATGGCACTGCCTGCAGTCAATGGTTCTGGGGCAGTCTCCATCTTCTGTATTATTATAGAGAATTGCAACAATTATATAAGCTTTGTCTGACTCACATATATAAAGTATATATATTATGTGTATATCATTACACATAGTAACAGTGGCCAAACAAGTTGAACATGCCTCAACATAATAGTCACTGTGCTATATTCATGCACAATCCAATGGTAATAGCAGCTATATTATGTATAATAAAAATTAGCAAGTGCAGTCACCACTCATTAGTACAGTACAGTACAGTGAATTAATGAGCTGTAGACATAAGTACACAAGCACACTATGCAATAGACCTAGGATTGCTTGCAATTAGCTAGTTGCCACAGTCCATGGCCACAGTGAAAGTTGCTTGTCCAATCATTGTTGTGGATCTACGAATACACTAGTGCATTACAATTAATAATACCAGTAGTAAAGCTGTGGAGGGTATCAAAATTAATGGAGTATAGATCCCTTTGCCATGGTAACGTGCGTCTATACGATGTTTCTAAACGTCTTAGATACCCCGGGTGTTGTTTCGCGCCGTGGTCTATTTCGTCTAGCCGTGTTCTAATTCGACGCGCGCGTTCACGCCTATGCTCTAAATAGCAATTTAGAGCATGGGCGTGGCTTGGGCCCGTGATCTATAGCAGAGAAACTGCAGCTGCGATAACAATAGTAGCTAACTCCACAACATATGATGCACAGGTCGCTCGGTTTACTTGTTTCGTTGACAAACAGGGTAAAGCAACAATCCGGCATGTAGCGGCCTACCAACCAGAGCCAAGAATGGAGCTGGTTACGAGCTGGGAACAGGCTTAAGACACCACTCTGGGAAACACTGTGGCTGACGGGGCTGACAGTGAGTAAGCTTACATTTAGCTTACGCGCCGCATCCACTGCCGACCTTTAGGAACGCCTGCTGCGAGATGACAAATCCAATAACCAAACAACGTTTTCTCAGCCATTGTCAGAAATTGCAAACTACTTCCGGAAGACGCGTGATGACGCAAGTACGACTAGTTAAACTGATTTGCTGGCGCTCCTTACCCAATCGTTGGGATCTATAACACTTAAATGCTGACCAATCGGTGTCTCTGAAGATTTAGACCACTTGGCACTCGGGCGCTTCGCACCCTCATGGCTCGTGCTCTAAATCTCAGAGACACCTCTTGGTCAGCATTTAACTATTACATAAATAAGACAGCTGAGCACACACATAAATACACACTATATATATTAGTTAAAACCACTTAATAACAGACACATGTGATCATGCGGCACAATATTACGCACATAATAAATGGAAAGAAAGCTAAATGGTCATTAGCTACTTACCATCATTTTATTCTTCAAAATTCTGGTAGGCTTTGTAGGCATGGCAGTATAGACACATTGTGCGCTTCTTTGCTGGTAAGTCTCTTTCCAGTTGGGACCACGTTTCCTCTGTATTACTGGTTTGTTCCATTGAGATGTAGCAAGTGGTGCTTTTGTTTTTGCACCATGCTACATAATACAATAATGAAAATATATCTTGTTACCATGGTAACCATGGGTTGAGAAATATATCACCTAAGGTCCCAGGGCTGGTAGTGTGACCTGTGTTATATTATCAACTAGCGAACAAACCCACCCTTCGGGCGGGCCTCTCCGCGTGCTAGACGTATGCCAGCTGGTCGAACACAGGCTGGTAGTGCCATTGCTACTCAGGCCCCAGCTAGTAATGCACTGGCTGGTCATGCATGCTCTGGCAAAGGATACTCCAGGCTGGCCTGGTGATGTCAGTGTGACTGACCTACCATGTGTGCATGCAATTTACATGGAAGATCACGGTAGACAAAGAACGGATAGTTGTAAGAAGTTGATGGTCTCTGTGTGTGAGACAACTACTCTTTCCTTTTTACTCCGCTTCGGCATCGCGCTAGCTTGGGTGTCATCCTCGCACCTGCGCGAACGCCTAGGATACGGCATACTTTCTTCCAAGATCCAAGATGGCCGACGGTCGGTTCATCCTGGGTTTCCACCGCGTGCTCCTTGGCAGCAGCTTATTTCAGCACGTCTACCACTTTATGTTGAGACGGGGTACAGAGTGTGACGGATGGGAACGTTTGGTCGCTATTCGTCAACGCTCGCGAGAGGAGTTCGCGGACAACGGTTGGGGCTCTTCTTTTGTATTGGCAGCATAGGAGCGTGCCCGGAAAACCGTAGATTTTCTCCGTAGATCCAAGATGGCGGATGGTCAATTCGAGGTTTTTCGTCGCGCGCTCCTCGGCAGGAGCTTCTTCGCGCAAGTCGCCCCCCTAGATCGAGACCCGGTATGGCTTCCATAATCTGGGAAAGTTTGGTTTCAATTGGTGGCCGCTCGCGGGAGAACTTTGCGGACAACGGTTTTGCACTTCTCTTTATATATATAGATATCACACTGGTTGAAATTCTCACATTGCATTGGTCAATGGAGAGAGCTGCAGCTGTCAATACAAGACAGCTGCTATGTAAAGGAGATCTAGACATAACAGAGTCTTTGCATGATGACCATCATCAAAGAAATCTGAAGTTGTCCAATGCATGGCATCGAGCAAAAGAGAATAGGCAAATAGTATATGGAAAGGGCATCAAGCCGATGCATTAAAACAAGGACAAATGAGCACACACATGCTTGGAATACTGCAGACTCATTCCTAGGGCATCGCACTACATGGACAGGACAGAACAAGCCTTAAAGGATTGAATTGAAGCAAACTTAGGAACACTCGGACCCTGTACCATTCCTTGGCTTTGTGTAATGGAACAAGATGTTTGTGCAGCCATCTTCGCACGCCTAGTTGCACCTTCCAAGCAGTCTTTCGGATGACCTTCCTGTTGCCAACATGTTCACTCGACTTCCTCGAGCCAGTGTAGTTGAAAATCTTCTCCATTTGCTGCAGTGAATAGTGCCATAGGCTGCTTGTACCCTATTGGCACAGGGCACCTACGGACCCATGTGGTGTAGAAGGACTAGTGTACGGACGTGCAGGACTGGATTTGAGCATGGCTGGCACTACAGAGCTGGAGCGGGTAGAAAATTGGTCTTCCACGTGTACTATGACACTCCGATGCTGCCATTTTGTTTTGGTATACACTATTATGGTAACACAACAGCTGTTTTTTTTATCTAGAGTTGCATAACTGTGCTCAGTGTTCTGTGCAATCTTCATCTAATTTAAGAAAGGAGAATTAGTCAGCACAGGTATTAATCTGATCGTAGCCATAGTCCTTTGGATATGCAAAACCTGTACAAACTAGTGTAGAAAAAATCCTTTTAGTATTAAAAGAGATTTTAAATTAGGAATGGCCAGCAGAAAAAAGAATAGAAACAAATAACAGTAACTCAACAACATAATAAACCAATTTCTGTGAAGTTCACTCTACATTCCTATATTCCTTGTACCTACATAGTCAGGCATTGCGTGACCCCTCCTCATGGAAGGGTCAGGTTAAGTCTAATACATTGACTTGTCTACGCGGAATGCAATTATGCACTGTGGAATGTAATTATTGCACAACATTATGCCTCGCTTGTGGCCGCAAGTACGCGAGACAGCTCCTGATCCTTTGTAATATCCGTCAAAGGAGCGACAGCAAAGACTATCAATGTTTCTTCGACAGGCAATACCAGGCCGAACACTGTCGGCGGGCGCACATAGCACAGGCTCTTGCCGAAGCCGGTTGGCAAAACAGCAAACACCCAGAAACGATGTCAGACACGACCTGAAGTTGCTCTGGCTTCATGGTAGAATAACCAAGGCGGCGCTGGATAGCTTCCGTCGCAGCGTATAACACTCTCTGGTCCATGCTCTGGTCAGCTGCCATTTGCGGACATGTGAGCGATAAATATTTCACACATTTCCTGCAATCTGATTGGGCACGCAACCATTGTGGCATGCTGCACAAGTCAATGTATTAGACTTAACCTGACCCTTCCGTGAGGAGGGGTCACGCGATGCCTGACTAGTACCTACATAGGCCTATAGCTAGACATTTTAGTCTATGCAGCTACAAGAAAATTTGGAATGTAGAGCGAACTTCACGGAAATGTGATATATTTTGGTGTTACTGTTGCTTGTTTCTACGGTTTTTCTACTGGTCATTCCTATATCCCCTTTTCATTCTAACAGGAATTTGTAGTTACTGTTGCTTGTTTCTACGGTTTTTCTACTGGCAATTCCTAAATCCCCTTTTCATTCTAACAGGAATTTGTAGTTACTGTTGCTTGTTTCTACGGTTTTTCTACTGGCCATTCCTAAATCCCCTTTTCATTCTAACAGGAATTTGTATACATAGTAACTATTACTAATAATTTATGTCTTTTGTCTCTACAATTGTTTTCGTTTTGACATTTTGTTGTATGGCTTCGCGTCACGCTTCCACTGGTATGTCGGTATGTATGTATGTATGTTTATATAAATGCAAACTGCGGTAGCATAACTGCACTTGCATTTATATAATATAATGGAGATAGGCCAATTTTTTTGTCCGCGCTAATCTCCGGAACTGTGCAGAGGGTTCGCAGAAAACGTGGTCCTAATGTTAAAGTGCTATCCGGAGGGTGTCCTCGGCTGGGTTTTCCTGCGAAAACGTGCAAAATGAAGGTTTTGCGCCAACTTGTCATACGTTACTATAGGACGCCATTTTCGTTATACGGAGGAAAACGAAGTAAATTATGGAATTCGCAGCTAATTCCTTTGTTACAAAAATCCTCCTGGGGAGAAGGTGCGGCGGCTTCTTTGCTGTCGTTTTGGCATCTGTAGAAGGCTGTGGGTGACATAAGCTATATAGCGGAAAGCGCTGTCTTACGCGAGTGAAAGCGGCTCGATGGTGAAAGGATGGGCACAAGTTATGCGGGTTTTAGGCTTGCGCAACGATTTCATGACGTCATTGTATCATACAAACAAAGCCATTTGCAACCTATGCCGAACATTAAGGGCAACACCTGACTAACCAAGAAGTCAAGACATTCGGGGATGATGAGAGCTCTTAGGAACGAATGACAACTGTCAGAACTGCAAGACCATCACTCAACCTTCACTCACAGGAGTCACCACTAGGGGAAAAGCAGGAGCCAGCTCAAGGGGAGTCAGCTCAAGAGAACAACCATGAATCAACTCAAAGGGGCCATCATGAGTCAGTTCCGTTTAATTATGAGGGCAATACAAGACGCTTGACCTTGCAGAAGGTGATTTGTGGTGGAAGAGGAGTCAGCTGCATCGGAAGCACCTGCGGTGGGCGCCGGAGCAGAGGAGGGGTGATCCTTATCCTTGTGGATGCATGGACCCAAATGGCTAGCTAATTAGTCCCATGTAGCTGCAAGGAAATTAGGAATGCAGAGTGAACTTCACGGAAATGTGGCTCATCGTGGTGTTGAGGTACTGTTGCTTGTTTCTATGCTTTTTCTACTGGCCATTCCTAAATCCCTTTTAATTCTAATGGAATTTTTGTACACTAGTACAATATAATATTGTCTTCAATTTAGATCAACCAAGACGTTCACTTGGGTTCACTAACTAACCTTGCAGAATGATACGTACATAGCTACTAACTGTACATACACTCAATCTTTTATATAATATACATTCTCTTTCAAAGGTTGACATGGAATATGAACTCCCAGATGACATCAATGAAGGAGATCGTTGGAGGTTGCCAAGATTTAAGAAAGCTCGTGATAAGGAGCACACAGACACTGTGCGTGAGTGCATGAATATGATACTGTAAGGGACTAGGGGGGGCTGACCAGTAGAACATAATATATAATTTATACTAGCAATACACCTACTGTATAAGCTGTATTGCTGACTTGCAGTAACTGTTACGAAGTAATTTGACACCTTTGATAGGAATGTGTAGGTGTACCATGAGTGCATGCATGACCATTCATCATGACACCAATTAGCCAATTATGCAAACCACTAGTCAATCAGGTAATTCTGGGTCACCTGATGCACAGATAAGATAATAACAAATTTTAGCTAAGAGACATGCATGGTTGAGGGGTTGTCAGCTTTATTTCCTTACCCTGCGTGTGAGATATATATTAAACAATATATATGAACTGACCAGTACCACAGATGGATACATACAGTTGTAGCATTGTAGTTGGTGAATGTTAACTGCATGGACACCATTGGAGAGCATCATGCGACAAGCAACTGGGTACAAGTTACATTTGCTTGCCGCATGATGCTCTCCAATGGTGCCCAAGTACTCTACTGGATTTCGAACTTATCGTGGGTACCATCAGCAACATGGTGGTAGTGGTGGTGGTGGTGGTGGTGGTGACCAGTGCTGGTGGTGGAGGTGGTAGTGGGGCAGGGGCAGATGAAGCCAAGCAAAAAAGAGAGGGGGAATGGGTGAAGTAGGATTTGGACCCTGCACTGTAGGGATTGTCAGGCAACTGTGCTAAGGGCTGGGCTACTGCATAGGTGTTGATTCCTGCTAATTGGTGCTGATTGGTGCTATAATTTGATTACCCCATTTATAGTGGCTATCTTGAGGTGCATTATGCAATCGTGCCCATGCCATGGGTCAAATGGACCACCAGGGCACGGCTGCCACAGTTCATGACTGTATGCGGCTTTTTTGTTTCAATACAAGGCATCACTATGTTTCAGTATTAATGTAGGGTGTGGCATCAATATTCGGAAGTCATCAATAATCGGTAACCAGATCTCGACCGTTACAGCTTCTTTCGCCGCGATTCTTGGTGCACATGTAGAGGAGAAGTATTCAAGAGGATGCAGAACGTTTGGCGTGGATCCGCTTTTCCGAACACAAGATATTGCTTCAAATACGCTATTTCCGAAATAACATAAATTCGGTTGGAAGTCATCTAAATTCGGTCGGCGACTTGTACATCGCGAAGCTAGAAGATTTGTGCACTCTTACCATCTAAGCAGGTGAGTACACTCAAGTCCTGGCCGCAGCAGAAGATTAGGGCGAATAGGTTTACCGGCGACGACGCACCACTGCCTTGAACAGGAAGCGCTGGGGTCATCAAAAATCGGCAACTTCCTAAACTATCCCATTGCAGGTTTTTTGAATTTGCGACTTGTCCGTGACTGCAGTTTATATCAATTGTCTTTCCCTTTCCTCTCTGAGTGCCTGGGAGCGAACTGTGTGCCGAAACGTTTCAAACGAGCCTCAAGGTATGCCTTCAGCATGCACGCCAGCCAACCATTTGCATATTTGTGGTTAAGTCACACTCCATAACAAAGCTTCACAAAGTATACATTAATAAGGCTTCCAAAATAAACATTCATTAAACAGCTGGCCATGACCAAACACAATAATGTCTACTGAGTGTAAATGTGACTGTTCCCTTGTAGACATGGCTGGCTGTGCTCCACTTCGTGTTGCTGGTCAGTCTTCCTTGCAATCAAGGATTGCAAGATCCCATGACAAAGTAGCTGTACCCTTCACTACTACACGCCCTCAGACCTACCGAGGATACAGTATCCTTAGTATGGACAAGGCATGCGAAGCTGTGCTGACAGGCAAGCTAACTGTAGGAGCAGCTGCTGAAGAATACGGAGTCCCCAAATCTACCTTGTATGACAAGGTAACTGGGAAGGTCCCTGTCAAGGCCAAAAGTGGCAGGAGAGCATATCTTACGGATGAAGATGAAGCCAAACTTGTACAGTTTTTGGTTGATTGTGCTTCAGTAGGGTATGCTAAATCCCGACAAGATGTGCTCGCAATTGCCCTGCAGATGGTCAATGCCCGCAATCCTGATTGTGATGTTGAACTGACAAAAGGGTGGTGGGACAGATTCCGCCAACGGCATCCAGAGATCTCACTCAGACATGCTGAGCCCCTCTCTTATGCCCGAGCGATCGCCAATAATCCGCAAATCATTGAAGCTTACTTCAATTTGCTTGAAAAGACCATTGCAGAATATGGCTTGGCCCATTGTTCGGGGCAAATCTATAATTGTGACGAAACAGGGATGCCCCTAACACAAAAGCCACCTAGAGTGGTTACAAGTGTAGGCCAGAAGCATCCATACACCTTAACATCAGGTGACAAATCGCAGATCACTGTGATGGCCTGTGCCAGCGCGAGCGGGTACAGCATACCACCTATGGTCATTTTCGACCGGAAACACCTTCAGATCGAAATGACCATGGGAGAAGTTCCGGGAACCTTCTATGATTTATCTGACAGCGGATGGATGAATACTGACTTGTTTCATGAGTGGTTCAGTAACCACTTCCTGGTGCATGCACCATCGAGTCGGCCACTTCTCCTTCTCTTAGATGGCCACTCATCTCATTACAACCTAAATACCATATCTATGGCTGCAGAAGAGGAAATCATCCTCTTCTGCAATTAAGCAAGCCGCAGATCCAGCACCAACTACACAACAATTCAGCACTGAGGAGGTACGCTTGTACACAAGGAGGAAGGAGGAAGGCTACAACCTACCCGATCCACGATACAGGCAGTGGTTGGCAAGTGGCACTGACACAGCAGGATCAACTTCCGTGCCAACCAGCAGCAAACAACGACTCGCCTTCATCTCCAGAACAGTCAGACTGTCAAACTGGGCCGTGCGGGCATCTGAAGGCAAGGAAATGGGTTTGGTGCGACCACTGTCCGCGGTGGTATCACTGTCTGTGCGCAGGGATAGCCCACAAATGCGCCAAGGAGAAGACGTACAAGTGTCCTGCTTGCACCCTGCAGTCTTGACCATATCTCCACAATGTGCTGTAGTGACCACACATGCCAGCTTTTCTGCCTGTCGCCATTTTGTAGTCTCACTCTGTTCCGATTTTTGATGACCCCAGCGCTTCCTGTTCAAGGCAGTGGTGCGTCGTCGCCAGTAAACCAATTCGTCCTAATCTTCTGCTGCGGCCAGGACTTGAGTGTACTCACCTGCTTAGATGGTGAGAGTGCACAAATCTTCTAGCTTCGCGATGTACAAGTCGCCGACCGAATTTAGATGACTTCCAACCGAATTTATGTTATTTCGGAAATAGCGTATTTGAAGCAATATCTTGTGTTCGGAAAAGCGGATCCACGCCAAACGTTCTGCATCCTCTTGAATACTTCTCCTCTACATGTGCACCAAGAATCGCGGCGAAAGAAGCTGTAACGGTCGAGATCTGGTTACCGATTATTGATTACTTCCGATTATTGATGCCACACCCTACAGTACATTCAGTATTCTCCTATGGGCATTTATATGTGAACTTTCAACCCCCCCCCGCCCCCCCCCACACACAAGAGCAAAGGCCTAATCGGGAAAAATACACAATTTGTTCTGCGCCAAATGATGAGAGCTTTAATATTGTGGCAAGCACATTTCTGCCAGGCCATCCCATGCTGCTGCCACATACATGCACTTTTTGAGTGCATTCCTTGTATGGCTTCACCCTAGTATTTTGTAACTTGTAAGAGAGTGCGATAGTACTCTCTATGTAGGGATGGTACAGGGTGTTTCGAATTCGCAATACACTGGTATAGGGACGAAATCGGGAAAAGTGTCGAAAAGCGTCAAAACGAGGCTTCGTAGGGCTAAATATGAAATATTCATACACTAAACTGACCTGGAAGGCAAGCAAACATGGTCTTTCAGTGAGAAAATGACACTCGAAAACATCCATTTTTGTCTTTATATTCTTCTTCACCAGCTGTAACTGCACAGGGTAGTTATACCTGGAAACACTAACATCGCCTCTAAATTTGCACCTTTTTGAAACATCATATTTTCGCTCTCTGAATGATTCTACGAAAATCGAATGTCAGGAGAAGGAAGTATGATCTTAGCTTTATCAGAAAAGTCAATCAGCACAAAGGAGAAAGCTTGGATAATGATATTTGAAGGTGTTGAAAATGGCATACTCGCCGACATTCAGCGCAAAACCGGCATATCTAGATGACGCCTGAAACACACGTAGCTGCACTGGTTAGGTGTAGGGAAATGTAAAGTTTCAGAATCGACTGAGAACTGGGCATATATGCATCTGTTCAGAGAAAAAATAAAGAAAAGCACCTTCTTCGTAGTAATTTTGTCACAATTCGCACGTTTAAATGCTATTTTCTCGAAAAGAGACTACAGCACACTTCTGTTCTCAGTCGAATATGAAGGCATATTTACTACTAACGATGATATGCAGCACACTCACCAAGAAGGGGCTCTAAGTATGCCATTTTTTATACAAAATTTCCTGAACAACAAACCAGCCATTGTGATGACGTCGACAAACGTCACTAACGTTGTAGAATAGCAATGTGTTAAAGGGAAGTTAGGACACGGCTCGTCAACCAAAGTGCAGCAGATCGAGGACAGTATCTGTTATTGTTGTCAGGCCCACAGAACTGGAAGAGGATGATTTAGTAAAGGTACGTTGGGGTGCATCCATGTGTGCCACATTACACGCTGC
Source organism: Ianthella basta (assembly GCA_964019415.1). Lineage (NCBI taxonomy): Eukaryota > Metazoa > Porifera > Demospongiae > Verongiida > Ianthellidae > Ianthella > Ianthella basta. The sequence continues at coordinate 3,050,126 of OZ025870.1, read as the reverse complement.
CTAAGTCATTGCACAGCTTCAATTCACGCGTTGTCTCACTCCACGCGCTGCCTAACTCCACACGCAGCTTCAGTCTACGCACTGTTTTAGTCCATGCGCTGTCTCACTCCTCATGCGCTGTCTCACTCCGCACACTGCTTCATTCCGTACGCGACCTCACTCAACACACGCCTCTCTCCACGCGCTGTCTCACTCTACACGCTACGTATGTACGTAGCTAATTTAACACAGTCTCATTCGACGCGCTGCTTCGCTCCATAAACGTTTTCTCATTCCACACGCTGTCTCGCTCTACACATACTCAGTACCAACTCGATTATTGCTGTAGACAAATACTGGAATACAGAGAATAATTTGTGTGAGCACTGTAGCAAGTGCTTATCTGCTATGTAAGCACTCTAGCATAGGGCTAGTCTGTTGTGTGAGTACTTCGAAGTGCTGGTGTGTTGTATAAGCACTCTAGCTGAGTTTTGGTCTATTGTATAAGCACTCTAGTGGAGTGCTGGTCTCTTGTGTGAGCTCTAGCTTAGTGATGTCATTTGTGACATCAGTGATGTCATCCGTGACATCACTAAGTTTCTCCCTCCAAAACTGTTAATGAAAGGAATTTAGCGATTATCCACACCTTTCACCTAAAGTACAGGTTTCCTGGTATAACTACCCTGTGTGACGAGCAGAATTAGCTATCAAACTAATTCGAAGACGAAACTACTGTACATTAACTGAACAGTATTCTTTCAAAGTATAGGCTTTGAAAGCGTATTGTTCACACATTGGGGTTGTTGAGTCTTTCAGGAGACGTTGCTACGGGCAAGACGCTATTTTATGATGACGTCGAGCAGTTTTCCGCCTACTGTTCTTTAAGTTTCTGTCCAAAAGCCAGCCAACACCATCAGGAGGCCGTTTGAGGCGTATACGAGACAAGTGCTTAGGCCGAAGTTATCTTGCGTGTCGTTTCAAAAGGTCATCCGTGGACCGCCATTTTTAATTAGTACTCAGCTAACTTCTGGTCACTGTTTCTAAGCTCTTAGGTGGGCTGGCGTGGAAGCTGGGAGATAGCTGACAACTCGAGCTCCAGGATTACGGAAATAAGGTCCTATACTGTAACCTGCATGGATGTCCTCTAGTGGCACTTAGCATGTGCAGCTTGCACACCATAAAAAGTACAGAAACTAGAAATAAAAAATTCTACAAAAACCATTGTTCCTACATTCAAGGGTGTAGGACTATACGGTGCAACATTCTTGCATGTAGGGACCATGGTAAATGCTCCACTGTGTAAGAGCCTTTACTTGTTTCTGTCCTTTTTATGCCATCCCTACATCCTTACAATTTTTGTAGAAAATTGTATTCTGTCTAGTATATTGATAACATAGCAGCGACTAGTGGGAGCCAGTATTTCAAACTGGGTCGGCAGCCCCATGAGTTTTTTAACTCGAAATACTTGTTTATTTTGCTATTATAGGTCAATGTAAACATACAGACGCAAGCAAATTGGAAGAAGACGTTGCTGCAGTGTAAAGCGCTTAAGGCAGACCTTCAGAATGAGATAGAGGAAGAATCTGGATGTTTACAAAGCTGCATGGAAAGTAAATTTACACAATATAACAAGAAAAATATTGTGAAGAAAGAGCAGTTGAAAGGCAATGAACATATGATTGCAAAAGTGCTTCTTTGAAAATCTTTGATGGGTGATTTCTGATGAAATGAATGTTCTTTGCAAAAAATAGAGCACAAATCAATGCTAAGCAACTTCAACTGTCTGTGGAAGAGACAGCAGAACAGCAGAAGTTCAAGATAAAGTTACTGAATTTATATAATTCTCAATCATGAAAGGAGGTGAGCAATACTGCAGCTTAAAGAACATAAGGTGGGAGCAGGACGCTTCGACCCAATGGTCTTAACACCGCTGGGTCGAAGTGTCCTGTTTTTGTGCTCTTTAATTTAAGCTGCAGTATTGCTCGGCATTTTTCATGATTGATTGACCAACGTAGCTACAGTGGACGCAAAAATATGTTTACATTTGGAAGCGAACTTCACTGCAAAATTTAAATTTCACGTGAACTTCAACGTCAACTGCGCACAAACTTTGAGAGAAAACTTTGTATAAAGGTCAAGGTAAATTGGCACAAACTTCGGAAGTAAACTTAGTACAAAGTTTGGGGCAACTTTGTACAAAGTTGAAGGCAACTTCGTATACATACATACATGCAAACTTCTGGCTAACATCAAACCTTTGGATGTACGGAAGAACAAGTATTTCAAGTTAAAAATAACTCGTGGGGCACCAGGGTGCCCATGAACTTGAACTACTTGCTAGCAACTTCCCTGTGTATCTTCAATAGTTCAGATAAGTGGTGATGCAGCATTGCTGATGACCAAAAGATACATCATGATGCCATAGACTTTAGGGTGTGCAAGAGTTTCAAGACCCCAAACCAGCAAGTCATCCAATGAAGCACCCCTATCAAACTGTAAAAATGCTTTGCTGACGCTTTTTGATCTACATAACGCTCTGGATGAGGATGTACATGTTACTACGTTTTCTACTACAATAGTATTACTTAAACATGTTCTAGAAATATCTTTCATTCTTTGGATACACATCGAAATACGAAGAAAGATAATTTTGAGTCTAGCAAACAGAGAGCATCGAGCGCGGCCATTTTACAATGTCCGTCCATAAGCTGTATCTCGCAGAAGACTCTTTCGTTCAGCTTTTTACGAGTATATCATTCTCAGCACTTGTTCATGAACACATTTCTTTCGATTGATAGACGACGAAAGGCCATTAGAAATGATTTTAAGCTTTGTAAAGAATGACATGAGCGCCGGCATTTGCAATGACGGAAATATAATAGCTACGTTCATGAAGCCATACGTATAGGGTAAAGCGGGGTAATTTGAAATATGGGGTAATTTGGAAAGTCAGCTTGCATTCAATGAAGAATGGCACAAACCGCCTAATAATCCATCACAACCAAGCCCAGTATACGACGGTTCCCTGCATTCAAAATCTTTGCTAGAAGACATTGGTATCACAGGGTTATCAGAAAGTTTATGGTAATTTACAGCTTAAATTATACACTGAAAACTCACCTTTGCCAAAATCAGAGCTTAGTTGATATCCTGAGGTAGCATACACAGTGAGGGAAGCTTGGTGCAAAGAAGATCGACTAAAGTGATCAAACTGCCGAGCAGCGTTGCGAAGAATTACGGGGTCTGTCACGTAAAAATTGGACCCCCATAATATACGTTCCCCCCGGTCCAAATATTTCGAAATATTTGGACCACTACTGAAATATAAGTTCCCTACATTCCACACATAGAACGAAATGGCGGTTCACACAACGAACGAAATGGCGGGCACTAGCGCCTATAAAGAGAGTGGAGAATCTGTAGAGAATAACAATTGAGATGGAGCAGAAGGAAGAACCTGGTACTGAAGAAGACGTTATATTGGAGCTTGCTATTGAGTACGTGCTGGGTAATGGCTACCCCTCTGACCTAGTCAAGGATCGAAAGCGTGCAGTGCGGAAGAGAGCGGCGACGCTAACAGCAGAACAGGGTGAAGTTTTCGTTCAGAGGAAAGGGAGAAGGGTCAAAGTAGTGACCTCTGTAGAGGAGCAGCGATTTATCCTCAAAGCCTGCCGTTCGGACCCAACATCAAGCCACTTTGGCGTAACGAAGACCTGGCAAAGGGTATTCGAACGCTTCTATTGGAAAGGTCTAGCCAGTGATGTCAGGGAGCTGGTAAGTTCATAGCTATATCCAGTGGCCAGCTAGCTAGCTATGTACATGCGCATGTGTAACTGATTTCATGTGCATGTAGCTAGTAGATGTTTCTGCTAGACACGTAGCTGCATGTATTATCATGGAATCATGGTCACATCTTGTTACTCATTTGTCTTGATCACTGCTCTGTAGAATTAAAATTCGCTATTTTGGGGGAGGGATGCAACCACGTGGAGCCACAGCTGACAGTCAAAGTTCCAACTATACCACAACAGGAGGGGAGCAAAGATTGTGGTATGTATGCCATTGCCTATGCATACCATACAGCCCGAAAAGATATTACGGGCATCTTTTTTAGACAGGAAATATGAGAAGTCACTTGGCAAAGTGCTTTTGCACGGGAAAGATGCTCCCTTTCCCAAGGGATAGGCATAGGCCCAAGTTCTTGCACCCACGAAAGCTGAAGAACATCTGTCTGTATTGCAATTGTCTCATGCCAGAGACCTGGAGCGACATGGTCTTGTGTAATTCATGTGATCAATGGTTCCACATGCAGTTTAGAGGAACAGTGGATTTGTACTGACTGTGCATGACATTGTGCTATGTAAGCTACAACTTCATTTTTGCAACATTATAGCTGCATTTGTATTTATTCACATTCTGCTTAAATAATGTACTTTTATGAAGTTCAAATCCCCATGCATGTATTGTGTTGATGGTGAAAATGAAATGCATATCAAGTAGCTATTAGGCCTGGAAAGCCCAGAATCTAAACATAGATGAGGGGGTCCACATATTTCATGATAGGTCCAAAGATTTCAGTCCATTTCTGAAATATTAGTTCTGGGGGGTCCAAATATTTCAAAATATTGGGACCGGGGGTCCAAATATTTTGAAATATTTGGACTGGGGGGAACCTTTTCAGGTGGGTCTAATTTTTTCATGACAGGTCCATCGACATTATTCGTTAAAATACTGGTATTTCGGCCAAAGAATGACTTTCAAACTGTCACGAAGTACAAAGCTGAGCTTAGGAGATGGAGTACAAGGGTCTGGAAGCCAGAGGTCTGTCGATGATGCACGCTGGAAGACGTGTGCCAAGCGAAACGCACAGTATCACAAATATTTCATTCCTTTGAAGGAAATCCTCCAACGAAGGTGTGACATTGTCCAATAGTTCTCCAATGTATAGAACCAGCATTCACACAGCTTTGACTGCAGATTCAATGCACTGTAGTGGTTCAATTTCACTTCGGCCGTTCCCAACACATTGTATTTCAAATTGCCCCGTCGGCCATTTTGCTGTAAAATTTCTAAGAAAATGAATCAGGCTACCTTGCATTCCCTGTCATAGCCGGTTTGAGATGATTTGTGTACAATATGAAACAGCCACGTCTTCTCCGACTTCTTAAAGAAATTCGTTCTGGTACCCTTTGTAGTTTTCGTAAAATGTAATATCTTAGTTACCACGATGAAATTATATCCCGAATTCCCCCGTTTTACCCTACCAAAATCTCAAAACAATATTGGGGCGCCGAAAATGAATCAAACTTCGCACGAACTTCGCGAGTAAACTTCATATGCATGTCAACGTTATTCGTTGGAAGAGTAAATAGACCGCGGTATGGCTAACTTACATTTTACTGTTTACAGAGAAACATCCTGTAGCTATATAGCTAGCTAGCCGAACGCTACTCTATACTGGAGAGGCATACCAAGCACAGAGAATCGAGAGCAAGACAAGTCGATACAAAGGGCAATAATGTGAGAGCAGCTTGATCGACCACACAGGGCCTTATCCAATCCTGGTCCGATCCGGTGTCACAGTTTATTTTACCCCCCGTATAAAGTATCTCCCCGGGTAACCGAAGGTTGGTTAAACGACACAGAAATGCTGATAGAAGCTAGTAAAATGCACCCTGCTGCAGGATGAGACTTACCACTACCAGAAGAGACGGTTAGGTGACGATATCTGCGAACCCTGCACTTCCTTTGCAGTCCCTGCAGAAGACCACATCAATCTTGTTAACTGACGACCGCGGTGAGGTTTTTGTCCTTCTACCATGGCTGGGATGCTTGTGTAGTCCTCTGGGTTCTCGAAGAATGTCAAGAGGGCACTACTACAACGAGCAGAAGTGCTTGAGTAGCAGTACGGCGTGCACTTTCGCAAACTGGTGGACATCGATGTGCAGGTACATCGACGCTACAGCCTAAGCATGTGAGGAGCACGAAACGGTCTGAATCTTAGCTAGTGCTTGTCAGAGCAGGGTTGATGGATGTCAGAACAACCCCTCAAGGTGAAACACACCAAACAGAGTTAAGAAATACTCCGAAAATCGAAGTCGGGGGATAAAGTATCCTAGTTTATTTTACCCGGGGGGATACAAAACTGGGGGGATGGAATAAACCGTGACACCGGTGCTTCCGTTTCGGTCCGAAAGCTACCCAACCCGAACTTATAGTATAGGTACAAACTTCGCCCCGACGCCCGAACTTCTAGTTCTAAGAATTAATATTTGTACCTATACCGTATATATGAGCCTCTATCAACTCTTAGTTGAACTAGCTACTACCAGTTTCCACTTCATTGAAGTTGTTAACCATGCAGCTTTTAGCACTTTCTAAACCTTACACTTGTGACTCTGCCATCACTCAGGTTGGTACAGCCACTTACAGTACTTAGGCTGTGGGAGAGAGCCATTGCACAGGCTTGTCCTTGCTTGCAAAACCAGTCTGTCTTGAATCGTGATCACCTCTTGAGTAACTGTTATTCACTAGTGGAATGTGTATAGCGTAACCTGCGAATTATCGACCAGTACCTATTATCGACCGGTATAGTACTCAGGCCCATTAAGGACTGGCCCTGTACGGGTTCCGCCCCATTGTTTATACAGCGGACCACGACTTCCTGTATGCGTATATAAAGGATAGGGCCTAGGGACCTAATTAGTTCAAAATGGCGGACACCAAGCAAATGGCTAAGTGAATCGGAAACGACTCACATACGGAGAAGAAGGGGTACTTCTTTGCTCCTTTCGCAGTCATTATGCTATTCAGCACTACGAATCACGAGTTTTGGCCAAGGTGCTTGTTTGTAGAGGCTATGGTAGCTTTTGGAGAAGCATATTTCGCGCTGCAGAATGCTTCCGTTCAGCATCCTTTTGACCCGTTCTCGGCGCTGGTGATCGAGTCCTACAGTGAAGCACCTACGTCACATTAGAGAACATAATGTAGTAACTAGGAGAGTGCAAAATTTATTCCCATTTGTCCAGGATTTGATTGTATTGAAAATGGCTTCAGTTCGGGTACGCTTTCCAGGGCGACTGTTTCGCCTAGCCCTCAGCTGTGGGTCGCGCTTCACGTCTTGGCCACTCTTCCACTCGAAGAAAACAGCAAAAGCTTCAGCTAGGTTGTACAAGGGGACAGAAAACGCATTACATTGTATGCATAAATCATCACGCCATTTTGTGTGCCTGAGTATCCTGAAACATGCACGGATAGTCCGTAGACGTTTACGGAACTGTACAGAGTGACGGACATTTGCGCGTTGATAAAAGGCTTCCTGAAGACCCTGGTAAACATTAGCCGTCGTCTTTAAGAGAGGGAAGGACTTCTTTACAAGAAAATCGTAGCTGCGCAGATCAGCGAAGAGTGAACGTGTACGCGTCTTGTCAGAACGCATTATAACTCGCGAACGGTACCAGCTTTATTTCCTCTCGAAATTTGCTACCCAGACGTGGCACACCTTGCTCTGCAATCCTGGCCAGATTGCTGGGTTGTTGTGAAGCGAAGTTACTGAACGATTTCTGTGAAACGGTCGACAATTGGTATAGGCGTTTGTACGCTCGGTCGATAACTGGTCAATCACCGGGTCCAGGGAAATGGCGTGTCGTGCCGATAATGGTCCCCCCAAAACCGGTCCCCCCCGGACGGTTATCGGCAGAATGGTCGTTGCCGAATCATGTCCCCCTCGACCGATAAGCGTTCCCCCTCACGATTTCCTCCGGGTACTACGTAGGCGGAGCGATTTCTGCTCACAAAGATCTATGATGGTACGCATGTTGACGCACTACTCCAGCCCAGACGCAGCTGAAGAGGTGGGGGCTAAAGATGTCCCCCTGACGATCCGGTCGGACGTTTATAGGCGAAGCGATGTCTAACTGCTTACAGTGACTGACAGATGTATACGCTTAGCGGCTAAATAATTGCTAATAACAATATTGCTAACCTTCCTTCCAAGTGAATGTATAGCTAACAGCTAGCTAGCTAATTTCCATGCAAGCAGGTATAAAATTCAAAGACATAATGGACAATAGACAATATACAATGGAATAAATTAGCAAGATGAAGGACTGCCCATTGCTCCCATCTTGGCTTGCATGGTGCAAGATAAATAAACAATTTGCTTTGCACATACTCCCAGGCATCAATCAAACAGTAGACATTCAGCTGCCTATATGCACACCATGCATGCATGCATGTAGACTTCAGGAAGGTGTACATGTGTTCTTCTGCATGTGCATGCATACACAAATCATGTACATGGCTGACTTCTGCATGCTACAAAATGAGTAGAAGAACTAGTACTAAAATGCAAAACTAGAATGCAGCAGTCAGTACACATATGCAAGCTCATGAATTAAGCTATACTGTACTGCTGTATGTACGTACATTTGTGTGCATATAGTTGAATGAGAATATACTGTGAGGTATACGCACATTTGTATGTTGTTAATACTGTTCTAGCTATGGTGTACGTGAGGCATGCAAGCCATTTACAGGCACGAGAACGGAATGGAGGGCATTTTGTGTACAGTAAGCTGACAGTGAAGAGGCCTTACAGCAGATGGCTAGCGTTTCTAAAGTATGCCTTAAAGTAAACATGGCATGAGGAGACAGGCATGAGAACAGAATGAAGGGCATTTTGTGTACAGTAAACTGATAGCGAAAGAGTGCAAGTCGAATACCGTATAGCGGGAAACTTTCGCGAGGTTTAATGTTCGCGATTTAACCAAATTCGCGAAATTTTCCTTCGCGAATTTTCTCCACCTATGATTATAATTATATGCAAACGTCATAATAAGATGGCTGTCAATTAGTTTGGGCAGCCTGCAGCAACCAATCAGACCTACAACGGCTGCAGCGGCTACAGAACTGTGCAGCAAGAATCATCTTGAGGAGAAGTAGACTATCCCCGGCTACGGATGCATTGTCAAACCTTGGCTGGAAACGCCTGCAAGACTACCATCGTCTCAACCGGATCAAGTTAGTAAAATAAATATTATTCCAGCCTACGTCATCTGCTCCTTATCTATCTTCGTTATTAACATCACTCTCTCATAGCCACAATACCAGAGGGAAATCATGCAACCGTCTAATCCTACCCAAGATTAGATCAGAATTTGGTAAGAGGTCACCTAGTTTCCAGTTAGCATATGCATGGAACTCATCATTGTAACGTCTAGATTCACCATTCGTTTTTCTTCTGCATGTATAATTATTATGCATATGTAAACTTTCACAAGTCCCCATAATCCTTTTCTGTAACTATTGCATATCACATCATTACAATTTAATTTAATATGTAACTTTTAGTAGTCATACATTATACTTATATTATTACCTATTTCCTGTACCATATTTCATCATTTCATCACTCATCTTTTCTTACCCCCTATCTGTATTTACAATGTTAACTGGGCTCCCTGGAAAGTAGTCCTGTGGACTAAGTGGAGTGCCAGGATAATAATTACTGATACTGATACTGATACTGATACTGATGGCCGCCACGAAGCGCAGAAGTGGATTTAGCCGTTTAAGTGCTATTTTACTGTTCTGTGCCCGAAACGTCCTTTCAACTAGTAGTTTTCCTGCCAAGGAGATCTTTTGGAGGTTGGAAATCGCGAAATTAAAACCGCGAAATGTTTGGTTTCGAACAAAATCGTGAAATTTTCCCGCTATACGGTAGTTTGAAATCTGGATTGGAATTGCTAGGTTAGGAAAATATAAGTAAGATCATTCAGAGTCACAGTCATTTCAAAACTACTGTTCGTCTGAAGTTGGTCCGCCTAATACGCCACTTTAATACACTTCGGCCCGCCTATTATGCAACTTGTACTCTACGTCGAAGGGTAATGGACGTTATGCCGTTGTTGGCCGCTGCTACTTCTTGTACAGATTGTGCGATGGCGTCAGTATATTTGCACACATTTCCCCATACATTTCACCACTTTCCTTTATTTACGGTGTCCACAGCTTCGACTTTCATATTTCGTACAGGGGGACACTTTCCTGCCGTGGGGGACCGGTTACGGCAAGCGCCTCTTGCCGAAAACGGTTCGGGGGGACCGTTTTTGGTGGGGGTCACTTATCTGCGTGACATGCCCAGCCCACCACTTCCGCAAAGATGGTAAGTGCTCAGTGTTATAGCTATTTTAGCTAGATATAATACAGCACATGCAAACAGCAAATTAATGCATGGTCATGCACGTGCAATCGACTGCCACACTAGGAGGGATACCGTCATGAACTTAAAAGTGGCCACTACTTGTGCATAGATGCACTGGTTAGTGGTTGATTTACTGATAGACTTACTGGGTGCCTGGGAGAATAGCCTATGGCTAAAGGCTCCCCAGTCTAAATAAGATACCCTGATAGACTTGTGGTAGCCAGCTAGCTATCCTCCAGTAATAGAAGAGATATAATTTATTCATCATGGTATATAGATAGACAGTGTTATATATAACATGTGCACATGCACATACGTATCATGAATGTGCACATGTGCATAAACACACATGCACACACTCTCTCTCTCTCTCTCACACACACACACACACACACACACACACACACACACACACACACACACACATGACAGATACTTATGTACAGACATACCATCTTCTTTACATTTCTAAAACTTTCTGGTGAGACAACAGAGTAGCAAACAAGGAAAACATCAGTTCCAGGGTACACTACAGGCTACACAGAGTCCGCATAGCTTATGGCTAACATTAAATTTTAGCCAGCTATAGAGCTATATATATCTCAAACCTACCCATGCACCAATCTGCCCACTCCACGGTCAGGAGATGCGTACATGACTACCAGTGATATGACACAGTGCATGTGTTTTGTTGTCTACATTGTAGGTAGGTAGCTAACTGAGACAATACAGCAACAGCTAACTACCTATAGTCCAGACACAGTGACTCTGAGTAACTAGCTGCATAAGCTGTTTACACATTTGGTCCATCTGGTCTGTGCAGCCTCCATCAAGTAGCTAAGTCGGCTATCTCCATGTCCCACCCTCCCATCTGCCCGCTCTCTCTCCACCCTCCTCTACCTCACAAGCATATACACACTAACTCTTACTGTACAAATTTAAAGTGTCTAGTACAATATACACATACATGCATACACACTCACACTCACTGTTGTGCAAGTACACATGCGTGAACCAGCACACACACTCCCACACACACACACACATGTACACACACACACACACACACACACACACACACATATGCACACAACAAACACACACACACACACACACACACACACACACACACACACACACACAACACACACACGTACACACACACACACGCACGCACACACTGCACACACACACGCACACACGCACACACACACACACACACACGTACACACACACGCACGCACACACACACACATGTATACACACACACACACACACACACACACACACACACACACACACACACACACACACACACACACACACACACATACACATGCACATACACGCACACAAACACACACACACACACACACACACACCGCACGCACGCACACACACAAACACACACACGCACACACACACAAACACACACCGCACGAACACACAAACACACGCATGCCCACACACACACACACATGTACACACACACACACACACACACACACACACACACACACACACACACATACATACACACACACACACACACACACACACACACACACACACACACATACACATGCACATACACGCACACAAACACACACACACACACACACACACCGCACGCGCGCACACACACAAACACACACACGCACACACACACAAACACACCGCACGGACACACAAACACACGCATGCCCACACACACACACACATGTACACACACACACACACACACACACACACACACACACACACACACACACACACACACAAACACACACACACACCAGTGTTCTCAAGCTCAACATAACATAGTTCAATGAGGGCCGGTGGACTGGACCATGTGAAGACCTGTGACCAGTCATGTGAGGACTGGCTAGCAGATGGAGTGTGGGAGAGGGTGTCAGTTTCAGTGGCTAAGGAGGATGCATGGAGAGCTTTGTGATACGGAATGCAAGCCTATGCCACATGGCTATAGTGGGTCGGGGCAGGTGCATGGGAGGGGAGTGCAAGGGGGACAGGAAGGACAGGTTAGGTGAAGGGGCATGCTTCTTCCTGGTGTTGTCCACTGTGTGGGAGAGCATGGCACAACAGCACACAAATGCACCCAGTCACATGCCCAGGGTGTGGATTGTATAGTGGTTACATGTACAACTAGGACAATACAGCTAGCAACAATTCCTGACAGAGTAGCACAATCATTTGATCCATCTGGTCACACAGTCTCCATCAAGTAGGTCAGCCATATTTATGTCCCCTTCCACCCTCATCTCACTCACAAGCATACATGCACACAGGCGGGGGAGACGTTTGATCAGTCCTCCCTTGCTAAAAGCTCCAAAGTACATTAGTAATAATCATAGAGTTAAAAAATGCAGAATTCATTTCACGACTACTGATCCAAGCTCAGAAACCTTGTAGCTATGACATTGGTGAAAGGTGATACAACAGTGAACAAAGCAGCATATCCAATATAATAATTATGCGTTTCAACTCAGACAATTCAATCAGTCTCCATGGAGATCAGACACTTCACTGACGGGTAACTGTGAAACAGCACTGGCCTGAGATGGAGCATTGCAGGAAGAACAATGGATAGTCTGTACCCATGAACATCAATGAACATGTAACATGAGGCACAAAACATGTTATTCAACAAAAAGCAGCAAATCAAAAGAGGTACGCATGCAAATCTGCACTATATGACATCGTGACAAGAATGAATACAATGTATTTATACAACAAACAATGCCTACAGAACAGATAACAAACTGCCTGATTTACTGTATGTGTGTGTTCATGTTGTATGTAGTGTGGGTACCCGGATGACTAAAGGCACCCCCACATACAGTAAACAAGACTCCTACTAGTGCATATAGTGGATTTATACACACATAAATAGTATGGAGTGTGTATATAGCACACACACACATTCAAACTCACATGCTCTGGCCAGTAACATGCTGCCTTCTCCCAAATTCCCTCCAATGCACTGTTCTCATACTCCTGCCTCCTTCTCTCCTGTACACTCTCACAAGATGTCAACTCTCCTTCCTTGTCTTTCCTTTCCTCTTCCTCTTTGTCTTCCTTACCACTAACATCACACACTATAGAGTTAGCACTGTCAGCAGTGGAACAAGGAAAAGGAGAAGGGATGAATAGTATAGTACTGTTGAATTAACAGGAACAGCCGAGTATAGGAAATGGTATTCAGCTGGAATGGCACACACACACACACACGCACACACACACACACACACACACACACACACACACACACACACACACACACACACACACACACACACACACACACACACACACACACACACACACACACACACACACACACACACACACACAGACACACACACATACACACACACACACACACACACACACACACACACACACACACACACACACACACACAAACACCAGTGTTCTTCCCAGAAAATGGTTAAGAACATTGCACTAGACCACTAGTCATGTGAGGACTGGCTAGTGGATGGTGGAGTGTGGGAGAGGGTGTCAGCTTCCCTTGCACAGCACAGTAGGGAGGATGCATGGAGACACAGAATGTAGTGAATGCAGCCTATGCCACATGACTAGTGTGGGGCAGGTGGGGGACAGGTGGGTGGAAAGTGAAGGGCCGAGGATAAGTGGGGGGATGGAGGGGGGCAGGTGAGTTGGACATGGGGTGCAGGGGGAAAGGTGGGGGAGACAGGAGGGACTGGGCCCGACAGGTGATGGGGACAGGGGGACAGGGTGAACAGTGGGGGACAGTACTGTTGTCATCAAAAATATAGTTTAAGAATGGTGCACTGGAAGATTGGCTAATGAATGAGAGAGGGTGTGGGAGAGGGTGTCAGCTTCCTTTTCAAAGTACAGTAGGGAGGATGCTTGGATAATCACTGCATTGCATGCAAGCCTATGCCACAAGACTGGTGGTACATATACCATAGAGAAGGGTCATGTTTAGGAGGGCTCCTTGGGATCTAGAAGGGTGTAGTACCCTTCAATAACACAGAACACTGACTCACACACACACACACACATGACACAACCACATCGTGAAAATACTTTCAGCTGGGAGACACAACAGTAAGATATCCCATTTACACTAATAGTCAGAGAATCCTTTCACTTGTAATACATCTATGTGAATGCATATCACTGGTGCTGTGTGGTGTATGGGTGTTTTCATGCTGGGAGCTGTGTTGGTTGTACAGGGCCAAAGGACAGTTTGTACTACACATGTGCTGTGCATTGGATATAGAATGTTCACACTCCAATGTGTGTTCATTGGCATCAAACACAATGTCACACAGCAAGGCTGTCCCATTGAGCTGGTGTTCATTCACTTTCAAGGTTTCTAACCATCCTAGTGTGAAGAGAAACACGTGTAGCTAGCCTCAGCTCAGTATAATCAGATTCAGAACATGTCATGATTACCTACTCAAGTCACAATAGCAGTGTTACCTTTACTTGTAGTGTGCTCATGTATACACAAGTGTACATAACTGGTGCTGGGCTGGGTAAACTGGTATCAGGCCAATGTACAATAAGACATTATAGAGTGACTTGCGTGGGCGGATCAAAGAAATTTTGAGTACTTTTTATTGCGTAATCTTGCAGCGTGCTTTATGGCTGTTCATTATGGAAGTTAAAGATCGCTAGGAGTGCCATAAAACTCGAGCAAGAAACGCAAGCACTAAAAACTTCCTTCTTACGCTATTAAGGGTGGATTCTGTCCAGCGTGGTCTGACTGAGATCGCGAATTACAAAGTTACTTTTCATTTCTGCCGAAGTGTGACCTCGCCGCTCCGTAAGTAAAAGCCTAGCCTGCTATCCATCCTTCGCTTCTGGAAGGCAACAACAAGTGCTCTAATGGCAGAGAAAGGGCGCTTCGCTAGTTCTTTTTGCGGCTCTTGAACTGGCAGTCCGAGCAGGCATCTGCGCACTAGCTAGTTAGCTAGCTAGCCAAAGGGATAGTAACAACGGCAGCAAATAGTTGTGCTTCTGCGGTAATAAAATGAACATGGCACAGCTCAAACTTGTTCTATTAAGGCGCATTGAGAGTCTTCTTGCAAGCGAAGGAGCGTTTTCGCCCACTACTGCTACAGATACTCGCTTCGCTCTATACCTTCCTTCTGACCAGAATGCGAGGCAAGTTTGAATGGAGTCAACCAATCGGATTACAGATGATGCAATCGAATCAACCAAATATGGCGTGCAGATGACGCAATTGGAAAATGGAAAACTGAAGGCCGACCGTCCGCCCGCGCAAGTTACTCTATATCATTTAAAGTGGACTAGGAGTGCTTTACGCGATTTATGGCTCGAGGTGTGGGGGTCTTGTAGCGTGATAAAGCACGAGGCAAAGCCGAGTGCTTTATCAGCAACCAGACCCCCACACCTCGAGCCATAAATCGCGTAAAGCACTCCTAGCACACTTTAAGTAACATATATATTACAGGCAACACTTCTATGTGTGTGTGTGTGTGTGTGTGTGTGTGTGTGTGTGTTGGGGAGGGGGGGATACTTTGTATAGCCTGCTTTGTATAAGCCCTGTCTCTCTGAATACATGTAGCTATGAGTTAATGTAGGCACAGTGTGTGTGTGTGTGCGTGTGTGTGTGTGTGTGTGTGTGTGTGTGTGTGTGTGTGTGTGTGTGTGTGTGTGTGTGTTAGTGTGTGTGTGTGTGTGTGTGTGTGTGTGTGTTGGGGAGGGGGAGATACTTTGTATAGCCTGCTTTGTATAAGCCCTGTCTCTCTGAATACATGTAGCTATGAGTTAATGTAGGCACAGTGTGTGTGTGTGTGTGTGTGTGTGTGTGTGTGTGTGTGTGTGTGTGTGTGTGTGTGTGTGTGTGTGTGTGTGTGTGTGTGCGGATGTGTAGGTAGCTACTAGCTACGCGAGACTAGGTAGCTACGTAATATGTCATGCCAAAATGAAAGTATTTAAAAAAAACAAAAACAATTTCACCAGTAGCTGTCAACACAGTTTGTGCGAACCACTTTTGTGCGCGACAGGGATGAGGGGATGGCCTATCTGAGGGAGGCTGCAGATCAGATGGATAAGTTGTGTAAGGACGTCTTGAAAGCCCACATTGCTGGGTACTCGGCTGGTGTAGTGGGAAGTGTTCTGAGTGTGGTGGGCGGGGGACTAATCCTGGGAGGCGTGACTGCTGCAGCGGGGATTCCCCTCTTAGCAGTTGGAGCCACTATGGCTGCATTGGGCGGAGTCACCAACTTAGGGGCATCCACCAGCGAGCTTGTGCTGAAGAAGAAAGAAGTGAAGCGGGCTAATGAGTGGGTTTTACAGAACCAAGAATATTGTCAAAGACTGGTGGACGAATTTAATGACCTTGAGGCTGAGATGGATCGTGCTAGGGAAGTCTTCCCGGACTGGGACTTTGATGATCTCCTTGCAAATGTGCTTGATGTTGATCCAGATGCACTGGGTATCGCCCTTGAGGAGGTGAAGGACACAGTCAGTGAGTGGAGGAAAGCACTAGAGCTGGGTGCTGATACTGCAGCTCGGCTGGCCCTCAACATAGCGACACCAGCTGGGGCTGCCATGGCAACCGGAGTGGCAGAAGGGATTGAAGCGGGAGTGGAAACAGGTGCAACTGTAGCTCGTACTGCAGCCCGTGCCGCTACTGGAGTTGCTGTGGGCTTGTCAGCTGTTTTCATTGTAGTAGACATAGCCCTGCTCGCAAAGACAGCTTATGGGCTGGGAAAGAAGGAACGGGCAGGATCTGCTCTTGGGCAGTGCCTGAGAGGGGCACCAGAGCAAATGGAGGAGGAGACAGAGGTCATACGGAGACTGGCTAGCTTAGATGGACAGGGAACTCAGCATGTACAGTTATGACGTCAAAATTAAGCTTTTGCATGGTGGTATGCATCTGACCATCTTGCTTGCATGCTTGCTTGCAGTGAAATTTTGTGTGAAAATTTTTGTAACAGGTTCTTTGTTTTTAATAAAATATTTTGTACCAATTGAGAACATTCTCCTGTCACTCATGTCCCTTATAAATGGAATTCGAAGCCACTGCAAGGTCGATCTGTGTGGGTATGCCCAGGCCTGTCTGTTGCAGCACAGTCGTTGCAAGCTGAAGGAATGCACTCAAAGCTTCACTATAATAATTATATAGCTTGCAGTTCTTAGCACCTTCATACGTAATTATACCAAGCTGACAAACAGGTGAGCTGCATGGTGTGTTCCACATATAGCTTGAATTGTTAATTAGTTAGCTAAACCTATAAGGTTTGTCGAGGTCTGCGTGTTGTATTGATTGCAGAAATATGACTTTCATAATTATGCAGTCCATGCACTGACACATGCAGGGATAGATCTGTTCATGTTGAGTATGCATGAAGTGTCAGTGTCAGAGTATGGTGAGCACTACTCTACTAGCTAGGAGTAAGTTTCTTGAAGCAGAAAATGGCCGTCTCAAAGCTAGCATCAGCAAACCACAAGTACAGTTTTACAAGGGTAAACAAATTGTATTAAAGCCAGCACAATGATCGCCTCTTTTGCCTTTACAATGGGTTTGCCTCATACATCATCTTCGAAATTACTTGCAGTTATTGAGTTTCTGAGGCCTGTCATCCACTTGAGCTGATCATGAACTGTTCCAGAGAGCAGCCTCAGCAAACACACCATTCCCGCAAATTTGATCCAACTGGAATGCCCACACGAGGTTGTTTTCTTACACAATCTAGCAATTGCATTTATCCTCCATTAAGTTAACTGCATAATTATAATTATATAATTGGCTATAAGATATAAGATACTACCACACAGCTCACAGTTCTCTGTAAGCTCTTGTTGTGATACAGTACTAGTGTTGTGAAAATTCCTGTGCACTGCATGCAAACTCTGAGTCTCAGTCATGTTTGGTGTATGCACACCAGCCTTACTCTAGTACGACCCTACAACTGCACTTGCACTAAAGTACACTAAAGAAAATGTCGTCTATTTCCATCAATGCTTACATACATACGCAGCTACAGGTTATGATGCTTGTAGGTGATTGCATATCATAGCCTACGTATGTCATACTAGTTTAGCTGCTAGACCATATTCTCATTACGTGCAGGAACA
Source organism: Ianthella basta (assembly GCA_964019415.1). Classification (NCBI taxonomy): domain Eukaryota; kingdom Metazoa; phylum Porifera; class Demospongiae; order Verongiida; family Ianthellidae; genus Ianthella; species Ianthella basta. Next base: position 3,031,822 of record OZ025870.1, on the reverse strand, counting down.
GAAGAGAAGTACAGTGTACTCTCGTTAATCCGCCACAATTTGCTTGGCATTTTTTGGCAGATTAACGAGTTTGGCGGATTAATGAGTTTGGCTGAATCAATGTGCCATTACTGTAAATAACTATCAAATACATGCAGTAAATGGAAACAGATATCACTGCAAAGGATCAACCATACAAAGAAAACACAAAGTCAATAAAAGAAGTACTGGACTGCTTTAAAACATCTCCCACTGTCCTTTGCGTGATATGAAAAATTGCTAGAAAAATTCTCAGCAATCTGCTCCTGTGTTGATTTAGCATGCTTGGCTTTGAACTCGCACATCTCCTTCTTCTGTAAAACTGTCAAATCACATCACGTTCTCTTCCTTGCAGTAGCCATCTTCGCAATTGGTGGATGAAGTGTTAGGTAACACATATAATTAGAGGAAGTGACATCAGAAACGGTGGTGGAGGTGGATTAACCTATTGGTGGATTACATCAGTAGTAAAGCCAAACAAATGAATTCATGCACACAAATATCGGTGGATTAACGGGTTTGGCGCATAAAACGGTGGCGGCTGGATTAACGAGGATTCACTGTATTTCTCTTCACCCCTGCGCGTAATGAGCAGTATGGTCTAGAGGCTAGATTAGTGTCAAGCATGCTATGCTTGCTTTGGCCTTTTCTGCTAATCCCCTCAAGCTTGATGGTTACCTTTAGGCAGCCAAACCCAGGTACGACTTTGCTGTGGTCAATCAAGCTGCACGGAGTAGGTCTGGCTAGCGGAGTGGCAATAAACCACCACCTTCATTGACGATTCCAGAAATGTCTATTACGTCATTGTACAGACATGGGGTCATGATGTTTGTGACGTAATTTCTTCTGGCAACCTGTGTGCAGTTTTCCATACAAAGGCAATTAGACATGCAGCACACATTCATTGCAAGACAATAATATACACACCAAGAGAAAGTACAGTAACATAGCAATAATATTATACTACAACAATTGGTTGGGATAAAACACATTGCTAACATATTCGTTAGTTAATACACCAAGGCGTATATAGTGTACCTAACATTGTCTGTATACATTAAATATTAAGTGTACTCACTGTGTTACTAAATGGGTAAGGAACACAAAAATAAATTATTATTATTATTATTATTTAAAACACACCAGTGAAGGTGCAATAGAGCAGAGACAACACAAGTAAAGTTACATGGTGGAGGCTGAGAACACAATAAAGTCTAATTCTGACTGAGCAAAATGGGGAATTACAGAGTGAGTGCCTCGGATCTCTCTAATTAGATGACCCACAGCAACATGATCGGTGGAATAAGATTTACAATGAGAATGACCAAACATACAGTTGTACCCTATAAAACCTGAATTACACACTAAAGAACCTTCATGAAATACAGAACGAATGAAACTAGATGGGTGAGATAATGCAGTGGAAAATAGTCTGATAAATCTGGAATAAATCAGTCAATCAATCAATCAATCAATGATCATGAAGGATACATATCTCCAGTTTCTGGAGGTCATCCCTAAAAAACAAGCTGTCTTAAGGCAACATACATCAGTCTGAACATTACATACCAGTACATAAATCACTTAAAATTATCACTCCATCTCATTCTTGGTCTACCTCTCGGCCTTCTTCCTTCAATCTCTCCTACATACACCTTCTTTGTCACTCTGTCGCTGCTCATCTCATTCAGTTTGCCCTTCCAATTTTCCTGCCTTCTCCTTATCACCTCTAATACACTTTCCTGCCCAAGATGCTGTCTAATGTGTTCACTCCTTATTCTCTCCATTCTACTTACTCCTTGTACTCTTCTCAAAACATTCATTTGTGTTGCCTGCACTTTCGACTGCTGCTGCTTTGTCAAGCTCCATGCCTCACACCCATACAACAAAGATGGCATCATTGTGGCATTGACTACTTTCAACTTTGTGCCCTTACTTAACTCTCTCCTCCTCAATACTGCCTCACTCATTCCTCCAATCATTCTCGTAGCACTCCCAATTCTTGCCTCCATGTCCTTCTGCATCCTACCATCACTACTTAACATCACCCCAAATATTTCATTTCATCTACCTGCTCAATAGCCTGGTCACCAACTCTTACTTCACAGTCACCTCTCTCCCTTGCTACCTTCATCACTTTTGTCTTCCTCCAAATAACCTTCAAGTCCCATCTAATCATTGCCTCACTTAGTACCTGCAAATTGCTCTGCAGCCCCTCTTCCGACTCTGCCATCAACACCATGTCATCTGCATAGAGTAGCACTCCCACCTCACCTGTAGACAGCTTTACCTCTCTCACAAACTCTCCTCTTGCTTCCCTTGTCACCTTATCCACAAATACATTAAACAACCATGGTGATAGTGTGCAGCCTTGTCTCACACCCCTATTCACCCCGAACCACTCTGACTCTTTATCTCCAATCCTCACACTTGCCTTCCCACCCTCATGCAGCGACTGAATTGCTAGTAATAATCTTCCCTCAACACCATATTCTTCCAGCACTCTCCATAGCTTTTCCCTATTCACTTTATCATACGCCTTCTCTAAATCTACAAATGCCATATACACCACCTTGTCCTTTTCAATGGTCTTCTCCATAATCTGCCTCACTGTAAAGATCTGATCATTACAACCCCTACCAGCCCTAAAACCTCCTTGCTCATCCATTACTTTTTTGCCGTTATCAACTTCACCCTGTCATTTAGTACTCCTGCATACACCTTACCAACCACACTCAAAAGGCTTATCCCTCTGTAATTCGAGCATTCCAGCCTACTACCCTTCTTGAAAATGGGGATGATCTGTGCTTTTCTCCAGTCTGCTGGGGCTACACCGACTCTCCATACCATATTGAATAACAATACCAACCATTTCATTACCACTTCTCCTCCAGCTTTTAACATCTCTGGCAACACCACACACCCCAGGTGCCTTCCTCAACTTTAACTTCTTTACTCCCTTTCTCACCTCCTCCAACGTTATTTCTCTGTCAATCTGGAATAAATGATGTTGTAAATGCTTTTAGTTAATCCGACAGATGGGCAATAGACATATGGCAATTGTGTGGAAGATTCCAGATTCGTCTGATAACATTGTTAAACGACACATGAAGGGATCAAATGTTTGGGGCATTGAGCCTCCACAAAGACAGTAGGCATTGAATAGTTTCATCTTTGTCTCTGGATCACACCCCTTAAACTGAAACAGGACAGAGTTAGCCTGGCGGATGAATGCCATTGATTTTATATGAATATCCAGCTTATCAGACAAATCATACTGCAGACTATACGTACAATGCGCAGTCTAAGAAAAGTCCTTGCACAGAAACTGCGCAAGAAAACGTATGCAATCTGCAGTGGACTTTACATAGTATGCCGGATCCAGGATGTCAATCGAAGTACTCTCTGCTAGTTTTAGATGCATAATGCCATAATTATTTTGACTGATCCAGGACTCTGAATGCATGTGAACCACTTACTATACGGGTGACTATTGCACATAACTGCTCCTTTCTCCACAATCCTGCCTTCAGTGCTAATGCATGAAACTTCCTGAATGACTTGGCAAAATAATGCACAACTCTGAACTGATGTAGGGAAGCTGTACGGCAATTTTACACGTACTGCCTGTTATATAATTTACTTCCACTAAAATGCAAACTAATCCATCATCTTTATCTGCAATGATTTCTACTACTGATTCATCAGACAGTTGCTTAACACTATCCTTGCCAGTTACAGCAAAGGGTTCAGTGACAACTAGGAAACCTCAATTTTGTTCATTACACCACAAATACATTCATGATTGACATAACACAAAGCCACATGTACAATGGGTACCAATGGTTTAACAGTACAATATCAGACTGTGAAAAAATTATTGCAATGATCAATGGGTGTATGCTAACAAACTTTGTTAACCTACTGTTTTCTTATAACAAGGTTATAACACAGGAAAAAAACGACACAGTTTGGTGCGGTGATATGCATCATGCAATAATAATCATACAGTATTTCATTCACAACTACTTGTCCAAGCTCAGAGAAATTATACAACAATGATAATGATAATGAGATAAACAGTGCACAGCTAGTGCAAGTGTCATAACCAGCATGTGCTTCGCCACTGTCAATGCAATCAGTCTCCATGGCGATGGGGCACTTCACTTGCAGGTAACTGTGAAACGGCACTGGCCTGAGATGGAGCATTGCAAGAAGAACAATGGATAATCTGATTATGATCCCCAATCAATGAACATTGCATGAGGCACAAAGCATGCCATTCAACAAAGTGGTACATTGACATGTAAATGGGGGCACAGATCTGCACTATGACACTTTGACAAGAGTGCAGATGCAATGTCTTCATACAACAAACACTGCCCACTGACTTGATAACAAACTGACTAGTGACTGACTTACTGAATATGGGTTGCATGTACAATCAACACCAGGAAGAGTAGCCTTCCGGTTATAAGTGTGACAGGAGTACCTAATTTGAGCAGCATGACAAGTGGACGGGAGAGATAAGGAGGGGTTTAGGACTTTATGGAGATACACACACAGAATCTATTCAGTGCAAGCTAGCTCATATGCTAGTTTGTTCAAATTAAAGTCCAGTTGTCTTTGTGTGTTCATCACTTTGTGTTGTCCTGTCATTCGTTCCTTTGTTTGCAATCTTACACCATGTCACATACCCATTCCACAGTAAATATGATTCCCAATAGTATGTACAATCATACATTGCATACATATGTATACACATAAACAGTACAAAGTATGTGGAGCACGTGCACACACACGTACGTACTCACATGTTCTGGCCAGTAATGTGCTGCCTTCTCCCAAACGGCCGAAGCATCGTTCTCATTCTCCTGCCTCCTCTCCTGTACATTCTCACAAGACACCCACTCTTCTCCTGCCTCCTTGTCGGTCATTTCCTCTACCTCTTTGTCTTCCTTGGCATTAAAATTACACACTATAGAATTAGCATTGTTGGCAATAGAACAGGGATGAGAAGAATATAGTACTGACAATTACAAATACAAAGGAATAATTCAAAGCCTTTTTTGGGACAGCATGACCAATTCCTCCATTCATCTTAGCCTTTTTTCACTGAAAGACGGAAAGGCCAGCCACCAAAAAGTGGTGGGCAACATTTGTAAGAGAGTCGCTATTTCAATTTAGGCCCAAACTGTACCCACAAATATTGATGTTGAATGGGACAAATGGGTTAAAGCAACAGAAAATAGTACAAGTATACTATATAAATACAGTGCAAGTATTTGTGAGCCAATTTGAGAAAAGGTACCACTTGCTGCAGATTATCAATTTCCAGTTAGTGGTATTGAGTAAAAGTACAGTCGATGTTGAACTTCACTGCACTATGCTAGCTGCTTCTACTCCGGAGTTACGGTTGTAAAGTTATGCATGTGAGACTTGTCCAATGTAAACAATGGAGGCTGAATTTTACCTTGCGTATTCCCTATTATTTCTCCTGCAGGTGCGATCCAGACAAAGCAAGCTGCATATGTAACTGAAGTTGTATGCTTGTACTTTAATTCTGTGTAAGAATGTTTCCAGTGCACGTGACTGCTTGCTGGACAGAGTATCATGGCCGCCAAGAGTGCCTATGTGAACACACAAATCGCTGAATCGACTTAGTTGGAGAGGCTCAGAGTGCACCAGATTTCATTTCACAACATATAATCACATGACCAAACTTTTCCATGTGACCACTTTTGATAAACCAATCCGGTGGTGAGTTACATCGTGAAAACCAAATTCTTTCTTTTGTGGCCAAATCTTTCACATTGAATTACTCATGATAGGAGCCTCGTATCAGAAGTGGTCACATGGAGAAGTTAGATAACATCTCTCATTTCATTGCAAAACAGGTCGGGCGGTGGTTTACTGCCAAAACTCCTTTCAGCTCCCTTCAGCAGCTAAAGTCACATGCCACTTTCGTGACTTCCAGTTTCTGAGAGGTGCATGTAATGATCTAGAATGATGCATTTTATGCACCTACCTTTCTTGCCTGTCCTAAAGTAAGGCAACCAGATATGATGTTTCGTTCCAGCGCTTGTAGAACAAGTGCACATCACATGACATCACATGCCCAGTCATGGCAACACAAGAATTTTGCACCTTTTGAGTGTTATGTAAACAAAATTCTGTTACAGTAAACTAACAGATAAGTCCTACATGTGTACAGAATTACATTACTGCTATTTTGAGATAATGGCGATGGAATGTCCACTTGTGGTATGAGTACACAAATTTCACATACTATAACTGTTTACGAGCACATGTCACAAAATGCAGATGTATCATATTGATTTACTTGATATTTTGAAGGTTTCAGACTAAAGAAAATAGCACCATTCGATGTGTATTCGTGCAATCTAACTTTTCCATGTCGGCAAAGTTGCTAAACCATTCCGTTGTAAAGTTATAAGAAAATTGCATGCGATTACTTGCTGGTTAGAAACATTTAGGGTCATGTAACTCTAGATAGTAACTTTGCATAGCATTTGCCCACATGAAGAAGTTAGAGAATTCAGTCAGCTTCATCCCTCAAAAAACCCTTTTCAACAGCTACAGCAAAGCTATTTAGAGGAAGCAATGGTGAAATAACTGCTTTGCTAGGCGTATCACGTGACAGTATCGTGACTTCCTGCTGGAACATCAAAATTTGTTTGAGCAATGCCCTCGAACATGACTGTGTAACCTTCTTCAAACCGCGCAGGGAGCACTTGCTGCAACAAAGAACACTTTTCTTCATAAATACTTCAGACAGGAAGGATGAATTGTGCATTTTTGCTCAATCAAAGCTCTTTAATCACGCACACATCATGCCAGTCACATACATAGCCATGGTAACATTGAAGAATGTGATAACACCACAAGGTTCACAGTATGTAAACTATGTTCGACATAACCCACGCGCTTGTCGCGGAACGGTTTTGCTGGTCAGAGGTTTCTGCATTAATTTCCATATTCGCTCTTGTATATTGTCCATGACACAGTCTGTGCATGTGGGCGGTGAAAGCAGGTTGACGAGAATTTAGCCGTCATTTTAATATTGCCACTCTTGAACTGAAACTTGGTCAGCACACACTACAGTAACATTTGAGCCAATAATCTATTTTTCTGCGAATTATCACCTGCACGTCTATTTTGACATGTAGCTATTTACATAATTAATGCGACAAGTGGTAAGTACCTTTTCCCAAATCTGCTCACATAATATATACTAGACACAATATAAGTTTTCTACAAAAATTGTAAGGATGTACGGATGGCATAAAAAGTACAGAAACAAATAAAGGCTGTTACACAGTTGAGTATTAACCATCGTCCCTACATGCAAGAATGTCACACCGTATAGTCCTACACCCTTGAATGTAGGGACGATGGTTAATGCTCGACTGTGTAACAGCCTTTACTTGTTTCTGTTCTTTTTATGCCATCCCCGCATCCTTACAATTTTAGTAGAAAATGTTTATTGTGTCTAGTTTCTGCACTTTTTTTAAAGCCGGAGCTAAGATGCACGATATAGCTAGCTAGCTAGCAGTTTAAAATTCTTGTGTAGCTCCTGATAGAATTAGCTGTAATTTGCATTAGAGAATGTGTATTGGCATTGTGAATAATTTATTCCACAGGCCAAATGCCATGCTAAGTGGTAGAGCAAGGTGAAGAATTCCACTGTGGAGCAAACAACGGAAGAAGGAGCCTCCGGAAGCTGTACACAGCTGCTCGCAATGGCACCAGTCATGGCAGTTTCATCTGGTTGAACTACGTAATTTGAAATGGCGTCCACCACGTTTGGCCATAGTCTGGAGACCAGACCCTAAGCGCCCCCCGCGCAAAATTAGGGTCTGGTGCAACTCGTATTCGGAAGTTGTGCAGGGATTTGAGATTCCGGCGCCTCCAATCAGATTACAGAACGCGCAAAATGCGGCGAAAGACGGATAATATCTGGCGCGAATATGGGAATTTTGGTGCGTTAACGTCGAAGATAACATGAAGAACGAGTTTAGCGTCTAATGGAATATTGCAAGCTTTGTGAGAAAGCAGTTGGCTCTAAAGAACGGAGATTATTGGCATCGATCTCGTCTGAACGTGTACTGAGGTGTCTCCAGGAACTCCAAGCCGCTTCAGGATCCACAGCGACTCTTCTTGGTGACGAACACGCGCAACGCGCCTTTGTTTGCAGACCCTGCTTCGCGGAAACTGAAAAGTATCTGCGACTAAGCGAAGAAGTAGAGGGTGTGAGAAACAGTTTATGCGCGAAACTATTTACCAAACTCGTTCTTCCTGTTATCTTCGACGTTAGCGCACCAAAATTCCCATATTCGCGCCAGATATTATCCGTCTTTCGCCGCGTTCTGTAATCTGATTGGAGGCGCCGGAATCTCAAATCCCTGCACAACTTCCGAATACGAGTTGCACCAGACCCTAATTTTGCGCGGGGGGCGCTTAGGGTCTGGTTTGGCCAAGGAACACGGCAGGAGTCGTGGCAAGTGTGTCTTCCACACTAAATAGCGCCACCTTCTAACCTACTAAGGAATGCATCCAGCCAAAAATGGTGCAATATGGTGCAAGAAGTAATCTCCTGGCCCCTCTGGTTTGTGCGCTACGCCTTTCAAAGAAGAAGAAGAAGAAGAGTAAACGTGGGAAGTGTTGAGGGCGCTCTATACATGTAGGCGCATCGAAAGTAAGATTAGTTATGAGCACTGTTCAGTCCCCGCTTCCTCGTGGTAAGCTTTGTTTGCCGGTTTTTGGTCCTGTTCAGGAGTAGCGTAACTTTTCGTTTGTATTACAGCATACAAACAACCACTGCCATCCCTACATAGACAGCACTACCGTGCTGTCTGATAATATGTAAGTCATTATGCAGTTGTTGGTACTCCACCGCTACTTGCACACACTCCTGCAGCTTTCCCTATCTTTGCTTTGAATATGACTACAGTTCACAGAAGTGTGTAACCTAAACATACACTGTTGATAATACTTGTGTGCCTTCATTTCACGGCAGCCCCTTACCTAACTTCTATTAATTCCTATGTCTAAACATGGCTACAGTCAACCTCACTCACACATCATCCTGGCAGACTTACCAGATGTTATTCTAACAGGTATCTCAGCCGGGAGTGCAACTGTATCCAGAAGCTTAGCATCCCCAATATCAGATTCTCCCAAGACTTTTCCATTGCTGCTGTCTTGAACTGCATCACTCAGGTTAAATGAGGAAACATCCATTGCCTCCTCTTCCCTTTTTTAAGCGACAAATACCCAGACAATGTGAAGCATGCATGCAATGTGCTGTTTATAATAAATGAATGGTATAAATGGCAAGAGACAGAGAATGCTACTGAATACAGTGCAGTGAAGATAGCTTAACTGTATGCCGCTGCAATACTGGTTCTCATAAACCATGTCATGCCATGCAAATGAGCATCTAATCACTGTTTTCCAAATCTCATAGACACCTCATCTGTGTCTTTACATGACAGCTGGGCTCAAAGTTCGATGCACAGTAGTTGTGCTTGGGCTGTAAGGTGCAATATTCACACTTTAGTTACAACTCTAGGTAGCTACATATACGTATGTACACTTAAGTTACATACAAGGTTGAGTTTATTAAATTGTGAAACACCAATAGAAATGTGAGTGGATTGGATAGGAGGGGCCGCTTGTCACTATGTATAAAGAGTCACTACGAAAGAAAACATGCCAAGCGATGTTTTCAGTAAATTCAAATTTTGCGTCTTTTGTACCTGTCGTATTGTCCTAACACCCCGGCCAAGTTTCAAACTTGTAGTCCTTTCCAGGAAGAATAGTTACACCGTTGCAGAAACAATAACAGAAGGGTTATGGGCCATTTCATCATAATTGCACTGAGCGCATTTTCATACTTTGAGCGAGCGTATATCGGGAATGGGAGTGCAACGAAGAGCTTATCTACTGTGCTTCCACCCTGTACCACTAACTGAAAAGTATGCTGAGTTAAAAAAAAAACTCTTCCATGGTAAACTGGATGTTGGAGTGTTGGTTGTTCAGGTGTTAATGAAACTGGTGCAGTTCCTCTTGTCCATGTGTCGGTCTTCACCCCAGCACGCACCCTGAAGCAGACCTTAATGAAGGTTAAGTCATGGCTCCCAGATGAAAAGAAGAAAGGAGTAGTGTATCAGATCCCCTGCAACAACTGTGATTATGTGTACACAGGGGAATCGAAGAGAACTCTGAAAGTACGTATGACAGAGCACAAACAGGCTGTGAAGATGAGTGACCCTAACAACGGTATTGCGGTCCATGTGGCGAAGAGTCAACACAGTATTGATTGGCCAGGAGCCACGGTTATGAGAATGGTGCAAGGGTACTGGGAATGGAGAACAATGGAAGCTATTGAAAGCAGGAGAAGCAAGAGGTCCATGAACCTAGACAAGGGCTTACTACTCCCCTCACTCTGTAACCCGGTATTGGACCAAACGTAACATCACCCCCACCCTCCATCCATTATTTCTCTTTAATTTACTTTCTTGTTTGTACATTATTATGTAACTTTACTTGTCAACTGTAACACACCCACCCCACATTAGGCCACACTAGGACATTACCCGTCATTACATCATCACAGTTATTGTAAATCAACCAATCCACTCTTTACAGTTGTTTACCCTAAGTTTTGTAACTCAACCAATCAGATTACAGCATTTTGTGTACTTAAGAGTCTGTGTTGTTATTGCCCCTAAGGTTATAAATAGCCACCTCTCCCCTCACCCCTTATCCTGTACGCAGTTGACAAAGACCTTCGGGTCGAAACGTCCTGCATTTGATTGATTTATCATTATCAGTTGTGTCTTGCTCAAGAATCTCGTATCATTGTATTATCAATGCAACTATGAGCCTCTACAATATCATAGTGAAACATGTGTCTAGGGGAGGGTGTGTCCAGGGGAGGGTGTGTCCAAGGGAGGGTGCGTCCAGGGGAGGGTGTGTTCAGGGGAGGGTGTGTCCAGGGGAGGTGTGTCCAAGGGAGGGTGTGTCCAGGGGAGGGTGTATTCAAGGGAGGGTGTGTCCAGGGGAGGGTGTACCCTTTGGGCCTAAATTCCTGGGAGGACACTGTCCACAACCTCCTGTGCTGGTACACTCATTCAATGCAATGTGTTGATTCCCTTCTGAAGGTTAATGTGTCCAGTGATACCTCCTCTGATGTTGAGACATGCCGAGTGCCGAGTTTGAAGCTCATCTGTCAGCAAGTCTGCAAGTACACTGTGGGTGAGTTTGAGTGTGGTGTGTGAGTGTGAGGGGTGAGTGTGAGGGTTGAGGGTGTGAGTGTGAGGGGTGTGTGGGGGAGTGCGAGGGAGTGTAAAGGTGAGGGTGAGGGATGAGGGTGTGGGTGAGTGTGCAAGGGTGTGTAAGGGTATGAGTGAGGGTGAGGTGTGGGAGGAGTGTGGGGAAGTGTGAGGGTGCATACATAATTGAATGTGAGAGGTGTATGCATGAGGTGTTGTGAGGACATACATATTTAAGTGTGAGGAGATTCTTGTGAGGGCATGTGGGAGTGAGGGTGAAGGTGAGTGTGCATGTACGTGAGGTGGAGTGAGTGTGGGGTGAGGAAGCAATTCAGTAGTGAGGATGTGAGGAAGCTACGTATAATGTGACAGTGTTATATCAAGACTGGTGGATGTACACAGCATTGTCCTAACACACTCAAGTGTGGATGCATGCACAAATGATACTTGAATCTACCTGAAGCCAAAGTAAGGGAAGTGGAGTTCTAGCCATCAAGAGTGAATATAATTTAAACTTATTTTGCAATTTTGTGGTATATTGCCTGTTTTCTCCATAGTCTGACTCTGTCTACACTATCCACTCCATCATTGTCCCCTTTCATCCCTCCCCAGGTGCCATCAAATGTCCTCGACGTATTCAGAGAAGACGTCGCCTTGACAGTAGTATATCTTATGAAGACAGCACTAGTAGTGGTACCAGCAGTGGTACCAGTGGAGAGGAGGGGGAGGGGCAGGCCCTCCTCGCTAGGCAGTAAGCAAGAGGGAGACTATGGGAGGGGAGGGGAGAGGGAGGGAGAGGGGAGGGGAGGGGAGGAGAGGGGAGAAGGAGGAGTGGGATGGTGAGGGGAGGGGGAAGGAGAAACACTGCTTTGCTAGTGAGGAATGAGTTCATAGAAGTACAGTAATGAGGACAGAGAACAGTCATTGACATTTAAAAATAGGCAGTATGCAAGGGGAAGATTATGGGAAGAGTGGAAGAGTGAGGGGAGGGGAGGGGAGGGGAAGGGAGGGGTAGTGGAGAGGAAAGGGTGGGGAGGGGGGAGGGAGAAGAGTGGAGTGGAATGGAGGAGAAACACTGCTTTTGCTAGTAAGGAATGAGTTCATAAAGGTAATGAGAATGGAGGGCAGCCATTAACATTTAGAAGTATCATCAATATTTTCATATGATGCACCAACTGTCCAAGTGCACTTTGCTCATTCACTGCTATTTGCCACACCCAATGTGGCAATGTGCTATAGAGGAAACCCACACTTGTCCATTTCTGTTGATACATGTACCTTGTGTTGTTGTGTAAACATTGCAGAATGGAGAGGAAGAGAAACCATGAGGCTGAGAGGAATTTTCGACGTAAGCTCAAGTTCCATTTTATGAACCCTTTTCAGAAGTGGAGGTATGCCAAGAGAAGGCGCTTTCCCTTCAAACTGGTCTTGCAACTCCTTGCAGTAGCCCTGGTCACAGCTCAGGTGTGTGTGCGTGTGCGTGCGTGTGCGCGTGTGTGCATGCGTGCGTGCGTGTCTTGTTTTGACTCTGTCTGCCAGTCTGTTGTAGACTTGCCCTCACTGTTAATGTTGTACAGATTATTCTGTTTGGAGATAAGAAGTCTTTTAAGACTCGGTTCATCTTGAGCAACAAGGCAACCATCAACTCGCTCTTCCTGGACTTTGACAGCTCTGACCCGGACAGTATGAAGGTGTATTCCATGGACGAGCTCTACCATCAGATACAGAGGGTAGCTGACACGGTGAGGAGAGGAGAGGAAGAGAGGAGATGGAGGGGAGGGGAAAGGAAAGGAGGGGAGGAGATGGAGGGGACAGGGGGGGGGGAGATGAAGAGAGGGAGGGGAGGAGAGAGGAAGGAAGGGAGGAGAAGGGTGGGAGGGAGGGGAGGAGAGGGGAAGGAGGGAAGGGAGGAGAGAGAGGAGGGATGGAAGTTATGGGAAGGACAGGAGAGAGAAAGCTAGGAGAGAGGGAGAAAATGTAATTGAGACTTGGTTCAAATGATGAAAAAGGAAGAGGGTTGAGGTGGATTCAGATGGAGGGATTTGGGGAAGACAGAATGAAGAGTAAAGTGACTGGTTGAATCATGTATGGAGATTGTACAATCCTATGTATACATTGATGCTGTATGTATCTATATACACATATTTATACTCTGAGCCACTGTGTGCATACAATAAGTACAGTGTACTCACACCACTCCTCTGGTCCCCATGTTTCCCGCTCAGTACTACAACATTGAAGAAATAGCAGTGGCCCCGTATGACTACATCAAGGACGGCAATACCACCCACCCCACCGACCCTCCACTGCTGCATGTGATGGTGGTCCAGTATGACAAGTGGAAGTTTGATGCTTCCAACCACGACATCTACCTCTCATCTAGTACTCATACAAGTGAGTTGGTGGGATGGGGAAAGAAGCTATACAGTGTCTCCCTTCTGCTTTCTTGACCTCTGTTTCCCCCATCTTTCCTTTCCCTTCTTCTCTCTCTCCCTTCCTCTGTGTCTCTTCCCTCCACACTACCTCCTTCTTCCTATCCATCCCTCCCTCCCTTTCCCCTTCCTCCCCATCTCCACCTTCCTTCCCTACCTCTCTCCCTCACTCCTCTAGCTAACATAACCCTGTATGATGGAAAGAATGAAACCTGCTACCATCCTCACAACTGCACTGTCCAGGCTCAGCTTGAACCCTATGTGAATGCTTCTTCCATTGGAAGGTATGCATTCATTTGGGAGAATTGGGAATGTCATATACAGAGTACAGTAATGGTACTTTACATTCCCTACTGGGTAGTTGGAATTGGAAGCTACGTACGTGTATGTGTTATGCTTGCACTGTCAACTACAGTAGTGCTAAAGAACTTGTATGTAGTGAAAAAGTGAAAAGGTGGAGTAGAATCGATTGTGCTGTCTTTCTCTTCCCTCTCGTTGCCATCCTCTTGTTCATCCTCCCCTCTATTTTCCCTCTCCTTACCTTTCCCTTTTCTTCCCTCCCCCTCTCCCCTCCCTCCCCTCCCTATCCTTCTCTCCCCCTCCCCTCCCTCCCTCCCTCCTCACTCCCTTCAGTATCAAGAGCTTGTCTGTTCATTTCAAGTTGACAAGCTTCTTCATTGACCAACAAGAGGTCTTATACATCTCTTGTGTCACCTTTTGATATCAATGTGAGTGTGCATAGTATGCTGTGCATATATTGAGTGGGAAGTCTTTCTTGCCCCATTCTGAGTGCCACCCCCATTCCCATTCCCAATTTGGTATCATTCTCCCATTCCAGATTGTATTCAATAATGATGCACTGAGTGGCACCATCCCAGTGGAGGTGTCGGCAGATCCAACTGTCTACAACTGTAACAATACACAGAAGAACAAATATTTTTGTGAGCTTGTGTGTGTGTGTTCATGTTCGTGTGTTGTGAATCAATAGAAAGGAAGTCTAGTCTGCTAACCCCTTCTCAAGAGCCAACCTCGTCTCTCTCCTTCCAATCCATCCAGATACTGAGGTTTTCAGGCAGTATGTGGTACTGGACATATTCGTTTTTGTCATAATCTTTATATACTCCATTCTGTGCTTGAGGTCTATTGTTGGCAGCTGCATGTTGACCAGGGTGAGCTTGTGACTGTCCAACTTGCATGCATTGATAACTGTCACCACTTCTTGCCTCCCTCAAAATCCTCACCTCCCTGTCCATTCCTCTCCACTCTCCCATCACTGCATCTTCAACCCACTACTCTCTCCCCTCGCTGTATCCTCAACCCCCTCCACACTTCCTCACTGCACCCTCAACCCCCTCCACTCTCCCCTCACTGTACCCTCAACTCTCTCCTCTCTCCTTCACTGCGCCCTTACCCCTCCACTCTTTGCTCACTTTACCATCAACCCCTCCACTCTCCCCTCACTGCACCCTCAACCCCCTCCACTCTCCCCTCACTGTATCCTCAACTCTCTCCGCTCTCTCTTATCAAACCCTCAAATCTCCTCACTTCCTGCACTGTACCCCTCCCATTCCCTCGCCTCCACTCACTGCATTGTCTAGCCTCTTCCCTCCATTCCTCTCTCCCTCCCCCATTCCAGGAGGCCTACAAGTTCTTCAAAAACCGCTACAACAAACAACTCACTTGGGGCCACATCAAGTCAATGCAGAACTTCTGGTTCTATGGTGTCATCCTCGGCAATGCTCTGGTCCTCCTGGGGACACTGCTCAAGACTACTCTTGCATTCAAAGTGAGTAGGGGGACAAAACAACCTCTTGAAACATTGCCTATCCAAAGTTCCTTTCCCCCTGTGTATGTACCATACTCAAATAGACTCCGCACCCTGTTTAGTGGCCGCCCTTGAATTGACACTGCACTTAGTGAAGAGGAATAGTAGCCACCCTCCAATAAGCGCCACATTTAATGACATTCATAATTGTCAGGGGCAGAGTGCAAAGACACGAATCGAAGGACTGGAAATGGCAGCTGCCACGGTAGAGAAGAAGAGAACATTCGACGCCGTCATTTTTGTAGGTTGGCCCACACCTGCTCTTCTCTCTATGCTCCCCGTCTCCTTATACTTCGTTAAAAACTTATTATATCCCAATGCAGCTAACTTTAAGACCCTCTTCCTGCAACAAGGGGCAGACAGTAGGCACTTTGTGGCCCATACGTTCATAGTACAGAATCTGCTACCTCTTGTAACTGCTGCTGTACATCTCGGTCACTTGTCTAATACTACGAATTCGCACCAGACAGTTTCCACTGCTCCTATAATTTGTTCTGTATGTACGTCCTTGAATTGTTTCGTTCCAAAACCATTCCGACGCAAGTGTTCGTTTTGCGTATGTGAGATCCATCAGCTCATGTTAATTGCCATCCTTTGTCCACATGCCAAGTGTCTTGCAGATTTATGGAGCGTTGATAAGCATTCACGTAGGTCTGGTTCCAGTAAACCATTTGGACCACTAAAGTCTTCATCAGTTACAAAACTGATGAAGACTTTACTGGAACCAGATCTACAGCTGCGTGAATGTTCATCAATGCTTCATAGATCTGCTAGACAACGTAACATGAGCCTCTACCACATTGCCAAGTGTCTGTCATATCACCACCTTTCTCTTCTCTTTTGCTGTCTGCGCAGTTTGTTTTCTCAGTCAACCTGGAGGACTGGACGACCCTCATCCTGGGCCTGGGTGTGTTCTGTCAGTGGTGTGGACTGCTACGCTTTCTAAGCTATTTTGACTCTTACAATGTAAGTGGAGGGATGGAGAGAGCTGGGAGGAAGAGGGAGAGGGGAGGGGATGGGAAGGAGTGGGGGAGGGAAAGACATTCATGGTAGCAAGTGTTTCATTGAATTGAGTGAGGGGTCTAATGAGCACTGAATGTTTGATGTACTTGTATGTACATTGTTGAGTGCATGATTGTTGAAGACAGCCCATCATAATACTCTGCCCCCCCCTCCCCTCCCTCTCCCTTCATCCCCACGCAGATTCTCCTGTTGACTCTTCGTCTCTCTATTCCGAGTGTTGGCAGATTTGTTATATGTGCTGGTGTCCTCTACATTGCCTTCATGTTCCTCGGATGGCTTGTACTGGGACCCTACCACACTAAGGTGTGTGTGTGTGTGTGTGTGTGTGTGTGTGTGTGTGTGTGTGTGTGTGTGTGTGTGTGTGTGTGTGTGTGTGTGTGCGTGTGTGTGGTGGAGTGCGCTACATGTGTAAGTGTGCTGTGTGTGTGAAAAGAATGACTTACAATTGTATTTGGCACTGCTTACCTGAAAGTATAAGACTATATGTCAGCTAGTCTCCCCCTTTCCCTCTGTTCCCCTCCCCTCCCCCCCCCCCCCCCCCCCCCCCAGTTCACTGACCTCAGCATCACCTCAGAGTGCCTCTTCTCCCTGCTCAACGGAGATGACATGTATATGACGTACAAGGAGATGCCGCAAACGTCTTACTCTCTTTGGATCTTCAGCAAGATCTACCTTTACCTTTTCATTGCCCTCTTCATCTACGTGGTGCTCAGCGTGTTCATTGGACTCATTTCCGACACCTACGAGACACTCAATGTGAGTATACTGGTCCTGTCGCTACTGGGTGTATGTACGTATGTTAACGTATTGTCAACAAACACTTTGTATGTTTGTACTAGTAGCAATGTTTCTGCACATTTCATTGGCTTCTAGGCATTTGTATAGCCTTCGTTCCCCTCCCTTCTCTCCTCCTCCTCTCCCTTCCTCCCCTCCCCCTCCTTCCCCTCTCCTCAACCCCGCCCTTCCCTGCCCTCCCCTTCCGTCCCTCCCACAGGAGCACTGGTACTCTCGCTCCAAAGGTTTCCTCCATGAGTATGCTCTGGGTGGTATGTCAAGGTGGAAGAGAAAGAGAAGGGCTCTGTCTCGCATGCACCCAACGTTCCAGGAAGTGCAGGAGGTGCAAACTGGTGAGAGGGGGTGGGGCAAGGTAGAGACTGAGTGGTGGTGGTGGAAACAGAAACCTACCGACTGCCAGTCATGTGACTGGAGTAGCTCACGGTAATCCTCACTCCTGGAGTGGGCGTCATTCTCGTAAACTGTCTGTCTTCAACTTTCCCCAGGTGAGTGCTTCATCCTGGTACACCATGAGGAAGAGGACGATGGAGGAGAGGGAGAGAGCAGGAACAGTGCCAGCGGAGAAGACACTGATGGTTGTTACCGAAGCAACAACGAAGAGACTTCCCCCACCATTCACGAGGTTCGTTCCAGCGTTCCCGCCAATTTGAGGAATTATGGCTCCATCAATAGATCAAGCAGTGATGGCCGACAAGTTACAACGTGTGAGTTGGAGGGGAAGGGGTGGGTGGGCTGGGGGATATTATGTATGTACGTACGTAATGTGAACGATGTACATGTATAGTTGTGCTAGTGAATGGGTTAGGATGTGGAACACTACTGTGTATTACTGTGTGTTGCTTACTGGAAGTTGCACTAGTTATGCTTTGTGAGAAGAATGAGCTTAGTTCCAAGTATGCAGATCGTGATCTCCTTTCACTTCTTCTCCTCCCCTCATTGTTGACTTCTTCCCTCATCCTCCTTTTCCCTCTGAACTCTTCCCCTCGCCTCTTCCCTATCCCCTATTCCTTCCTCTGCATTTTCCCTCTCCCCCCTCCTCCACCCCCACCCCTCCCCCCCTCCTCCCACCATCCCCTCCCTCTCCTCTCCTCTCCTCCTTTACCCCCACCCCTCCTCCTCCCACCATCCCCTCCCTCTCCTCTCCTCCTCTCCTCCACCCCACCCCTCCTCTCCTCCTCCCCCTCCCATCCCCTCCCTCTCCTCCACTCCTCTCCTCCTCCCACCATCCCCTCCCTCTCCTCCTCCACCCCACCCCTCCTCCCCCTCCCATCCCCTCCCCCCCCCCATAGGCCACACCTGTGCCCACCCCAGGCTGACTGCAATGGCTAGTCTGATAGAAGAAAGCACAACATCTGCTCAAGGAACAGGTAATGATCTTTCACTGGCTACTCTGCCAAGGAAGAGACAGAGGAGGAACAGGTGTGTGTGTGTGTGTCATGTGTGTGTGTGCATGTGTGTGTGCATGCGTGTGTTAATCTCTCTAAGGCAATGTCTGTGTTCATCTCAGCTAGTATAAGTACTCCTTTGCCCTTCTGTGCAGCTGCCCTAACCTTCACTCTCCTGATGAAACCAGTCATCCCCTTTGATACACCCTCTTACTGTGTTGACAGAAGCTATGTGGCTCACCTTTAATATAATTATAATTGTATTCATCCATCACACAACGTCCAAACACTTATTGCAGTTTGTTTGAATGCGCATGTACACGTTGTGCAGCCTGTTCTGTTGTGTGTATCCTGAGCCATGATAATGTATTAGTGTATTTATTTAAAGGTGAATTTTTGGAAATTTTACAAACTGTATACTAATTGTGAACTATATAATTGTATAATAGGCAAATTAAGATGGTCTATGTACCATGGTGACACAAATGAAAGACAACGTTTGGAACTACACATGGTAAGGAAAGAATGGGGGAAGGGAAAAATGGCAGTGAACTGGACCAGCACCGGCAACCTCCAGATCTTTAGCCGACCCTTTGGCAGCCAGGTCACCGGTTACCGCCATCAGCCACTGATCCATTCCCTCCTTATAGATCAACATTTCCAGTAAGTCACTGATTAGTCAGTGCCCGGTGTGGGATATTCAAGGAGGCTCTGGATAGAGCCCGCCCACATTCGTGTATAAGGAGGGAATGGATCAGCGGCTGTTGGCCTTAGCATGAGCAATAGAATTGCATGATCCTGCAGAACAAGCTGCAACATCTATAGTTTATAGGATCAATCATTGACAAACAGCTTCCATCAATCTCTCTCAAAAACACATTAGCAATAGAGCAGAAACTGTGCATGCACATAGCTAGCCATACCAGTGCAAGCATCAATACAATTAAGATGCATATATACAGGGCAATGTGCAGTGTCCCCTAGCACACTGCCCATTTAATACGTGGTGTCCCCCTAGCACAGTGCCCATTTAATACGTGGTGTCCCCCTAGCACACTGCCCATTTAATACGTGGTGTCCCCCTAGCACACTGCCCATTTAATACGTGGTGTCCCCCTAGCACACTGCCCATTTAATACGTGGTGTCCCCCTAGTACACTGCCCATTTAATACGTGGTGTCCCCCTAGCACACTGCCCATTAAATACATAGTGTCCCCCTAGCACACGTACACTGCCCATTTAATACGTGATGTCCCCCTAGCACACTGCACATTTAATACATAGTGTCCTCCTAGCACACGTACACTGCCCATTTAATACGTGATGTCCCCCTAGCACACTGCACATTTAATACATAGTGTCCCCCTAGTACACTACCCATTTAATACGTAGTGTCCCCCTAGTACACTGCCCATTAAAGACATAGTGTCCCCCTAGCACACTGCCCATTAAATACATAGTGTCCCCCTAGCACACGTACACTGCCCATTTAATACGTGATGTCCCCCTAGCACACTGCACATTTAATACATAGTGTCCTCCTAGCACACGTACACTGCCCATTTAATACGTGATGTCCCCCTAGCACACTGCACATTTAATACATAGTGTCCCCCTAGTACACTACCCATTTAATACGTAGTGTCCCCCTAGTACACTGCCCATTAAAGACATAGTGTCCCCCTAGCACACTGCCCATTTAATACGTGGTGTCCCCCTAGTACA
Source organism: Ianthella basta (assembly GCA_964019415.1). Taxonomy (NCBI): domain Eukaryota; kingdom Metazoa; phylum Porifera; class Demospongiae; order Verongiida; family Ianthellidae; genus Ianthella; species Ianthella basta. The sequence goes on along the minus strand of OZ025870.1, from coordinate 3,011,318 downwards.
CTGCCCATTTAATACGTAGTGTCCCCCTAGCACACTGCCCATTTAATACGTAGTGTCCCCCTAGTACACTGCCCATTTAATATGTGGTGTTCCCCTAGCACACTGCCCATTTAATACGTAGTGTCCCCCTAGTACACTACCCATTAAATACGTAGTGTCCCCCTAGTACACTACCCATTTAATACATAGTGTCCCCCTAGGACACTACCCATTTAATATGTGGTGTCCCCCTAGTACACTGCCCATTAAATACGTAGTGTCCCCCTAGTACACTGCCCATTTAATACGTAGTGTCCCCCTAGTACACCGCCCATTTAATATGTGGTGTTCCCCTAGCACACTGCCCATTTAATACGTGGTGTCCCCCTAGCACACTGCCCATTTAGTACGTGGTGTTCCCCTAACACACTGCCCATTTAATACCTAGTGTCCTCCTAGTACACTACCCATTTAGTACGTAGTGTCCCCCTAGCACACTGCCCATTTAATACGTGGTGTCCCCCTAGCTCACTGCCCATTTAATATGTGGTGTCCCCCTAGTTCACTACCCATTTAATATGTGGTGTCCCCCTAGCACACTGCCCATTTAATACGTGGTGTCCCCCTAGCACACTGCCCATTTGATACGTGGTGTCCCCCTAGCACACTGCCCATTTAATACGTGGTGTCCCCCTAGTACACTGCCCGTTTAATACGTGGTGTCCCCCTAGGACACTGCCCATTTAATACGTGGTGTCCCCCCAGCTCACTGCCCATTTAATATGTTGTGTCCCCCTAGTACACTGCCCATTTAATACGTGATGTCCCCCTAGGACAATGCCCATTTAATACGTGGTGTCCCCCCAGCTCACTGCCCATTTAATACGTGGTGTCCCCCTAGCACACTGCCCATTTAATACGTGATGTTCCCCTAGGACAATGCCCATTTAATACGTGGTGTCCCCCTAGCTCACTGCCCATTTAATACGTGGTGTCCCCCTAGGACAATGCCCATTTAATACGTGGTGTCCCCCCAGCTCACTGCCCATTTAATATGTGGTGTCCCCCTAACACACTGCCCATTTAATACGTGGTGTCCCCCTAGCACACTGCCCATTTAATACGTGGTGTCCCCCGAGCACACTGCCCATTTAATACGTGGTGTCCCCCTGGCACACTGCCCATTTGATACGTGGTGTCCCCCTAGGACACTGCCCATTTAATACGTGGTGTCCCCCTAGCACACTGCCCATTTAATACGTGGTGTCCCCCTAGCACACTGCCTATTTAATACGTGGTGTCCCCCCAGCTCACTGCCCATTTAATATGTGGTGTCCCCCTAGCACACTGCCCATTTAATACGTGGTGTCCCCCTAGGACAATGCCCATTTAATACGTGGTGTCCCCCCAGCTCACTGCCCATTTAATACGTGGTGTCCCCCTAGGACAATGCCCATTTAATATGTGGTGTCCCCCCAGCTCACTGCCCATTTAATACGTGGTGTCCCCCTAGGACAATGCCCATTTAATACGTGGTGTCCCCCCAGCTCACTGCCCATTTAATATGTGGTGTCCCCTAACAGACTGCCCATTTTATACGTGGTGTCTCCCTAGGACAATGCCCATTTAATACGTGGTGTCCTTCTAGCACACTGCCCATTTAATACGTGGTGTCCTCCTAGGACACTGCCCATTTAATACGTGGTGTCCCCCTAGCACACTGCCCATTTAATACGTGGTGTCCCCCTAGCACACTGCCCATTTAATACGTGGTGTCCCCCTAGGACAATGCCCATTTAATACGTGGTGTCCCCCTAGGACAATGCCCATTTAATACGTGGTGTCCCCCTAACACACTGCCCATTTAATACGTGGTCTCCCCCTAGGACAATGCCCATTTAATACGTGGTGTCCCCCTAGCACACTGCGCATTTAATACGTGGTGTCCCCCTGGGACAATGCCCATTTAATACATGGTGTCCCCCTAGCACACTGCCCATTTAATACGTGGTGTCCCCCTAACACACTGCCCATTTGATACGTGGTGTCCCCCTAGCACACTGCCCATTTAATACGTGGTGTCCCCCGAGCACACTGCCCATTTAATACGTGGTGTCCCCCTGGCACACTGCCCATTTGATACGTGGTGTCCCCCTAGGACACTGCCCATTTAATACGTGGTGTCCCCCTAGCACACTGCCCATTTAATACGTGGTGTCCCCCTAGCACACTGCCTATTTAATACGTGGTGTCCCCCCAGCTCACTGCCCATTTAATATGTGGTGTCCCCCTAGCACACTGCCCATTTAATACGTGGTGTCCCCCTAGGACAATGCCCATTTAATACGTGGTGTCCCCCCAGCTCACTGCCCATTTAATACGTGGTGTCCCCCTAGGACAATGCCCATTTAATATGTGGTGTCCCCCCAGCTCACTGCCCATTTAATACGTGGTGTCCCCCTAGGACAATGCCCATTTAATACGTGGTGTCCCCCCAGCTCACTGCCCATTTAATATGTGGTGTCCCCTAACAGACTGCCCATTTTATACGTGGTGTCTCCCTAGGACAATGCCCATTTAATACGTGGTGTCCTTCTAGCACACTGCCCATTTAATACGTGGTGTCCCCCTAGGACACTGCCCATTTAATACGTGGTGTCCCCCTAGCACACTGCCCATTTAATACGTGGTGTCCCCCTAGCACACTGCCCATTTAATACGTGGTGTCCCCCTAGGACAATGCCCATTTAATACGTGGTGTCCCCCTAGCACACTGCCCATTTAATGCGTGGTGTCCCCCTAGCACACTGCCCATTTAATACGTGGTGTCCCCCTAGCACACTGCCCATTTAATGCGTGGTGTCCCCCTAGCACACTGCCCATTTAATACGTGGTGTCCCCCTAGAACACTGCCCATTTAATACGTGGTGTCCCCCTAGTACACTGCCCATTTAATACGTGGTGTCCCCCTAACACACTGCCCATTTGATACGTGGTGTCCCTCTAGCACACTGCCCATTTAATACGTGGTGTCCCCCTAGCACACTGCCCATTTAATACGTGGTGTCCCCCTAGGACACTGCCCATTAAATACGTGGTGTCCCCCTAGCACACTGACCATTTAATACGTAGTGTCCCCCTAGCACACTGCCCATTTGATACGTGGTGTCCCCCTAGGACACTGCCCATTTAATACGTGGTGTCCCCCTAGCACACTGACCATTTAATACGTAGTGTCCCCCTAAGACATTGCCCATTTAATACGTGGTGTCCCCCTAGAACACTGCCCATTTAATACGTGGTGTCCCCCTAGTGCACTGCCCATTTAATATGTGGTGTCCCCCTAGTACACTGCCCATTTAATACGTGGTGTCCCCCTAGGACAATGCCCATTTAATACGTGGTGTCCCCCTAGTACACTGCTCATTTAATACGTGGTGTCCCCCTAGTACACTGCCCATTTAATACGTGGTGTCCCCCCAGCTCACTGCCCATTCAATACGTGATGTCCCCCTAGCACACTGCCCATTTAATACGTGGTGTCGCCCTAGGACAATGCCCATTTAATACGTGGTGTCCCCCTAGCTCACTGCCCATTTAATACGTGGTGTCCCCCTAGGACAATGCCCATTTAATACGTGGTGTCCCCCTAACACACTGCCCATTTAATACGTGGTGTCCCCCTAGGACACTGCCCATTTAATACGTGGTGTCCCCCCTAGCACACTGCCCATTTGATACGTTGTGTCCCCCTAGGACACTGCCCATTTAATACGTGGTGTCCCCCTAGGACACTGCCCATTTAATACGTGGTGTCCCCCTAACACACTGCCCATTTAATACGTGGTGTCCCCCTAACACACTGACCATTTAATACGTGGTGTCCCCCTAGTACACTGCCCATTTAATACGTGGTGCCCCCCTAGTACACTGCCCATTTAATACATGGTGTCCCCCCTAGCACACTGCCCATTTGATACGTTGTGTCCCCCTAGGACACTGCCCATTTAATACGTGGTGTCCCCCTAGGACACTGCCCATTTAATACGTGGTGTCCCCCTAACACACTGCCCATTTAATACGTGGTGTCCCCCTAGGACACTGCCCATTTAATACGTGGTGTCCCCCTAGTACACTGCCCATTTTATATGTGGTGTCCCCCTAGCACACTGCACATTTAATACGTGGTGTCCCCCTAGCACACTGCCCATTTAATATGTGGTGTCCCCCCTAACACACTGCCCATTTAATACGTGGTGTCCCCCTAGGACAATGCCCATTTAATACGTGGTGACCCCCTAGGACACTGCCCATTTAATACGTGGTGTCCCCCTAGGACACTGCCCATTTAATACGTGGTGTCCCCCTAGTACACTGCCCATTTAATACGTGGTGTCCCCCTAGTACACTGCCCAATTAATATGTGGTGTCCCCCCAGCTCACTGCCCATTTAATATGTGGTGTCCCCCTAACACACTGCCCTTTTAATACGTGGTGTCCCCCTAGCACACTGCCCATTTAATACGTGGTGTCCCCCCAGCTCACTGCCCATTTAATATGTGGTGTTCCCCTAGCACACTGCCCATTTAATACGTGGTGTCCCCCTAGGACAATGCCCATTTAATACGTGGTGTCCCCCTAGGACAATGCCCATTTAATACGTGGTGTCCCCCTAGCACACTGCCCATTTAATACGTGGTGTCCCCCTAGGACAATGCCCATTTAATACGTGGTGCCCCCCAGCTCACTGCCCATTTAATACGTGGTGTCCCCCTAGCACACTGCCCATTTAATACGTGGTGTCCCCCCAGCTCACTGCCCATTTAATATGTGGTGTCCCCCTAACACACTGCCCATTTAATACGTGGTGTTCCCCTAGCACACTGCCCATTTAATATGTGGTGTCCCCCTAGGACAATGCCCATTTAATACGTGGTGTCCCCCTAGGACACTGCCCATTTAATACGTGGTGTCCCCCTAACACACTACCCATTTAATACGTGGTGTCCCCCTAGGACAATGCCCATTTAATACGTGGTGTCCCCCTAGCACACTGCCCATTTGATACGTGGTGTCCCCCTAGGACAATGCCCATTTAATACGTGGTGTCCCCCTAGCACACTGCCCATTTAATACGTGGTGTCCCCCTAACACACTGCCCATTTAATATGTGGTGTCCCCCTAGCACACTGCCCATTTAATACGTGGTGTCCCCCTAGCACACTGCCCATTTAATACGTGGTGTCCCCCTGGCACACTGCCCATTTGATACGTGGTGTCCCCCTAGGACACTGCCCATTTAATACGTGGTGTCCCCCTAGCACACTGCCCATTTAATACGTGGTGTCCCTCTAGCACACTGCCTATTTAATACGTGGTGTCCCCCCAGCTCACTGCCCATTTAATATGTGGTGTCCGCCTAGCACACTGCCCATTTAATACGTGGTGTCCCCAGAGGACAATGCCCATTTAATACGTGGTGTCCCCCCAGCTCACTGCCCATTTAATACGTGGTGTCCCCCTAACACACTATCCATTTAATACGTGGTGTCCCCCTAACACACTGCCCATTTTATACGTGGTGTCTCCCTAGGACAATGCCCATTTAATACGTGGTGTCCTTCTAGCACACTGCCCATTTAATATGTGGTGTCCCCCTAGGACACTGCCCATTTAATACGTGGTGTCCCCCTAGGACACTGCCCATTTAATACGTGGTGTCCCCCTAGCACACTGCCCATTTAATGCGTGGTGTCCCCCTAGCACACTGCCCATTTAATACGTGATGTCCCCCTAGCACATTGCCCATTTAATACGTGGTGTCCCCCTAGGACAATGCCCATTTAATACGTGGTGACCCCCTAGGACACTGCCCATTTAATACGTGGTGTCCCCCTAGGACACTGCCCATTTGATACGTGGTGTCCCTCTAGCACACTGCCCATTTAATACGTGGTGTCCCCCCAGCTCACTGCCCATTTAATATGTGGTGTCTCCCTAGGACAATGCCCATTTAATACGTGGTGTCCCCCCAGCTCACTGCCCATTTAATATGTGGTGTCCCCCTAACACACTGCCCATTTAATACGTGGTGTCCCCTTAGCACACTGCCCATTTAATACGTGGCGTCCCCCTGGCACACTGCCCATTTAATACGTGGTGTCCGCCTAACACACTGCCCATTTAATACGTGGTGTCCCCCTAGGACAATGCCCATTTAATACGTGGTGTCCCCCTAGCACACTGCCCATTTAATACGTGGTGTCCCCCTAGCACACTGCCCATTTAATACGTGGTGCCCCCCTAGCACACTGCCCATTTAATACGTGGTGTCCCCCTAGGACAATGCCCATTTAATACGTGGTGTCCCCCTAGCTCACTGCCCATTTAATACGTGGTGTCCCCCCAGCTCACTGCCCATTTAATATGTGGTGTCCCCCTAACACACTGCCCATTTAATACGTGGTGTTCCCCTAGCACACTGCCCATTTTATACGTGGTGTCCCCCTAGGACAATGCCCATTTAATACGTGGTGTCCCCCTAGGACAATGCCCATTTAATACGTGGTGTCCCCCTAACACACTGCCCATTTAATACTTGGTCTCCCCCTAGGACAATGCCCATTTAATACGTGGTGTCCCCCTAGCACACTGCCCATTTGATACGTGGTGTCCCCCTAGGACAATGCCCATTTAATACGTGGTGCCCCCCTAGGACACTGCCCATTTAATACGTGGTGTCCCCCTAGCACACTGCTCATTTAATACGTGGTGTCCCCCTAGCACACTGCCCATTTGATACGTGGTGTCCCCCTAGGACAATGCCCATTTTATACGTGGTGTCCCCCTGGCACACTGCCCATTTGATACGTGGTGTCCCCCTAGGACACTGCCCATTTAATACGTGGTGTCCCCCTAGGACACTGCCTATTTAATACGTGGTGTCCCCCCAGCTCACTGCCCATTTAATATGTGGTGTCCCCCTAGCACACTGCCCATTTAATACGTGGTGTCCCCCTAGGACAATGCCCATTTAATACGTGGTGTCCCCCCAGCTCACTGCCCATTTAATACGTGGTGTCCCCCTAGGACAATGCCCATTTAATACGTGGTGTCCCCCCAGCTCACTGCCCATTTAATATGTGGTGCCCCCCTAACACACTGCCCATTTAATACGTGGTGTCCCCCTAGGACAATGCCCATTTAATGCGTGGTGTCCCCCCAGCTCACTGCCCATTTAATATGTGGTGTCCCCCTAACACACTGCCCATTTTATACGTGGTGTCTCCCTAGGACAATGCCCGTTTAATACGTGGTGTCCTTCTAGCACACTGCCCATTTAATACGTGGTGTCCCCCTAGGACACTGCCCATTTAATACGTGGTGTCCCCCTAGGACACTGCCCATTTAATACGTGGTGTCCCCCTAGCACACTGACCATTTAATGCGCGGTGTCCCCCTAGCACACTGCCCATTTAATACGTGATGTCCCCCTAGCACACTGCCCATTTAATACGTGGTGTCCCCCTAGGACAATGCCCATTTAATACGTGGTGACCCCCTAGGACACTGCCCATTTAATAAGTGGTGTCCCCCTAGGACACTGCCCATTTGATACGTGGTGTCCCTCTAGCACACTGCCCATTTAATACGTGGTGTCCCCCTAGCACACTGCCCATTTAATACGTGGTGTCCCCCCAGGCCAGCTCACTGCCCATTTAATATGTGGTGTCCCCCTAGGACAATGCCCATTTAATACGTGGTGTCCCCCCAGCTCACTGCCCATTTAATATGTGGTGTCCCCCTAACACACTGCCCATTTAATACGTGGTGTCCCTCTAGCACACTGCCCATTTAATACGTGGTATCCCCCTAGCTCACTGCCCATTTAATACGTGGTGTCCCCCTAGCACACTGCCCATTTAATACGTGGTGTCCCCCTAGGACACTGCCCATTTAATACGTGGTGTCCCCCTAGGACAATGCCCATTTAATACGTGGTGTCCCCCTAGCACACTGCCCATTTAATACGTGGTGTCCCCCTAGCACACTGCCCATTTAATACGTGGTGTCCCCCTAGGACACTGCCCATTTAATACGTGGTGTCCCCCTAGCACACTGCCCATTTAATACGTGGTGTCCCCCTAGTACACTGCCCATTTAATACGTGGTGTCCCCCTAGGACACTGCCCATTTAATACGTGGTGTCCCCCTAACACACTGCCCATTTAATACGTGGTGTCCCCCTAGTACACTGCCCATTTAATACGTGGTGTCCCCCTAGTACACTGCCCATTTAATACGTGGTGTCCCCCTAGCACACTGCCCATTTAATACGTGATGTCCCCCTAGCACACTGCCCATTTAATACGTGGTGTCCCCCTAGCACACTGCCCATTTAATACGTGGTGTCCTCCTAGGACACTGCCCATTTAATACGTGGTGTCCCCCAAGCACACTGCCCATTTAATACGTGGTGTCCCCCTAGTACACTGCCCATTTGATACGTGGTGTCCCCCTAGCACACTGTTCATTTAATACGTGGCGTCCTACCAGCTCACTGCCCATTCTGCTCATTTAATACATGGTGTCCCCCTAGCACACTGCCCATTTAATACGTGGTGTTCCCCCAGCTCACTGCCCATTTAATACGTGGTGTCCCCCTAGTACACTGCTCATTTAATACATGGTGTCCCCCTAGCACACTGCTCATTTGATACGTGGTGTCCCCCTAGTACACTGCTCATTTAATACGTGGTGTCCCCCTAGTACACTGCTCATTTAATACGTGGTGCCCCCCAGCTCACTGCCCATTTAATACGTGGTGTCCCCCTAGCACACTGCCCATTTAATATGTGGTGTCCCCCCAGCTCACTGCCCATTTAATATGTGGTGTCCCCCTAACACACTGCCCATTTAATACGTGGTGTTCCCCTAGCACACTGCCCATTTAATACGTGGTGTCCCCCTAGGACAATGCCCATTTAATACGTGGTGTTCCCCTAGGACACTGCCCATTTAATACGTGGTGTCTCCCTAACACACTGCCCATTTAATGCGTGGTCTCCCCCTAGGACAATGCCCATTTAATACGTGGTGTCCCGCTAGCACACTGCCCATTTGATACGTGGTGTCCCCCTAGGACAATGCCCATTTAATACGTGGTGTCCCCCTAGCACACTGCCCATTTAATACGTGGTGTCCCCCTAACACACTGCCCATTTAATACGTGGTGTCCCCCTAGCACACTGCCCATTTAATACGTGGTGTCCCCCTAGCACACTGCCCATTTAATACGTGGTGTCCCCCTGGCACACTGCCCATTTGATACGTGGTGTCCTCCTAGGACACTGCCCATTTAATACGTGGTGTCCCCCTAGGACACGGCCCATTTAATACGTGGTGTCCCCCCAGCTCACTGCCCATTTAATATGTGGTGTCCCCCTAGCACACTGCCCATTTAATATGTGGTGTCCCCCTAGGACAATGCCCATTTAATACGTGGTGTCCCCCCAGCTCACTGCCCATTTATTACGTGGTGTCCCCCTAACACACTGCCCATTTTATACGTGGTGTCTCCCTAGGACAATGCCCATTTAATACGTGGTGTCCTTCTAGCACACTGCCCATTTAATACGTGGTGTCCCCCTAGGACACTGCCCATTTAATACGTGGTGTCCCCCTAGGACGCTGCCCATTTAATACGTGGTGTCCCCCTAGCACACTGCCCATTTAATGCGTGGTGTCCCCCTAGCACACTGCCCATTTAATACGTGATGTCCCCCTAGCACACTGACCATTTAATACGTGGTGTCCCCCTAGGACAATGCCCATTTAATACGTGGTGACCCCCTAGGACACTGCCCATTTAATACGTGGTGTCCCCCTAACACACTGCCCATTTAATACGTGGTGTCCCCCTAACACACTGACCATTTAATACGTGGTGTCCCCCTAGTACACTGCCCATTTAATACGTGGTGCCCCCCTAGTACACTGCCCATTTAATACATGGTGTCCCCCCTAGCACACTGCCCATTTGATACGTTGTGTCCCCCTAGGACACTGCCCATTTAATACGTGGTGTCCCCCTAGGACACTGCCCATTTAATACGTGGTGTCCCCCTAGGACACTGCCCATTTAATACGTGGTGTCCCCCTAGCACACTGCCCATTTAATTCGTGGTGTCCCCCTAGGACAATGCCCATTTAATACGTGGTGTCCCCCTAGCACACTGCCCATTTAATACGTGGTGTCCCCCTAGCACACTGCCCATTTAATACGTGGTGCCCCCCTAACACACTGCCCATTTAATACGTGGTGTCCCCCTAGGACAATGCCCATTTAATACGTGGTGTCCCCCTAGCTCACTGCCCATTTGATACGTGGTGTCCCCCCAGCTCACTGCCCATTTAATATGTGGTGTCTCCCTAACACACTGCCCATTTAATACGTGGTGTTCCCCTAGCACACTGCCCATTTAATACGTGGTGTCCCCCTAGGACAATGCCCATTTAATACGTGGTGTCCCTCTAGGACAATGCCCATTTAATACGTGGTGTCCCCCTAACACACTGCCCATTTAATACTTGGTCTCCCCCTAGGACAATGCCCATTAAATACGTGGTGTCCCCCTAGCACACTGCCCATTTAATGCGTGGTGTCCCCTTAGGACAATGCCCATTTAATACGTGGTGTCCCTCTAGCACACTGCCCATTTAATACATGGTGTCCCCCTAACACACTGCCCATTTAATACGTGGTGTCCCCCTAGTACACTGCCCATTTAATACGTGGTGTCCCCCTAGCACACTGCCCATTTAATACGTGGTGTCCCCCTGGCACACTGCCCATTTGATACGTGGTGTCCCCCTAGGACACTGCCCATTTAATACGTGGTGTCCCCCTAGCACACTGCCTATTTAATACGTGGTGTCCCCCCAGCTCACTGCCCATTTAATATGTGGTGTCCCCCTAGCACACTGCCCATTTAATACGTGGTGTCCCCCTAGGACAATGCCCATTTAATACGTGGTGTCCCCCCAGCTCACTGCCCATTTAATACGTGGTGTCCCCCTAGGACAATGCCCATTTAATACGTGGTGTCCCCCCAGCTCACTGCCCATTTAATATGTGGTGTCCCCCTAACACACTGCCCATTTAATACGTGGTGTCCCCCTAGGACAATGCCCATTTAATACGTGGTGTCCCCCCAGCTCACTGCCCATTTAATATGTGGTGTCCCCCTAACACACTGCCCATTTTATGCGTGGTGTCTCCCTAGGACAATGCCCATTTAATACGTGGTGTCCTTCTAGCACACTGCTCATTTAATGCGTGGTGTCCCCCTAGGACACTGCCCATTTAATACGTGGTGTCCCCCTAGGACACTGCTCATTTAATACGTGGTGTCCCCCTAGCACACTGCCCATTTAATGCGCGGTGTCCCCCTAGCACACTGCCCATTTAATACGTGATGTCCCCCTAGCACACTGCGCATTTAATACGTGGTGTCCCCCTAGGACAATGCCCATTTAATACGTGGTGACCCCCTAGGACACTGCCCATTTAATAAGTGGTGTCCCGCTAGGACACTGCCCATTTGATACGTGGTGTCCCTCTAGCACACTGCCCATTTAATACGTGGTGTCCCCCTAGCACACTGCCCATTTAATACGTGGTGTCCCCCTAGCACACTGCCCATTTAATACGTGGTGTCCCACTAGCACACTGCCCATTTAATACGTGGTGTCCCCCTAGTACACTGCCCATTTAATACGTGGTGTCCCTCTAGGACAATGCCCATTTAATACGTGGTGTCCCCCTAGAACACTGCCCATTTAATACGTGGTGTCCCCCTAGCACACTGCCCATTTAATACGTGGTGTCCCCCTAGCACACTGCCCATTTAATACGTGGTGTCCCCCTAGCACACTGCCCATTTAATACGTGGTGTCCCCCTAGCACACTGCCCATTTAATACGTGATGTCCCCCTAGGACACTGCCCATTTAATACGTGGTGTCCCCCTAGGACACTGCCCATTTAATACGTGGTGTCCCCCTAGCACACTGCCCATTTAATACGTGGTGTCCCCCTAGGACACTGCCCATTTAATACGTGGTGTCCCCCTAGGACACTGCCCATTTAATACGTGGTGTCCCCCTAGTACACTGCCCATTTGATACGTGGTGTCCCCCTAGCACACTGCTCATTTAATACGTGGTGTCCCCCCAGCTCACTGCCCATTCTGCTCATTTAATACATGGTGTCCCCCTAGCACACTGCCCATTTAATACGTGATGTCCCCCCAGCTCACTGCCCATTTAATACGTGGTGTCCCCCTAGTACACTGCTCATTTAATACATGGTGTCCCCCTAGCACACTGCTCATTTCATACGTGGTGTCCCCCTAGTACACTGCTCATTTAATACGTGGTGTCCCCCTTGTACACTGCTCATTTAATACGTGGTGTCCCCCTAGTACAGTGCCCATTTGATACGTGGTGTCCCCCTTGTACACTGCTCATTTAATACGTGGTGTCCCCCTAGTACACTGCTCATTTAATACATGGTGTCCCCCTAGCACACTGCCCATATAATACGTGGTGTCCCCCCAGCTCACTGCCCATTTAATACGTGGTGTCCCCCTAGCACACTGCACATTTAATACGTGGTGTCCCCCTAGTACACTGCTCATTTAATACGTGGTGTCCCCCTAGTACACTGCCCATTTAATACGTGGTGTCCCCTTAGTACACTGCTCATTTAATACATGGTGTCCCCCTAGTACACTGCTCATTTAATACATGGTGTCCCCCTAGTACACTGCCCATTTGATACGTGGTGTCCCTCTAGTACACTGCCCATTTAATACATGGTGTCCCCCTAGTACACTGCTCATTTAATACGTGGTGTCCCTCTAGTACACTGCCCATTTAATACATGGTGTCCCCCTAGTACACTACTCATTTAATACGTGGTGTCCCCCTAGTACACTGCCCATTTAATACATGGTGTCCCCCTAGCACACTGCTCATTTAATACTTGGTGTCCCTCTAGTACACTGCTCATTTAATACGTGGTGTCCCTCTAGTACACTGCTCATTTAATACGTGGTGTCCCCCTAGTACACTGCTCATTTAATACGTGGTGTCCCCCTAGTACACTGCCCATTTAATACGTGGTGTCCCTCTAGTACACTACCCATTTAATACGTAGTGTCCCCCTAGTACACTGCCCATTTAATGCGTGGTGTCCCCCTAGCACACTGCTCATTTAATACGTGGTGTCCCCCTAGTACACTACCCATTTAATACGTAGTGTCCCCCTAGTACACTGCCCATTTAATGCGTGGTGTCCCCCTAGCACACTGCTCATTTAATACATGGTGTCCCCCTAGTACACTGCTCATTTAATACGTGGTGTCCCCCTAGCACACTGCCCATTTGATACGTGGTGTCCCCCTAGTACACTGCTCATTTTATACATGGTGTCCCCCTAGCACACTGCCCATTTAATACGTGGTGTCCCCCTAGCACACTGCCCATTTGATATGTGGTGTCCCCCTAGGACACTGCCCATTTAATATGTGGTGTCCCCCTAGCACACTGCCCATTTAATACGTGGTGTCCCCCTAGGACACTGACCATTTAATACGTGGTGTCCCCCTAGCTCACTGCCCATTTAATTTGTGGTGGCCCCCTAGCACACTGCCCATTTAATACGTGGTGTCCCCCCAGCTCACTGCCCATTTAATACGTGGTGTCTCTCTAGCTCACTGCCCATTTAATACGTGGTGTCCCCCTAGGACAATGCCCATTTAATAATACGTGGTGTCCCCCCAGCTCACTGCCCATTTAATATGTGGTGTCCCCCTAGCACACTGCCCATTTAATACGTGGTGTCCCCCTAGGACACTGCCCATTTAATACGTGGTGTCCCCCTAGGACACTGCCCATTAAATATGTGGTGTCCCCCTAGCACACTGACCATTTAATACGTAGTGTCCCCCTAGCACACTGCCCATTTGATACGTGGTGTCCCCCTAGGACACTGCCCATTTAATACGTGGTGTCCCCCTAGGACAATGCCCATTTAATACGTGGTGTCCCCCCAGCTCACTGCCTATTTAATATGTGGTGTCCCCCTAGTACACTGCTCATTTAATACATGGTGTCCCCCTAGCACACTGCCCATTTAATACGTGGTGTCCCCCTAGCACACTGCCCATTTGATATGTGGTGTCCCCCTAGGACACTGTCCATTTAATACGTGGTGTCCCCCTAGTACACTGCCCATTTAATACGTGGTGTCCCCCTAGCACACTGCCCATTTAATACGTGGTGTCCCCCCAGCTCACTGCCCATTTATTACGTGGTGTCCCCCCAGCTCACTGCCCATTTAATACGTGGTGTCCCCCTAGCTCACTGCCCATTTAATACGTGGTGTCCACCTAGGACAATGCCCATTTAATACGTGGTGTCTCCCCAGCTCACTGCCCATTTAATATGTGGTGTCCCCCTAGCACACTGCCCATTTGATACGTGATGTCCCCCTAGGACAATGCCCATTTAATATGTGGTGTCCCCCTAACACACTGCCCATTTTATACGTGGTGTCCCCCTAGGACAATGCCCATTTAATACGTGGTGTCCCCCTAGCACACTGCCCATTTAATACGTGGTGTCCCCCTAGCACACTGCCCATTTAATACGTAGTGTCCCCCTAGGACAATGCCCATTTAATACGTGGTGTCCCCCTAGCACACTGCCCATTTAATACGTGGTGTCCCCCTAGCACACTGCCCATTTAATACGTGATGTCCCCCTAGCACACTGCCCATTTAATATGTGGTGTCCCCCTAGCACACTGCCCATTTAATACGTGGTGTCCCCTTAGCACACTGCCCATTTAATACGTGGTGTCCCCCTAGCACACTGCCCATTTAATACGTGGTGTCCCCTTAGCACACTGCCCATTTAATACGTGGTGTCCCCCTAGCACACTGCCCATTTGATACGTGGTGTCCCTCTAGCACACTGCCCATTTAATACGTGGTGTCCCCCTAGCACACTGTCCATTTAATACGTGGTGTCCCCCTAGGACACTGCCCATTAAATACGTGGTGTCCCCCTAGCACCCTGACCATTTAATACGTAGTGTCCCCCTAGCACACTGCCCATTTAATACGTGGTGTCCCCCTAGGACACTGCCCATTTAATACGTGGTGTCCCCCTAGCTCACTGCCCATTTAATTTGTGGTGGCCCCCTAGCACACTGCCCATTTGATACGTGGTGTCCCCCCAGCTCACTGCCCATTTAATACGTGGTGTCTCTCTAGCTCACTGCCCATTTAATACGTGGTGTCCCCCTAGGACAATGCCCATTTAATAATACGTGGTGTCCCCCCAGCTCACTGCCCATTTAATATGTGGTGTCCCCCTAGCACACTGCCCATTTAATACGTGGTGTCCCCCTAGGACACTGCCCATTTAATACGTGGTGTCCCCCTAGGACACTGCCCATTAAATATGTGGTGTCCCCCTAGCACACTGACCATTTAATACGTAGTGTCCCCCTAGCACACTGCCCATTTGATACGTGGTGTCCCCCTAGGACACTGCCCATTTAATACGTGGTGTCCCCCTAGGACAATGCCCATTTAATACGTGGTGTCCCCCCAGCTCACTGCCTATTTAATATGTGGTGTCCCCCTAGTACACTGCTCATTTAATACATGGTGTCCCCCTAGCACACTGCCCATTTAATACGTGGTGTCCCCCTAGCACACTGCCCATTTGATATGTGGTGTCCCCCTAGGACACTGTCCATTTAATACGTGGTGTCCCCCTAGCACACTGCCCATTTAATACGTGGTGTCCCCCTAGCACACTGCCCATTTAATACGTGGTGTCCCCCCAGCTCACTGCCCATTTATTACGTGGTGTCCCCCCAGCTCACTGCCCATTTAATACGTGGTGTGCCCCTAGCTCACTGCCCATTTAATACGTGGTGTCCACCTAGGACAATGCCCATTTAATACGTGGTGTCTCCCCAGCTCACTGCCCATTTAATATGTGGTGTCCCCCTAGCACACTGCCCATTTGATACGTGGTGTCCCCCTAGGACAATGCCCATTTAATATGTGGTGTCCCCCTAACACACTGCCCATTTTATACGTGGTGTCCCCCTAGGACAATGCCCATTTAATACGTGGTGTCCCCCTAGCACACTGCCCATTTAATACGTGGTGTCCCCCTAGCACACTGCCCATTTAATACGTAGTGTCCCCCTAGGACAATGCCCATTTAATACGTGGTGTCCCCCTAGCACACTGCCCATTTAATACGTGGTGTCCCCCTAGCACACTGCCCATTTAATACGTGATGTCCCCCTAGCACACTGCCCATTTAATATGTGGTGTCCCCTTAGCACACTGCCCATTTAATACGTGGTGTCCCCTTAGCACACTGCCCATTTAATACGTGGTGTCCCCCTAGCACACTGCCCATTTAATACGTGGTGTCCCCTTAGCACACTGCCCATTTAATACGTGGTGTCCCCCTAGCACACTGCCCATTTGATACGTGGTGTCCCTCTAGCACACTGCCCATTTAATACGTGGTGTCCCCCTAGCACACTGTCCATTTAATACGTGGTGTCCCCCTAGGACACTGCCCATTAAATACGTGGTGTCCCCCTAGCACACTGACCATTTAATACGTAGTGTCCCCCTAGCACACTGCCCATTTGATACGTGGTGTCCCCCTAGGACACTGCCCATTTAATACGTGGTGTCCCCCTAGCACACTGACCATTTAATACGTAGTGTCCCCCTAGGACAATGCCCATTTAATACGTGGTGTCCCCCTAGTACACTGCCCATTTAATACGTGGTGTCCCCCTAGTACACTGCCCATTTAATATGTGGTGTCCCCCTAGTACACTGCCCATTTGATACGTGGTGTCCCCCTAGGACAATGCCCATTTAATACGTGGTGTCCCCCTAGTTCACTGCCCATTTAATACGTGGTGTCCCCCTAGCACACTGCCCATTTAATACGTGATGTCCCCCCAGCTCACTGCCCATTTAATACGTGGTGTCCCCCTAGGACACTGCCCATTTAATACGTGGTGTCCCCCTAGGACAATGCCCATTTAATACGTGGTGTCCCCCTAGCTCACTGCCCATTTAATACATGGTGTCCCCCTAGGACAATGCCCATTTGATACGTGGTGTCCCCCCAGCTCACTGCCCATTTAATATGTGGTGTCCCCCTAACACACTGCCCATTTAATACGTGATGTCCCCCCAGCTCACTGCCCATTTAATACGTGGTGTCCCCCTAGGACACTGCCCATTTAATACGTGGTGTCCCCCTAGGACAATGCCCATTTAATACGTGGTGTCCCCCTAGTACAATGCCCATTTAATACGTGGTGTCCCCCTAGCACACTGCTCATTTAATATGTGGTGTCCCCCTAGCACACTGCCCATTTAATACGTGGTGTACCCCTAGCACACTGCCCATTTAATACGTGGTGTCCCCCTAACACACTGCCCATTTAATACGTGGTGTCCCCCCTTGCTTACTACCCATTTAATATGTGGTGTCCCCCCTAGCACACTGCCCATTTAATACTTGGTGTCCCCTTAGGACACTGCCCATTTATAATTAACTAGCAGAGAAGAGCACCTTCAGCGCCCTCCTCTGCTCCGGCGTCCAACGCAGGTGCTTCCGATGCCAGTGCTTCTGATGTAAAGCACTTTCAAACCTGGCTACTGAGGAATAGCTATAGACGCTGCAGTTGCAGTTAGCTATAGAGTTGCATGCAGCTGCCTCCTCTTCCACCATGAATCACCTTCTGCAAGATCAAGTGTCTTGTATTGCCCTCCAAATTAAACAGAACTGACTCATGATGGCCCCCTTTGAGCTGATTCCTGGTTGTTCTCTTGAGTTGACTCTTGGTTGGTCCTTTGAGCTGACTCCCCTTGAGCTGGCTCCTGCTTTCCACTGGAGCTGACTCTGTGAGTGAAGGTTTAGTGATGGTCCTGGAGTTTTGACAGTTGTCGTCGGTTCCTAAGAGATCTCATCATCCCCGAATGTCTTGACCTCTTGGTTAGTCCGGTGTTGCCCTTAATGTTCGGCATATGCGCACTGCAACGGTTGCAAATTGCTTTGTTTGTATGAAACGTATTACGATGACGTCATGAGTTCATTGCGCAAGCTTAAAACCCACATAACTTGTGCCCATCCTTTCGCCATCGAGCCGCTTTCACTTGCGTAAGACGGCGCTTTCCGCTATATAGCTTATATCACCCAAAGCTTTCTACATTATGCTAAAACTATAGCAAAGAAGCCGTCGCACCATCTCCCCAGGAGGAGTTCTGTAACAAAAGAATTAGCTGCGAATTCCGTAATCTACTTCGCTTTCCTCCGTAAAACAAAAATGGCGTCCTATAGTAACGTATGGCGAGTTGGCGCAAAACCTTCATTTCGAAAGCTTTCGCAGGGAAACCCATCCGAAGACACCCTCCGGATAGCGCTTCGACATTCGGACCGAGTTTTCTGCGAGCCCTCCGCACGGTTTCCGAGATTAGTGCGGACAAAAAATCGGCCTAGCTCCATTATAATAAGATACGTGGTGTCCCCCTAGTACACTGCCCATTTAATACGTGGTGTCCCCCTAGGACACTGCCCATTTAATACGTGGTGTCCCCCTAGCACACTGCCCATTTAATACGTGGTGTCCCCTAGCTAGCACACTGCCCATTTAATATGTTGTGTCCCCCTAGGACACTGCCTATTTAATACATGGTGTCCACCTAACACACTGCCCATGAACATGAGCAGCTGATGACAGCCTACATGGCCATTACTTCCTGCATGCACAATTCATTGAAGTTTTGTCATGTGAATCAAGCTTGAAATCATACCATTTATCTATGATGAGATGTAAGTATGTAAGTTTTTGCAAAATTATGAAATGATGATTGCCTTTAATTAAACTGTTAATTAAGTAAATGCGAGTGCATAGTATACTGGTTGGTGCATGGTTGTGGCTTACCTGTAGGTGGTGTGCGGCTGTAGTGTGCTATTACCACTATCCTTCGTGACCTCCCAGCTGAGTTCACTGCCTGAATTGCAATGTTGGTGTACACTCTGTTCCTCTCAAGTCCTGTCAAGTTGTAATGGGCCAGGTTGCTCTTAGTCTTTCTTGAGTGTTTTGTGCCATTATTTCTTTAGTGTATGACATAGTGCAGCTCTCCATTGGGTTCTGTAGGAGGTAGCCAGTTTAGCTCTATTCCATCCTCAAATTTCTTCGTACTAACTGGATGCCTTGGAGGTGATGGCCCTGTTGAAGAAAATTACTGTATTTTGTGTTTACGTAGCTCTATAATTACACTTTGTCATGTAATGCTTTAAGGCTAGCTACTATTTTTAACAGGAACTAATTTCAGTATTGTAGCGGGCAATACAAATTAATATCGCTAAAAATCTTATCTGCAATGTTTTTGTACATGCAAATTTTCGCACAGAATCCTGAAAAAGTTATTCCTACCATATGCAAGACTTTTCAACATAATATAATTATTTGGTTTCCACTAAATTTGAGGTCTTAAGGTACAGCTGTTGATCAGAATAGTTGTTAAACTCACTTGCTTCCCAACTGGTAGTGTAGTTTACTGCAGGTGTTTCATTCCGGCTGTGACATTCATTACAAAATGCTCATGCTTTAATCCTGTACTGAGCACCTGGTACTGCAGGGCTGATTGTAACTGTTCTTCCTCTACCTGCATTCACATACTCTCCTATCATAGGTACTCCAAAGCAATACACTTCATATCCAGCAATCAATGGGTATGTCTTTTGATCTGCTCTGTCTACACGATACACTACTTTAGAGCTGGTAGATGACTGAACAGTAAGAATTGGGGCCTTGAGTGCTGAAGGGTAACGAGTGAAGAGATAGAAGAAAGTATGATTGCTTGCTATATTCTTTGGGCAGTATATCACTATATTTTTAAAACTCCCAGTTGTATTCACTACCAGAGTAGCTGTAGCAGCACATTTCATCTGAGATACTCCCCCAGATTGTAATCTTGCCCCATTGGCAGCAAATGCAGCTTCACCACTGCTCACAGTGCAGGTGATCATCCCTGTCTTATGATCATCTGGACCAGATATCTGGTGTAGATTTTATATAGGGAACTCATGTGGTATGAGTCTCCCATAGTTGTGGACTACAATTCAACCTGAAAGTTGAATAAACAAATAATTATTAATAAGTAAGATAATTAAATCTGCTCTGCAGTTGTATACCAATTGCTTGTTAATGGAACAGCTATACGTATATGGTACAGGTGAATAGGGCAGACATACGTACCAGTAACTCTGCTTGAGAAATTGCCACTAGCAGCCTGTCCTCCTGCAGACTGAGCTGTCACCTGACAAGTGTACATTCCTTCATCACTTGCAGAAGTTACATTAACTTCTAGTATGTGTCCATTATAGATTTTCGGAGCATAGCCCTCTCTTCACAAATACTGCTTGGACAGGTCCAGGCGTAGCGGAGTGATGTTCCATAAGGTAGACCAACAACTTGACAGACAAAGATGAGCTGAGTTCCAAGAGGAACTGAACCCCCAGATGAGAGGGAACTATTGTGTGTGTAGCCATCAATCACCACTTTAGGTGATACTAAAGAAAGTAATAATAAATCTTAATTGTGAAAATCTATAATCTGTACTTGATATTAGCTATACTGAGTAAATAATTGTTGTCAATGAAGTATTTGTCTGTAATTGTAATTAACCAGTACAGTGATTACCTATATATTTTGCTATTCTACTGACTGACAAATTATTATATGTTTTTGCAATCCCTCTCACCTGCTGAGCAACACCTCAACTGTGTTCCAGCCAATAACAGAACAAGACACAGTATTGTGCCTACTCCTCCCAACATCATCCTCTGTACCATGTGTGCACGGACAGGTCACCTGACTATGACCTTAGGTACTACCTCATAATACACAAATCGATGCAGTAATGGCAGATTCATGAGACCCATATCTATGTTAAGTAGCTTGTTTGTGCTAGCTCTTATGGCAACATTTGCACTTTAAGTGCATTTTGTTATGCATATACCTTGCAAATGGAAAATGCTGTGAAAGGGCTTCTCTCCCTAGCTACTTTATAGCTGCAAATTTCTCCCTCTCTCTCTCTTTCTCTCTCTCTCTCCGTGTGTGTGTGTGTGTGTAATTTTAGCCTATTCAATTATGTGTACATTCGTAATCATCTCACAGCATTGGTGCTGAGAGGAAAGTAACTACCACTGTGACAGCAAAGTGTAGTGGTTGCACAATGACCAAAAGTGCCAGTGTAGAGTTCATCTAGATGGAAATAGCATCCATGCACTTACCCATGCAAAGACTATAACTGACAAGATTTGCACTTTTTGCTTTCTCTGCAATTTAGTGTTACTTTACATACTGTTAGGCTGGAATTGTGCAACTGAATTTAGTTCTAAACTTAAATTAAAATTGCTTTATTAAATTCCTGTGAAAAATCAAATGCATGTATATACTGCATTTGTATAGATCCACTACAACTTACAAAGAAGATGTGCTGGGTAGGCCAGGATATGCATTAGTATCACTCATGTGCTGGAGTTACCACTTCAAAAGTACACACTTATTCTATAATTATGTGTGTTCTATTATATTGATATAGAGATTTTCTTTAAACTTGACAATTGCTAATCACTTCCTGTCCCAGTCCAGTGCAGCATAATCAAACTGCCTCTCCTGAGGAAGAACTCCAGCTCCAACCTCTTCTCCCTCCTCTTGTGCTTCCTTGTGCTCCCTGTATGGAAGAGGTGCTATTGGAGCATACTTCACTTCCTCCCTGTCCTGCCACTGGTCCTCCATCTCAATGTCCTGGCCCCTCTGCCCCTTCTTCTTAGACTTGTCTGGTTTGGCATACAAATTATCTGAAGATGCAGCAATAATCATTTTTTCTTTTATACTGCCTTGGCTGTCCAGCTTATCCTTGGTGTTATCACTCTTCACTTTGTTTGGCACAGTGTACAACTCTTCAGGGTTCATTGTAATTGGAGCCTTCTCCTCTGTACTCACATCACACTGATCATCTTCAGACATGTGTGCACTGAATGAAGCTGTAGCAGAGGCTGGGTTGGTGAAGGCAAGTTTATTAGTAGTGGCATAACAATATGCACCCTCGTTGGGCTCTGCATTTTGGGTCTTGTTGTCATTGTCTGTGGCCAGGGGATCTGGACATTCCGCTTCGCTTCTCATTTTCTTTCTCATTGCCCTCACAACCACTGCCACCACTCCCCCAGCCAGTGTAAGGAGGAGCACAACCACCAGGAAAGAGGTCACTGATCCAGCTATGATGGCTAGGAGAGAAGCTATCATAATTAAACTGTATTATAAATGATATGAGTGAAATGTGGTATGACACTCATGCACGGGATAGTGAATGAGTGTTCGTACCTGCATTTCCAGGTCCATCGCTACTGTGTCCTGTTTGAGCAGTTAACATGGGGAAAGCAGTGCAATACGCATGTAATAATCATGTTATCAACATGTACAGGAGGCAAATGAGGGAATTAAACCTAGGTCAGCAGCTCTGTTATCAATGATAATTACTGTTATTACATATTGGCTACGACGTCTTGAATTGTACAGGAGTATAATTATAAACTGAGGCACACTACACAGTGTATGCATTTCGCTTACCTACAGGTGGTGTGTGGTTGTTGTGTGCTATTACTGCACTCCTGTCTGACCTCCCAGCTGAGTTGACAGCCTGTACTGCAATGTTGGTGTACACTTTGTTCCTCTCAAGTCCTGTCAAGTTGTAGTGGGTCAGGTTGCTCCCAGTGTCAATTGACTGTTCTGTGCCATTTTCTGTGTAGTTTATGACATAGTGGATCTTTCCATTGAGTTCAGTAGGAGGTAGCCAGTTCAGTTCTATTCCATCCTCAAACTGTCTGGTACTGGCTAGAAGTCTTGGCGGTGATGGCCCTGTTGAAGAAATGGCCTACATGTGCATTAATTCTATTTTGCATATAATTATAAGTTGATAATGATGCATGGCCACGGCATGGTGCATACATAGCCAGTGCAGCTGCATGTTTGGCAGGAAAATGCGTAGTCCATAACGTAACTTTGCTGCCAGTAGCGTATTGAAACAGATAGTCACTGACAAATTTAGTCATTTCAACAAAGTAAATTTTATGGCAGTACAGTGCCATACGTATGCCAAAATGGCAGATTATCACTCATGCATGGAGCTAGCTATATTATTGCAATTATAACTCACGCACTTCCCTTGTGGAAACATACTCCACTGCCGGTGTATCATTCCTGCTACCACGTGCAGCACAAAGTGTCCATGCCAAAATCCTGTACTGAGCACCTGGTACTGCATGGCTGATTGTAACTCTCCTCCCTCTACCTGTATTATCATACACTCCTATCATTGGTACTCCAAAGCGAAACACCTCGTATCCTGTAATCAATGGATCTGTTCCATCAGGGTCGGTGGTAGATCTCCTTACTTGGTATTCAACTATTGACTTTGTAGCTTTGTTGATTGTAAGCTTCGGGACATTGAATCCTGAAAATGTCCCTGAGCAATTAATAGTAACAGATGTAATTTACAGTTACAAATTAAGCACTTTGTAAAATTATGCTATTATGATAGTTATGATTGTACTGTTATAATTGAATCAGTATCTCACAGCATGCTAGCTGATTATAAAATAATTATGACATCTCTAATTTTAATGTGTACTAATATAAAGGCACACATATATAGCTAGTGAAGGCATGCATTATATTTATGAAGTGTAATATAATAGCACTCAGTTTAATTGGCACTAATGCATTATTTGCTCCAGGTCACAATGGCTAATATGCTATCTTCTATTAATAGGCAGGAATGATTGCTTCAATGCATACATGTTGAGTTACACACTAACCGCAAAGCTTCACTATAGCTTATAATTATACTCACTAGCTTCAAAGATAAAGAGATAAAAGAAGCTCTTGTTCGCATTGTTTTTGGTACAGTACATCCCTTTGTTCTGGAAATGGTTGGTCAGATTTACTACCAGTGTAGCTGTGTCTTCCCTTGTCATTTGAGCTATATATACTCCGTGAGATAACTGTAGTCCATTGGCAGCAAACCCGGCTTGTCCTTTGACAGTGCAGGTGATTCTCCCAATCCCATCTGGCCCAACTATCTGATGTAGATTAGTAATGGGGAACTCATTAGGTATAAGTTTCCCATAGCTGTGCACTGCATCACCACCTGATATTATAGGATATAGCAATAGCAAAGTAATTAAGTATAATTATATGCAACTGGCCAAGTGCACATGTGTGTGCAAATCCTTGTCAACTAAAACGTATGTGCTGGTTTAACAGTGCAGAATAAATGTACAGCCAAATATACTTACCAGAAACTTTCAGAGTGAAACTACCGTTAACTTTCCGTACATGTTCTGCTGTATGCGTAGTGGTCACATGACAGGTATATGTTCCTCCATCACCTGTGGATGTTGCATTGACTGCCAAAATGTGTTCATTATAGATCTTCCGATGATAGTCCCCTTCTTCAATACATTTACCTGGACAGGTCCAGTTGTAGCTGAATGGCACTCCATAAGGTAGACCAACGACCCAACAGACGAGGATGAGCTGAGTTCCAAGTTGAACTGAGTTTCCAGATGAGAAGGCTTTGTTGTGTGTGTAGCCATCAATCACTACTTCAAGTGAATCAGTAACTGCAGCAATAAAGAAAACTGTGCGAGTCCACTATATTCATTCCAACAGATTTACATTTACGCAGAAAAATGCAGACAATGCATAAAAGGTTATAATAATACTACAGAGCTAGTTGCTTGTTGAGGAACTCTTCAAATTTACAGTAAACCCATACCTTGAATTAAAGCTCTATAGGACTCAGTCTGACAATTATACATTTTCAGGTTCCAAATGCAACCCCTCTCACCTGCTGAGCAACACCTCAATTGTGTTCCAGCCAATAACAGAACAAAACACAAGACTGTGCCTACTCCTCTCAACATCATCCTCTGTGCCATGAGTACACGGACAGGTCACCTGACTGTGGCCTTAGGTACTACCTCATATGGTTGTACAACTTAAAACACTAATGGATGCAGTAATGGCAGCTGCATGAGACTCATGTCTATGTTTACTTTATATGTGGCTTATTTGTGCTAGCTCTTATGGCAACATTTGCAAGTTCATTTTATTATGCATAATATACAATATACTTTGCTAATGGAAAATGCTGTGAATGGGCTTCTCTAGTTACCTTTTAGTTGCAAACTTAATTTCTCTGTGTGTGTATGTGTGTGTCTGTGTATGTTTGTAACTATTATTTTAGCCTATTCGATGTCTATGTTTACTTTATAAGTGGCTTATTTGTGCTAGCTCTTATGGCTACATTAGCAAGTTCATTTTGTTATTGGTGCTGTGAGGAAAGTAACTACCACTGTGACAGCAAAGTGTAGTGGTTGCACAATGACCACAAGTGCAGGTGTGGAGCTTGTCTAGATGTAAGTATATAGCATCGATGCACTTACCCATGCAAAGAATATAACCGACAGTATTTGCACTTTTTGCTTTTTAGCTTTCTCTACAATTTAGTGTTACTTACATGTTGTTAGGCTGAAATTGTGCAATCATTACTATCAGTGACAATTAACTGGTTGAATTTTAGTTCTAAATTAATGTAAATTCACCATTATTATTATTCCTGTGAAAAAGCAAATGCATGATTGTATAATTTATAATGCATTTGTAAAGATCCACTACAACTTACAAAGAAGATGTGCTGGTAGGCCAGCATTATATATGCATTAGTATCACTCATGTGTTGCAGTTACTACTACAAAAGTACATATTAATCATAATGCGTGTTTTGTTTATATCGATATAGGGATTTTCATTAGCCTGGACAATTGCTCATAACTTCCTGTCCCAGTCCAGCGCAGCATAATCAAACTGCCTCTCCTGAGGAAGAACTCCAGCTCCATCCTCTTCTCCCTTCTCTTGTGCTTCTTTGTGCTTCTTGTATGGAAGAGGTGCTATTGGAGCATAATTCACTTCCTTGCTGTCCTGCCACTGTTCCTCCATCTCAATGTCCTGACCCCTCTGCCCCTTCTTTTTAGATTTGTCTGGTTTGGCATACAAATTATCTGAAGAGGCGGCAATGATTGTCTCTTCCTTTATACTGCCTTGGCTGTCCAGATCATCCCCGGCTTTATCCCTCTTCACTTCGTGTGGTACAGTGTACAACTCTTCAGGGTTCTCTGTAACTGAATCCTTCTCCTCTGTACTCACATCACACTGATCATCATCAGTCATGTGAGCACTGAATGAAATTGTAGCAGAGGCTGGGTTGGTGAAGGCAAGTTTATTAGTAGTGGCATAACAATATACACCCTCGTTGGGCTCTGCATTTTGGGTCTTGTTGTCATTGTCTGTGGCCAGGGGACCTGGACATTTTGCTTCGCTTCTCTTCTTCCTTCTCATTGCCAGCACAACCACTGCCACCACTCCCCCAGCCAGCGTAAGGAGGAGCACCACCACCAGGAAAGAGGTCACTGATCCTGCTATAATGGAGGCTGGGGTTGGGGCTGGGGCTGGGAGAGAAGATACACTAGTGTTCGCACCTGTATTTCCAGGTTGATCGCTGCTGAGTACTGCAGTTAACGAAAACAGTCATGTGTAAACAAAATAGAATATGCATACAGGTTTACAGGTGAGAAACAGCACTTTAACATAATTATGCCATTAACTGTAATGTTACAGTGTATTGTGCAGATGCAGTATTATTGTACATGTATAATGATGGTAAGCTGTCAACCTCAAAGGCATACTACCATACAGCAAGGACCTGAGTGTATGGCAGCCAGTAGGTAGAGTCATGATACGTCTACCAAATAATACTAGCCAGGACTATCACAAAACCTCTGACAGCACTACTAATACTGATGAAGGCAGCTGTATCACTGTAAAAATAGTGGTGGTTTCTACCCACCAGTGGTAGTTTACTTGGGACAAATGAATGGACCATCATTGTGTCTCAGATAATCTACTGTAGGTGGTTGAAATACACCATTAGTGCTGCCAAAACGTCTGAATTGTTTTGAATTGACTGAATGAGTTAGTGTTTTTAGCAGTCACATCTGCATGCAATCATGTGCACAAATGGCCTCTTCAGCTGGTAAGACTAAATCACTCAGCCTGGAAATCAGCAGATGATGAAGAACATTGTGACCAATATATCTTAAATCGATCTACAGTTGGCTCAGGAAATATATTGCAGCACATTATTAATAAGTGAAATGCCTTGCACTATATAATACTATGCATAGTGATGTTTGCATGTAGCTTACCTGTGGGTGGTGTGTGGTTGTACTGTGCTATTACTGCACTCCTGTCTGACCTCCCAGCTGAGTTGACAGCCTGTACTGCAATGTTGGTGTATACTCTGTTCCTCTCAGGTCCTGTCAAGTTGTAGTGAGTCAGGTTGCTCCCAGTGTCAACTGACTGTTCTGTGCCATTTTCTGTGTAGTATATGACATAGTGTACCTCTCCATTGGGTTTAATAGGAGGTAGCCAGTTCAGTTCTATTCCATCCTCAAATTCTCTGGTACTGACTGGATTTCGTGGCTGGGAAGGCCCTGTGCAAGAATGATGGATGCATAGGATTGAATTTTGATAGTACATGATACTAGCTATATAGCTTTTGGCATGCACAATCTCATACATTGTATGAAGACAGTCAGCCGTGCAATTGACTCACTTGCTACTCTAGCGGTAGCATGCAACATTGCTGATGTCGCACTCTTCCATTGATTCATATCGTCCAGTGCCCATGCAGCAATCCTGTACTGAGCACCTGCTACTGCAGATCTGATTGTAACTCTCTTCCCTGTACCTGCATTCACATACTCTCCTATCATTGGCACTCCAAAGCGGAACACCTCATAGCCAGCAACAAGTGGTTTTGTTTGACTTGCATCAACACCTTTGCGTACTTGAAACGTCACTTCTGATGTGGTAGCAGATTTGAAGGTAAGCTGTGGCACCTTGACACTTGAAGTGGATGCTGAGGAAACATAACAAAACTTTGCAATAATGCATATGGTAATATACACCTTTCATACTGATAAAGATATAAATGTATTTGCCTACCATTCTCAAAGTTAATTTAATGTTTGTATAATTTATAGTGGGCATGGGCACATTAAAAGTAACTCACTAGCTTCAGAGATGAAGAGATAGAAGAAGTTAATACTGATATTAGTGCAGTATACTCCCTTGTTCTGGAAATCATGGGTAGCTTCTGGAATCACTGTCAGTGTTGCTGTAGATCCTCCTGGCACGTGTGTTACTCCAGCAGTTTGTAAAGTTACTCCATTGGCAGCAAACCTAGCCCTACCACTGCTTACAGTGCAAGTGATCATTCCAACCCCATCAGGACCAGAAATCTGTTGTAGGTCAGTTATTGGAAACTCGTGAGGTATGAGTCTCCCATAGCTGTGGACTACACGACCACCTGCAAAAATTGCGTAATATTATTTTAAAATATAATTATTGTACATGATATATGATATGCATTGTACATGATAATAATAATGTATACTGTGTGCCATGGATGTGTGCTTACAACTCTATAGAAACTAGATAGACTTCTTATTATACTCACCAGCAACACTGATTGTGAAGCTACCACTAAATTCCTGCATGGCCAGGTACATTGCTTTCACGTGGCAGGTGTATGTCCCTCCATCATGTGTGGATGTCGTGTTGACTGCCAAAATATGTTGATCATAGATCCTCCGACCATAGTCCCCTACTTCAATACATCCATTTGGACAGGTCCAGTTGTAATATAGTGGTGTTCCATAAGGCAGCCCAACAACCCAACAGACTAGGAGGAGCCGAGTTCCAAGTTTAATTGTATCCCCAGAAGAGAGTGTTTTGTTGTGTGTGTAGCCATCGATCGCCACTGAAGGTGATACTACAGAATGAAAGAATGCATAAATTCTATTGCAAAAATCATATACATACATACATATTATACTATTGATTTGCAACCAATGTACTGTACAATATTTATTATTTTCAAATATGACACGTAGCCCTTTGGGATGAAAGGTTAAATATACAGTGATCACATTCTGTACCATAATGCTGTATAGGTGTTATGTTGAAGACTAAAATAATTATAAATAATCAGCCTTCAATTTCCAACCCCTCTCACCTGCTAAGCAACACCTCAATTGTGTTCCAGCCAATAACAGAACAAGACACAAGACTTTGCCTACTCCTCCCAGCATCATCCTCTGTTTGCATGTGGCCAGTGCAGGTCCTGACTGTGTCCTTTTGTACTACCTTATTTGGTTGTATAAATACATACAAATGGCTACAGTGGTTGCAGTTACATGGCTTCTATGTTCGTGTTCATTTACACATGGCTTAAGGCTAGCACTATAGGCAACACAGTATGATATTGCAAATGGAGGCAGCAGAGCTCGAGGCCAAAGTACATGTACACTGTACACATGCAGATATGACTGGGCAATCTCTACTCTACTCTAGCCATATGCCATAGCTAACGAGTTTCCTTTAAGGCAGAAGCAGAGGAGCACACGTTGGGTGTATATAGCCATTACCTGATTGCTGAAATTTATATTGCTGAATGCAGGTACAAGACAGAACATAATATATGTTTTCTCCCATAATTATTTAAGCAACCTATATAGAGCCATTATTGCACACATTGATGTGGTAGAGGCTCGTGTTATGTGCAGCATTCAGTGGCCCAGGACATGAATTGATTTTGAGCTATCATGTAGCAAAGAAAAGTAGCATGGTGCTTTGATGTTGAGGGCTTTGTTCCTGATGATGCTGAGACATGAGTGCTCAAGAACAATGCCATAAGTGTTATGTACACTTTGCAACTATAAATATTATAATACTGTGTTATACACAGTATGCATAGTACATGCTCAGCCTCAACTCAGTACACTGTTTAGTGTGGAATGTGCTAAGTAATGTATAAACATGCAGAGAAATGGTTTCAGTGCGGGGGAAGGAGGGCAGCACTTGTTTGGTCATTACAAACCACAGAGAAGACATGGAAATATTCCCATGGGATGAGCATGCAGAGGTCAAACAACATGACTCTACTCCAGGCCTACAACAGTATATCAGCATTGCATGCGTTGTAGTATTCACAATATACATGCATAGCAAAATTAAATATATTTCATATTACATTTGTAGCATTTTATGTATTTGCTGGTTGCTGTACATGCACTTTGAATGTGTCTGTTCTCTGCATTTGCATTATAGCAAGAAACTTATTTGTTGCTATCACAGTTACTTGCAAGCTACAATTTTAATAAAGTATTAAGTTTTGCGCGTATAGAGAGTGGTTGTAATCACTAAATTCTAGGACAAACACTTCTCTTCATACCAATTTCAATGAACAAATTAAAATTACCATACTTTCAGCCAACTACTCTGGCCTTCTTCAGGGCGAATAGTGAAGAAACTAAGTCAATGTCAATCTCTAAATCATGCACGCATACAATTAAGTGGTGTCAGACATCACTAGATGTTGTGCGCTCGGGATCTGGCCATGGTTTGTGTAAACACTATATATGCAGTTAGCAAACCTTAGATGTCTAAACCGAAAAATCTGATGTAAAAAATTGAACTTATTTGAAACAGGCATCATACAATATGCTAAACTGAAAGTATATACATATATATATGCTCATTGACAGAAATTTCAGCATAATGCTGTGTGGGCAAGCCAAACATGCATTTCCTTTCCCAGGTGGTGTTATATGTAGTATAAGCCCATGCATCCTAAACATGACTCCAGAAATGTGGAGACAAAATTTTATTAAAATCATATATAAATTTTGTATTGTACACTGCATATAACAGTACACTAGCTCCTTTATTAATGAAACTACCAGTTGCATGGATTCACTACCAATGTTGCTGTAGCTCCTCCTGACTTGTAAGTTACTCCTCCATGTTTTTAATTGTCCTCCATTGGCAACAAACCTGCTTAGTGATGGTGCATATGATCATCCCAGTCCCATCTGACTAGATGTCTGTTGCAGAACCACCCCTTCTCCCTGACACTCTCCATTGTGTGACATTAAACTCTTGGTGTGAGACTCAGCTCATCTGCCCCCATGCACACAATATGTGGAAATGTACTATGCACTATATATTCTTAGTATACAGTGTTCAGCACCTGAGGGAAGGAAGCTATAGCTAGCACATGGAAGTTCACATGCCCAACTGCTAACTTGCCTTCCGTGCATTCATGTATAAAATGTCATTGACTTAACAAGAATTAATTTCAATGATAATAATTAATTTTATTATTACAGAGGCAACAAACTGGTGATATAACCCACACCATGGCATATTAGTATACAGGGGCAAACAAATTGATTTTACTTTGAGCAAAATTAGTAGGTTAGCATTCATTGTACATGAAAGCATTTTAATAGGAGGCAGCAGGCTACCTTAATATTGCAGTCTTAGCTGAACCATCAAAAATGAGTGTATCTATGTGATTCTACTACCTATTCACGTCAAACTTGCTGTGTACGTAGGTTTATAATCATGTAAAACCTTGGTGTTAATTGTGTGAGTTATTCTGTAGACTGCAGCTACACTCTGTGCTGCTCTGCCAACTGTTCTGCTAGGTGTCCTTTCCCCACTTGCCTCACTGCTTGCACCACTGTCTCCCAGGTGCGAGGGAGCTTACCAGTTCCTTGTGCACGGTCCAACCACTTTTGTACCAGAGACAACATGCTTGCACTGACCCTTGATTCATCCTGTCTGATACTGTCTAGGACGGCATGATCTACAGATAGAAAAGTTCCAAACTCCCGCCAGTGAGCATCCAGCTGGTGATTTACAGATCCGATCACATCTGGGTGACAAGTGAATAGTGGCACATTTATTAATAACAATAGAAACACTTGCAATTATGTAACTGCATGTTGGAGTTTAGCTAAGCTAGATTCATTTGATGCAAATTTATCATGTACACTGTATGGCTAGACTAAATGTGTGTTCAAGCAATTTCAATATAATAATGTTAATGGTAATGATGAGAGTGTGTCAAGTACATGCATAACCATGGTATGACTGCATACATTGCATGGGATTCATTCAGGAAGCAAAAACACAAAAGTTCTTAATTTAATGTACAGTATATTACAGAATTATTATAGATGTCAGATAGGTTTAGCACTGTATGTAATCAGGAGTACAGTATATGTATACCTACTTCTATTGGTAGACATTTATATTTACCTTCAATTTAGATTAAAAGCACTAATTAAATTCAATTCACTGCTAGTCTACATACCAATTGCTGATAGGCAAGCGAAGGGAACTTGGCCACAACTTTTTACTATATAAGTCTCATGCATGCAACCCAGAACTTGCCATGCAGTTTCAGTCACTGATCAACTATATCACACCATTTACAATGCAGGTACTTAACAGTAATTTATTCTATACCTGCAGCTTTGATAATCTCATCACAAGGACGTGATCCAGAAGGTGCAGCTGTAGGAGAAATAATAGGCAATTCTATCATGGCAGGAAAAATTATGTGCATGCATGCAGGCCACTAAGAATACTGTGTATGTTCAGGAATTGGAATGAACCATTGCAGTGTTTGTATATGCACAAAAAGTGGCTTGTTTTGCCATGTTTGTTTATGATAAACTAGGGATACTGTACATGCACTGGTAAAGCATGGAAAACCATTGTTCATGGTAATGCAGCAAAAGATGATATTCATTGTTGTTTTACCATGCTGGTAAACTGAAACAGTGGTTCCATGTCTATAACCAGTGTGCATGCACCTCTGATAAAAATTCAGTGAAACGATCACACCCATTAGTGCTCATACCAAGGGTGTATTCAATCACACTGTTTGCTCCATGTGATGGTCACACCGAATCTGCCATTATCGCTATTGAGAAATTGTGTGCTGCCATAATTATTCCTGTACAAATGTACTATGTATAATGTACAAATGTGTGTATACTTACAGAAATGTGAAGATGCTTGGACTGCACACATTCACTCATAATTTGTACATTCATGCAGCATACATACTTATGTCTCATGCCTGATTGATCTGCATGTATATACAAGCACACATACACATGCATACACACACAAATGCACACACACACAGCACACACACATACACACACACTCACGCACAGGCACACACACACACACACACACACACACACACACACACACACACACACACACACACACACACACACACACACACACACACACACACACACACACACACACACACACACACACACACACACACACACACACACACACACACACACACACACACACACACACACACACACATGCACAGGCACACACACACGCACGCGTGCACACACACACATATTGAAACAAACTGCATCCGTGAGCTCTTGCAACAAGTGATGTTCACAGTACTTAAGGTTTACAAAGTGCAGCAACACTGTCACTCCAAGGTCCCACCCCCGACACCTTTTCGGACTTCTAGCAGATGATTTGGGACCACAAACCTGCTGTGATCGCCATGCTAATAAGGTTCAAGTTTGTTGTGTAGAAAACATATTACGTGATAGTCAACAGTATTGTTCATTAGTGCAGGAGAGTTGCTGAATGCTTGTTTCCACATTCAAACAACATGTCCACATTGCACGTATAATTATCTTCTTATACAGTTCATATATGACATGGCATTCAGTTTAGGAGTGGCAGTACTATAGTCACACCGTGTAACATAATTATGGTGTGACGGTCACACTGAAACTGGTGTAGTCTCAGTATAGTCAGCAATGTACACCAATTTGTAGTGTCACAGTCACTCCAGTGCAGAACCTTTAGTTTCCCATGATCAATAAATGGTAAAACAAGCCATATTTTGTAGTGATGTATATAATTGTTTATAATTATGCATGAACATAACATGCACAGACAAACTCACGTTGGTCCTCCATGACTATACAGTTAAAGGTAAGGTCCACATCTGCACCATTCAGATGGACCCTTAGAAAGGCAGGATTCACTCTTCTTTGTTTTGGGCTTGTATATAGGATCTTGTAGCAAAAACATGGAGGATAATACCCTCTGATGGCCTCCTTCTCAAATTCTGATTTTGATTTTTCAATTGGCATCGGAAACGCTGTCTCTTTGATCTACATTCAGGTAGCACTTACACACATAATACATCTGATAAAGAATGAGCGAAAAGTGTCTCTTGCTATGCAAATTGTATGATGGAATCTCACTAACATCATGTGCCCCTTCAATTGTTGCTATCCATCCAGGCCCACGTGAGGCAGTGGGTGTAGCGGATATGAGCCTAGGCCTAGGCCTCTTAGCGTCACTCTCAGGAGTATCAGGAGCATAGCAAAACTGAGGTGCAATGTCACCGCTGTTGATCTTCTTCCAACCTCTTTCAACCAGTACACTTGTCATTTTCTACACACATACAGTGAGAAGTATTATATGCACAAAGTGGAGTGCATGCTTATATTATAATATTGAAGCTTAGGTGTATATATAACTATATATCATAATTTCATATAATAATTCCTATGTGATGATGAATTATTCATACCCTATCCCAATCATTGGAGTCACAAATAAGCTGTATTCTGAAGAGCAGAGTGCTTTCTTCAGGAATATCAAGTGTGAACGTGATGGCACTGTACCTAGCAATGTTTGCTTTACCAGACTTCACACAATATAAACAGTGTGGTTCTCGTATGGTCAGGACTCCCTTATCATCGTATGTTGTGAAATCAGCCTCATCATCCTCATTTCCAAAAGTATATGTCTGCTTCCCTGCTTCCAGTGTGTGCTGAGCATGTATGAATTTCAGAGTGTTCTCATCTCTCTCCCTGCTGCACCAGTGGGAGACTGTCAACTGAAGAGGCTTCAGCAGTGTGGCTCCATTCATGTTGATATATACTATCACTGAGCCTGGCTTGCTCCCATCAGGGAACACAAATGGACCGTGAAGGATAATGGCATAGCGGAGTGGTGTCTGCTCCTTTACAGCTCCGGGGGGGAATTCTAGTGTGGCATCACCATTTCCCAGTGTGAAGGTCCCTCCACCGTCTTCAATGAGGAGCTGTTTGATGTCAGTAGCCATATAGCAGAGTTCCTGTAGATCTTCCTCAACTGTTGCATGAAGGGTAAATACAAGGACGTGATTGTTAAACACAATAACAATGAATAATGCAACAGTTGTGTTGATATGTGTCACTAAAATGTGTCAAAATACGTGCATGCACTGTATTGCGATATACTAACCTTTTGCATCGAACCTATTGCATATAGTCAATGGATCAGTGGCAGTTTCCGTCTTCTATAAATTGCAAAGCGAAATATGTCAGAATCATACAATAATTTTTAGTATTCTTAGGAGCAATGCCCAATCAAGTGTTCACATTGCAGTGCTGAACAATGTAGGAGTAGAGGCTCATTGCTACTTTGTTCAATGTAGGCAAATAGTTTGCAAGCAAAGATGTAACAACTAAATGCAGGATGTTTTGGCCATGAAGGCAGAACAGGCCTGTATGCAGCAGACAAAAGCCTCCGTGGCCGCAACATCCTGCATTCAGTTGTTAATTAATAAGCTACGTCCTAAATTTGCTCACAAACTAATTGCCTATATATATTGAATGGCTATAGCCTGCATGCATGCACAGATCAACTGTCTATTCATAAATTCTAAGAATATTTATAACCCTCTTTGGCAAGTGCAAGGGAAGCTATCCATTAGTATTTCATGTATTTCATTTTATTTGTAGTATTTTATATATTTACACAAATAAAATTTAAAGAAAGTTCATCATTATAATACGTACCTGCCTTGGCCCAATGCTTGCATAGTACATATAGTAATATGATTTTGCAGAATTTAGGCAATTGATTGTTCAGACACAAATTAGTGCAGTATAGCACAATGCCATGATTATGCAATGACAGAAGTTGAGGGTGATAAGTGCATTGACTGTGGTGTCTGTTGAACACTATGCACAATTACAATACACACACACACACACACACACACACACACACACACACACACACACACACACACACACACACACACACACACACACACACACACACACACACACACACACACACACACAAACACGCACACAAACATGCAGCACAGATTTCATCATGCATCATGATGATCCAATGCTAGTGCTTCTTGTTTCACCATTAAATTACAGGCATAGTATATGGGTGGCAATAACCATTGTACAGTGTATTTATTTTTGCTGGTAAGTCTCTAGCCATAATACGTTGGCTTTCCTCACCATTGCTATTTTCTCCCATGGAGCGGTTGCAGCAAGTAACTGTTGTTCTTCTGTCTCTTCCATAAGGTGTGGCAGGCAGCCTGGCATTGATATCTGGTGTATCTTTCTAAAAAGCTCCCTTACATTGTCAAAACTCATTCTTGGCAGGACTTCAAGCACTTTAGCAGTTAGCTGTTTGATGGCTTTCAACTGCTCATCCTTCGCATCATTGTTCCTTTGTAGATCTGAAAGTTTATTTTCCAGCTTTAGTGAATGTTCAGATGTCTCCTCCATCTTAATTCAAAAGTCTGCCTCAGGCTTAGTGTCTTCTTCCGATCTGCTTTCTTCCGCTATTCTTGTGTATTAAGGAGGCCCTAAAGAGAAATAATTATAATAGTTTTCTCTTATAAATAGAAAAAGGTACCAGCTAGAGCTTATTGTAATCTTCAGTTCATGTTATGGCCAGTTGCCTCTTTACTGAGATGACTAACTGTAATCCAGTACTTCCAAATCTTACAGTTGGGACACTGCCATCATTTCAGTTGTTACAGCATAATTAATATTACTCAGGCCACGGTGGAGAGTCACTATACACTGACCTGCAGCTGTCCTTGTAAACCTTCCTATGCTCCTGGTCCTCGTTCAAACAGCTTGCTTGAATGAGGTGGAGAGGAGGTTCATCGTGATTTATACTTGAGCATGTCCAATGAGTTTCACTGTCACGCCCCAAAAATGTAATATAATGAGTTGCACACATATTATACCACACCCACTATACTACATATGAAATGGTCAATTCTTAGACTATGACTTATACATTACTATAATTATTAGTGTGCATAGTAGAATGAGAAATACTGGGAGGTATACTTTTATATGCACAGTTGTATGTCAGATCTAAGGGGGGCGACGTGCGCGAAGAAGTCCCTGCCAAGGAGTGCGCGGCGGAAAACCTCAAAACGACCGGCCGCCATCTTTGGTTTACGGAGAAAATATACGGTTTTCCGCGCACGTTCCTATGCTGCCAATACAAAAGAAGAACCCCAACCGTTGTTCGCGAACTCCTCCTGCGAACGTCGACGAAACGTGCCCAAACGTTCCCAGCTGTCGCACGCTGTGCCTCACATCAATATAAGGTGGTAGACGTGCTAACATAAGCTGCTACCAAGGAGCGCGCGGCGATAACCCAGGAGGAACCGACCGTCGGCCATCTTGGATCTCTTGGAAGAAAATATGCCGTATCCTAGGCGTTCGCGCAGGTTCGAGGATTACACCCAAGCTAGCGCGATGCCGAAGCTGAGAAAAAGGAAAGGGGGGTTGTCTCACACAGAAACCATCAGCTTCTTACAACTATCCGTTGTTTGTGTACGGTGATCTTCCATGTAAATTGCATGCACACATGGTAGGTCAGTCACACTGACATCACCAGGCCAGCCTGGACTATCCTTTGCCAGAGCATGCATGACCAGCCAGTGCATTACTAGCTGGGGCCTGAGTAGCAATGGCATTATGTGTGTGTGTGTGTGTGTGTGTGTGTGTGTGTGTGTGTGTGTGTGTGTGTGTGTGTGTGTGTGTGTGTGTGTGTGTGTGTGTGTGTGTGTGTGTGTGTGTGTGTGTTGTGTTTGTGTGTGTGTGTGTGTGTGTGTGTGCGTGTGTGTGTGTACAAGCATGTGTTGTGTGTGTGTGTGTGTGTGCGTGTGTGTGTGTGTGTGTGTGTGTGTGTGTGTGTGTGTGTGTGTGTGTGTGTGTGTGTGTGTGTGTGTGTGTGTGTGTGTGTGTGTGTGTGTGTGTGTGCCATTGTGTACTCCAAAGTTTGTATGCCATTTTCAAGTCGGAGTTGTCCATTATGTTATTTTGGTGAAGTGAAGATTTACAAGGAGTGTAATGAAAATGTAACAGGAAAGATAACAATAATAGCTCCAGTAGGGCATCACCCGGTCAGCTCATTAGTGTAATGTATTACCAACCCACATATGAACATGTACCGTATGAAGTTTAAAATTATTGAGCTAACAAGAACACCTATGTGCTACGTAGTTATGCAAGCATGTATCTATATATATAAAGGAGTGAGCAGAACGGTTGTCCGCGAAGCGCTCCCGCGAGCAACGGCGCATGGACACCAAACTTTCCCAGATTACGAACGCCACACCCGGTCTCGATCTAAGGGGGGCGACGTGCACGAAGAAGCCCCTGCCGAGGAGTGCGCGGCGAATAACCTCCGCCATATCGGTTTTACGGAGAAAATATACGGTTTTCCGCGCACGCTCCTATGCTGCCAATACAAAGTATGAACCCCAACCGTTGTTCGCGAACTCCTCCCGCGAACGTCGACGAAAAGCGCCCAAACATTCCCAGCTGTCGCACCCTGTACCTCACATCAATATAAGGTGGTAGACGTGGTAAAATAAGCTGCTGCCGAGGAGCGCTCGGCTAAAGCCCAGGATGAACCCACCGTCGGCCATCTTGGATCTTGGAAGAAAGTATGCCGTATCCTAGGCGTTCGCGCAGGTGTGAGGATTGCACCCAAGCTAGCGCAATGCCGAAGCTGAGAAAAAGGAAAGTTGTCTCACACACAGAAACCATTAGCTTCTTATAACTATCCGTTGTTTGTCTACGGTGATCTTCAATGTAAAATTGCATGCACGCATGCACACATGGTAGCTAGGTCAGTCACACTGACATCACCAGGCCAGCCTAGACTATCCTTTGCCAGAGCATGCATGACCTGCCAGTGCATTACTAGCTGGGGCCTGAGTAGCAATGGCATTACCAGCCTGTGTCCGACCAGCTGGCATACGCCGAGCACGCGGAGAGACCTGCACGAAGGGCGGGTCTGTCCGCTAGTATAGTATAATATAGTACTGTTCTAGCTATGGGGTATGTGAAGCATGTGAACAATTTACAGGTATGATCATGAGAACAGAATGGAGGGGATTTTGTGTACAGTAAGCTGATATTGTAAAGCCATGTACAGCGGATGGAGCCCACTTACTTTGGAATGGTTGTAAGCTATTATTATTGCACGCTTCTCAAGTATGTATGCAGTCTTAATTGAATTACATATGCAGGTCCTTGCACAATGTTGTATGTATTTCCATGCCACTTGGGCAATGCTTGTGCAACACTGAGGCCAAAATGAGCCCAGGGGGATGCTGCGGGCTGTATAGATGCATGTTCACACAGCAATTGACGCTTGCAAGTTATTTCGCCGTTTGGCTGCTTACTCAGCTCTCACTGCGACGCTGGAGCACTCTGCTAAGGTCAAAGGAGTTTTCATTATACCGCAAGCCACAGCGAGTATGCACATGGATGCTACATGTTAACTTGCCAGGCCAGCTTACAACTAGCTAGGCTAGCTATATACATATGTACTCATTAGGGCTGTTAACCAGAATTAGAATTACAAGGCTATTTAAAAGTGCACTGAAACTTGCACTGCATCTATAAGTTCTCCATGTGTCAGCTTCTTAACTTCTCACTGCACTGTGTACAGGCATTTGCCAGCGAGGCTTCTTACACTTCTATGTATGCCCTAGTATAGTGTACTTAGTACATGGCATGAGGAGGCAGGCATGAGAACAGAATGAAGAGCATTTTGTGTACAGGAAACTGACAGTGAAAAGGTATGACATGTACAGCAGATACAGCCCACTTACTGTGGAATGGTTGTAAGGTAGCCAGCTATTTCTACCTTTAAGTTACAACCATTCTAAAGTAAGTGGGCTCCATCCGCTATCATATCTCTTCACTATCAGCTTACTGTACACAAAATACCCTCCATTTTGTTCTCACACCAGTAATTCCATGCGTGCCTGACATACACCACAGCTAGAGCAGTCTATACCTTATATATGTGCATAAGGTTATATACAGTCGAGCAACATACAACTGTGCATATACATCAAATTAAATTCTCATTCTACTATATGCACACAAATACACACAAAAAGCAGTATATTAACACAATTCATGAGCTTGCATATGTGTAGTGTACTACTGCATTCCAGTTTGCATTGTAGTATAATAATATTATACTAGTTCTTCTACTCATTCACTACATCAGTTCCATTTGTTATCCCTAATGTGCCTTGTACCTGTCCATATCACATTAGCAGGTTATACAAAGTGCATTAAAGGCTTGTTGTGTTCACACGCCTTTTTGTTCTGTAAACTGCTACTTGCATGTGTACATGGACAGGTCACTTGACTATGGCCTTAGGTACTTAACACGCAAATGAACATACTACCTCACAAGGATGCAGTACATAATGGCAGCTGCATGAGAGCCGCATCTGTGTATGTGTGTGTGTGTGTGTGTGTGTGTGTGTGTGTGTGTGTGTGTGTGTGTGTGTGTGTGTGTGTGTGTGTGTGTGTGTTGTTTCAGCCTATTTAATTATGTGTACATTCATAATCATGTCACTCATTGGTGCTGTGAGGAAAGTAATTACCACAGAAAAGTGTAGTAGTTGTGTGATGACCAAAAGTGTAAGTGGGGAGCTTGTCTAGATGGAAATAGCATCCATGCACTTACCTACCACCACCACTTTTTGCTTGCAAAGAATATAATCGAAGATTTACACTTTTTGCTTACTCTGCATTTTAGTGTTACTTACATACTGTTAGGCTGGAATTGTGCAATCATTATTTTCAGTGACAGTTAATAGTTTGAAATTTAGTTCTAAACTTAAATTGATTGTGCCATCAATATAATTCATGTGATAATGCAAACGCATATTTGTTTAGATCTACATACAACTTACAAAGAAGATGTGCTGGTAGGCCAGCGTTATGCATTTGTATCATTCATGTGTTGCAGTTACCACTACAAAAGTACACACTTCGTGTTTTCTTTATATCGATATAGGGATTTTCATTAACCTGTACAATTGTTAGTCACCTCCTGTCCCAGTCCAGTGCAGCATAATCAAACTGCCTCTCCTGAGGAAGAACTCCAGATCCAACCTTCTCATCCTCTTCTCCCTTCTCTTGTGCTTCCTTGTGCTTCTTGTAAGGAAGAGGTGCTATTGGTGCATGTTTTACTTCCTCCCTGTCCTCCCACTGTTCCTCCATCTCAATGTCCTGGCCCCTCTGCCTTTTCTACTTAGACTTGTCTGGTTTGGCATACAAATCATCTAAAGAGGCAGCAATAATCGTTTGTTCCTTTATACTGCCTTGGCTGTCCAGAACATCCTCAGCATTATCCCTCTTCACTTTGTTTGGTACAGTGTACAACTCTTCAGTGTTAATTGCAATTGGACCATTCTCCTCTGTACTCACATCACACTGATCATCTTCAGTCATGTGAGCACTGAATGAAGCTGTAGCAGATGCTGGGTTGGTGAAGGCAAGTTTATTAGTAGTGGCATAACAATATACACCCTCGTTTGGCTCTGCATTTTGGGACTTATTGTCATTGTCTGTGGGATCCGAACATTCCGCTTTATTTCTCTTATTCTTTCTCATTGCCCTCACAACCACTACCACCACTCCCCCAGCCAGTGTAAGGAGGAGCACCACCACCAGAAAAGAGGTCACTGATCCTGCTATAATGGTGGCTGCATGGGAGAGAAGATAGATATTAAAAAATTTGCGCAGTATTAGTGATCCACAGTATTATGTACAGTGGAAATTTCAGATTTGAAATTAATGCAATTTTAATGCTTGCATGTACATATGCACAGTTGAAGTATATACACATGCACCTGCACATTAGTGATTCAGAAACAGTACTAGTGTTTGCACCTGTATTTCCAGGTTGATTGCTGCTGAGTACTGCAGTAACTGTTACAATGTAGCAAAAACAGTCATGATGCACAAAGTAGAATATGTATACATGTTTACAGGCGAGAAACCGCATTTTAACATGTCATTAGCTGTACGTACAGTAGTTTTACAGCGTCATGCTCATGCAAATAATTTTATAATGATTTGTAAGCTGTCAACTGCAGCAGCATACAGGCATACAGTAAAGGCCCAACTGCATGGCAGCTAGTAGATATATAGAGTCATCATACGTTTGCCAAAAATACTAGCTCTGTAGATCAATCACAAAATTCCTGACAGCACTACTGATGAAGGCAGCCATATCACTGTAAAAATGGGGGTGGTTGCTATCCCCCAGGGCTAGTTAATTCGTGACAAAAGATCATTATTTGTCCCAGATAATCCACTGTAGGTGGTTGAAATACACCATGAGCACCAGTGCTGCCAAAATGTCTGAATTGTTTTGAATGGACTGGGCTAGTGTTTTATCAGATGTACATCAGCATGCAGTCCTGTGCACAAATGGCTCTGTCAGCAGGTAAGACTAAATTACGCAGCCTGGAAATCAGCAGATGATGAAGAACATTGTGACCAACATGTCTTATATTACAATCTTATTCACAGTTTGCTCAAGATTTCTCTGAAACAATTTAAACTGCACAAATTATTGCTGTACATTATTACTAAGTGAAATGCCTTGCATTTTTCATACTATATGCATAGAGGTGTATGTATGATAGCTTACCTACAGGTGGTGTGTGGTTGTACCATGCTATTACTGCAATCTTGTCTGACCTCCCAGCTGAGTTAACAGCCTGTATGGTAATGTTGGAGTACACTCTGTTCCTTTCAAATCCTGTCAAGTTATAGTGGGTCTGGCCATGGTCCCTCCGAGTGTCAATTGACTGTTCTGTGCCACCTTCTGGTTCGTAGTATATGACATAGTACACCTCTCCATTGGGTTCAGTAGGAGGTAGCCAGTTCAGTTCTATTCCATCCTCAAATGCCCTGGTAGTAGTTGGAAGCCTTGGAGGCGATGGCTCTGTCAGAGATAATTATAAGACCTCATCATATGTGCTATAAAAGTCATTACATGGTGCATGTGATTATATTGTAATGATATATACAACCATGCACAACCACACAGTGCAAGTTGCATGCAATGACTAAGTGCATGCAT
This sequence comes from Ianthella basta, assembly GCA_964019415.1. Classification (NCBI taxonomy): domain Eukaryota; kingdom Metazoa; phylum Porifera; class Demospongiae; order Verongiida; family Ianthellidae; genus Ianthella; species Ianthella basta. The sequence goes on along the minus strand of OZ025870.1, from coordinate 2,967,920 downwards.
CAGTATGTACACTAAATGTGATCTTCTATATACCGTTAATATCTCATATAACAGCTGTGCAAACATTGGGGTCATTTGCAGCTGTTTCTGCCACAACTTGTGCAAATTTGCACTTGTTTACTTTTACACTACATTCTTTTGTGCAAGAAACAGCTGCAAATGACCCAAGCTGTGGGCAGCTGTTATATAAGATTTTAATGGTTTAGAGAAGATCATGTTACTATAGTGCTGAATTTATAGTAACCCACATATTCACCCTGGCAGGCATCAAAGATAATGCATGCATGTACTTGTATGTACTACATGAAGCTGCTTTATGGAAGAATTGGTATCTGTGATGCATACTTATAGAGTGGATTGAACTGATTCTCCTGTTGTCATGCATTCAGCTAGCAGTCCATTTCACTCACTTGCCTCTACAGCAGTAACATACTCCACTGCTGCTGTTGCACTACTACCCATGTGGCCAAGTGCCCATGCTGAAATCTTGTATTGAGCACCTGGTACTGTAGGGCTGATTTTTTCTGTAGCCATTCTCCCTCTACCTGCATTCACATGCATATATCATTGGTACTCCAAAGCATAACACCTCATAGCCAGCCACTACAATATTTGTGTTTGAATCTTGTTTGATTAATTCATAGCTGACTTCTGACTCAGTGGGTGTGCGGACAGTAAGCTTTGGGGCCGTTTGTCCTATAAAATGAATCCAGCAATAATAGATAATGTCATTCACGTTTGAGGTCCCCTTGTCAATTACAGTATATGGACAATGCATGTATTCATTCACACCTCTCTATATTAAGCAGCTTATTTAGTGATTGTCTACCATGGGCAGATTATAAATTCTAAACATAATCTCAGTGTACCCCAAATTTAAAGTGGTCAATAGTTTTACAGTACAGTATATTGCTAAATATTTAAGAAGAACTCACTAATGTCAGAGAGGAAGAGGTAAACGAAAATACGACTTGATGAGTTGGACCGGAGCTGTTGGTATAGTACACCCCTCTATCTTGAAAACTGTTAGCACTGGTTAGAATCACTTTCAGTGTTGCTGTAGTCCCATGTTTAATCTGAGTTACTCCCCCACCAACTTCAATCCTTTCTCCATTGGCAGCAAAATAAGTTATTCCACTGTTGAAAGTGCATTGTAATTCTCCCAGTCCTATCTGGACCAGACAACTGTTGCAGATTTGTAATTGGGAACTCATGAGGTATAAGCCTCCCATAGCTGTGGATTACATGACCACCTGAAATTACAAGATGAAGCAAAGGCCGTATATATGTAACTCAAGCACCATTCAACTTCCATCAATGCATACGTCTTTAACTACAGGACAACATGATACATTTACACATACCAGAGACATGGATTAGGAAGCTGCCATTAACTTCCTGCCTGGCTGAATACAGAGTTGTCACCTGACATATGCATGTTCCTCCATCATGTGTGGATATAATGTTGATGGCAAAAGTGTATTCATTATAAATCTTTTGACCATACCACCCTGCTGCAGTGTTTCTTTGTGGACAGATCCAGGTGTAGCTGATTGCCACCCCAAAAGGTAGACCAACAACCTGACAGACCAAGATGAGTTGAATTCCGAGGGAAACTGAGTCCCCAGATGAGAGTATCTTGTTGTGTGTGTAGCCATTAATCACTACTTCAGGAGATACTACAGAAAGAAGACAAATACTGTATATAAGAATGAAATATATCTGCACTTACTCAGAGAACTGCAGCCAGTGTTTATAGATCTCATAATGTACGGTTTTATCGAAGTTTGATAATGAATGACATTGTGTGAGTAGCTACAGAAGGTTAACTGTATGATATAAGCCTTCACTCTCTAACCCCTCTCACCTGCTGAGCAGCACCAATGATGTGGTCCAGCCAATAAGAGAACAAGACACAAGACTGTGCCTACTCCTCCCGACATCATCCTCTGTACCATGTGCAGCCAGGTCACCTGACTGAGACCTTGGTACTGCCTTATTGGTCATGTAAGTGCATGTTAATGGCTGCAGTGGTTGCAGTTATAGAGCTTCCACATCTGTGTTCATACCTTATACTATGGCTTTGTTCATGCTAACATTATGTCATGCATTTGTAATTACAGAATGATATACTGCAAATGGAGATGGCTAAGGCTGTTATGTTTGGTGTACTCTGTAATTGCTTGAATGCATGGGTTTTTCTCAATTTATAATACAACAGAGTTACTATATAATATTAGCATCTTTAATTAAGTTAGCTACACATTGATTAATATACTACATGTTCACACATGTAAAGTGCTAATTGTACTATACACAGTCTTTACAGCACATTACTAAATTAGTCATTCTCAGTTGATTAGTGAACGTTTATTAGATGCTATAATTTGAAAGACGTGCAGATCAAAGAGTGCCTACTTGTATGATTTCAAGATGGGAAAGTGGAAGTATGCATCACTTGTTTGGTCTCTCTAACCACAGAGAATACATAGAAACCCTTTCATGTTGTGGGCATGTACAGTAATAATAGCGTGGTACCGTAACCACCCCTGGTAGCTCTACTGCAATTATAGAAGTCATCCTATTTAGCCACATGATAATGCTTAGCTATACTGACTAATTCATGCCAAGCCATGTATGCAGCTGCTTCATGCTACTGTAGCAATAGAAACACTAGAAACACTCCACCTCTGGGGGGAAGGGGGGGGTTTCCCTGGGCAATAGCACTCAGGGTCGGAGTGGGTCTAGCATGCTAAACTAGCTATTTGTACACAATAAAGTGTGACTACGTACATACTATTCTGCCCCAAATGATTCATATGCATATATATTATACTTCAAATTCTGTACACTTCTGCAGTAACATTATTAACTCAGCTCTAATACATAAATATAGTATGTAATACATGCAGAAAACGTTAACCTAAATTGCATGTGCAAAAACCTATTATTGTGTTGTATATACATGGTACATTATTACATGAGACACACTGAGGTATATTGTTCAACTGCAAGCAGCTTGAGGAGTGCTTCGGATGTTTCAGCAGATGACTACAAATACAATAAAGGATGAACAGAGAATTGTACTCTTACACCTTGGACAAACGTACACACACATGTACACACACACGAACACAAACACACACACACACACACATACACACACATACACACATGTACACATTTACACACCCACACACAAACACAAGCACGTAAGAACACACACAGTCTTTGATGCTGTAGCTCATAATTACGTTAGGTGACTTCTGGTTCACAAGTTCTTGAGCAATCACACAACTGATTTAATTAAAGAACTTAATTGCAGGACGTTTCAACTTGAGGGTCTTTGTCAACTGCTTACAGATGAGGAGTGAAGTGAGAGGTGGCTACTTATAACGCTAAAATATCTTTCGTACATTTTAGCGTTAAAAATGGCCACCTGCTCAAAAACATGTGAACCAGAAATCACACAATCTTTGCCAGCAACCTGCTACAACTTATAAATAGGTCAGGAATCCATGATCAATAATTACATGCCATTCATACATTGAGAATGCTGAGGGACTAGCTATAGGTTGACATATGTACCAACACACACATACAAAGCAAGCACATGCACACATGCATGCATTCACACACAAATGCATTCACAAGTGCAATTCCTCATACAACAGCAGCCAGTTCAGCAGTTGCTGTTGAGCTGTTTCCAGTCAAACTGGCATGGGAATCTGGCCTATGGTGGGCAGTGGTATAGCCTGTGAGAATGAAAGAAGGTAAGGAAGGAAATTGGACAATTAATCATGATGTGAGATGAAGATGTACCGGAGGGGGTAGTCATTGGCATCCAGTCCCAGCCCAACCCACATACACATACTCACAGACTGCGGCAGTAGCTTGCAGTCTATTGTCGCTTGATGGAAAGATTGAGCCATAGTTCCTCACAGTGCTGGAAATACTATCATAGCTTGAGTATTTGGCAAATGGTGGATGGTGATGTGGCCTGTGAGATAGGAGTTACATGAGATAATTATAAACTAGTCGAATGCAAGGCATTGTGGGGGCAAGTGGGAAGTTTATTTGTTTTGTCCTCAATGGTTTTATTTTATTATTAGCAAGAACATACATGCACACATGCGTACAATTGCAATCAGGATTTAGTTAGAAATTAGTTGTAGCCCATTCTGTCATAATAATATAGCCGGCTGGCAGATGGGTGGGGTCTGGGTATGATGGAGACTACAGCTGATTTCAGAATGGATGGCGAAAATGGCAAATGGCAGAATGGCCAAACGGCATGACGTCACTAGTAGTTTTGCTGCTTGCTATTACGTCACACCTGGTGGCTTGGTAGGCAAAACTGGTTTGGTTGTACCAAGTGAATGACAGAGAAAATAGAAAAACAGATTCAGGGGACTTGTGAAAACAGGAGGCGCCAAATAGCTTGGAACCATAATCACCGCTAGTAGTAGTCAGGCATTAATTTCTTCTCCCCATCAGGAGGAGGGGAGGGGTCAACCTACCTCTGACTATCCCTGTGGAGCCACCAATAATAGTAGCTAGCATTGAGATCAATTAACCCATTAGGCATTAATGACAAGAAAACTCATCATAAAATATGTAAGCTTGTAACTCGAATGACGACTATGGGGAAAAGGGACTGTATTCCAACTGTCCAGCAACTTATGAAGGGTGCTCGGCCAGCTATCAAGACTGTGTGAACTCTCAATTGCCTAAGAGTATAATTTATACCTGCTCTGCCATCATTCATATAGTGGACTAGGACCATGCCAGCTACATTGCATGGGTTCTATATAGACTGTTGCCCCCAATACTATAATTTATGTTAAGCTATAGTCAAACCATGTGCATAATTATATAGAAATGGCCTTAGACTTCAATATTCCATGCACCACAAGTATACAGTATGCATTACCTGTATAACTAACAACGCCCCAATTTCAGAATTCATTGAGTATATATAGCTAGCTGATGATGCAGAAGGTATGCACTCAGTCTTTTCCCAGGTTGCTATTGCTATTGCTTTCGCAAAATTTTATAAAATTGTTATTTATTCCAAATATAAAATTTCCTGTCCATTATCAACTGCCGTCATTTCAGTCTTTAGAGACACAGCTTTTGACAACCCTGCCTACCTGCGTGTTGCCATTGACAGCTGCATAATTATATAAAACAAGACTTTAAAACACATGGCATGCAGTATATTCATTTCTTTTTTGGATAGTAGGATGATCTTGTTTGGTAGTTCCCAAAAAGCTTGTTTGCATTGATAATACAGTTTAATATACAAAGGCCAAGATAACAGTAGTTCTCTTTATGCAAATTCCAGCTATACATGCCTGTCTGTAACATTGCTCACAATAATATATGCAATTATTGTAACTTTTATTCTTGCAAACAAGATAACACCATGAAAAGAATTTAAAAGATGTTTCTTCATTATGTGAAGGCATGCATTGTCTGACTAAATTTATTGTTCAGACTATGGCTTCAGCCCATGCTTTTCTGTCAATTTCTCTGCCAGTTTTCCTTTGCGTGAATTCTTCACTGCTTGTGTCACTGTCTCCCATGTGCGAGGTAGGTCACCTGTTCCATCTTCATGGCCCAACCACTTTTCTGCCAATGACAAAAAGCAGTCTTCTGACTTTGATTCATCTCTATTAATAATGGCCATGACTTCAGCATCCACATGGAGAAATGTTCCAAAGCTCCGCCAGCGAGCATCCAGCTGGTGTTCTAGGTCCTCAATCAAATCTGGATGACAGGGAATGATTGTACTAAGCATTTTGCAATATGACCAATAAAGTTAGAGAAACACTGTGACAGCGAATTTCCACTAAGTTTCGACTGAATTCCATGAAAACGTTGCATTCTGCTTGCACTGCATGGTCGTGAAGCCACATACGTATACACACGTGTAAAATTATAATAATTATTATAGGGCTGTGCACACAAGACATGTATGCATATGCAGTGACTGTACATGTACTTTGCTTGGGGTGCTGCCACCAGAAGGATATGCATACAGTTTTAATTAATACATATTGTAATATATTAAGAGATGTCTGATAGCTGTACCATAACTACCATCATTTTACATGTAGTTCTATTAATATAATTATGTATCTTGCTTTGCTATATTGATTGAAAGCTTTGCCTTCTCTGGCAGTTTATATCATTATGTGATGCATCATTGATACTCAATAGAAGAGAGGTTATGCTCCACTTTAACCATTGCTCAGATCCAGGACATAGTGTACTCTATGTTCATTTTTGAAGTTTGAGCCATTGACCAACTGCCATATTTTCAAACAGGATAATGTGTAATGCATGCATACATGGTTTGTACAGCACTGTATATATTCCTACCTGCTGGTTTGATTGCATCTGCTTGTGGTGTGCTAGAGGGCACTTGCAAAGAGATTTCCGAAGGGGCAGCTGCATCTGAAGTGAAGGTTATTATGTGAAGCAAACCATAACAATGGTACTATAACAATGAATTATTGTAGTAAAGTACACAGCACACATTAATCAATTTTCATATACTTGGTATTTTTATCTTAGAATTATACCTCTTCACTAAATGCATGCACTTCACTTAAATTGAATTGAATAATTGTACATTTGCTTGGTCCAATATATAGTGTGACATGAAGTAGGCAGTTTTGCACAGAGGAGGACTCACTGTGCTGAGAGGGACCAGTCACAATAGGAGGAGATGCAACTACAAACAAAGGGAGAGCTATGCAGTTAAAATACAATACAGTAACATGCATGCACAGTTTATAACACACAGTGAGCAAACAATATCATGCAAAGCAAACTCACTTGCCTCCTCCTTGACTCTGCAGCTAAAGATGAGTGGAATATCAGCACCATGCAGGTGAACCTTTAGTAAAGCTGGTTTCACCCGTTTCTCTTCTGGAACAGTGTACAGAATCTTGTAGCAGACACTTGGAGGGTAATATTCATGACTTACCACTCGATCTATGTCAGATTGACATTTTCCCAATGGCAGAAGAAAGTCATCCTGTTTGATCTACATATTTAGGCATAAGGGAAGCCAGAAATTCCAGTCTTTTTAGATTTGCTATAATTATTATACTGGAAAGGTAAAAATTAATATTATAGCTGTTGTCCTTTGCTTGCAGATTGAAATCTCACTAACCTTATGTGAACCTTCAATTAGAGCTATCCATCCAGGTCCTTGTGATTCAGTGGGGGTGGCAGTTATGGCTGCCATACGCTCAGAAGAAGCAAAGCAAAACTGCTGCACCCTGCCACTGCAGATGCTCTCCTGCCAGTTGCTTTGGACCAGTGTACTTGTCATTTTCTACATACACAATGTCATACAGTCAGAAATATGAATTAAGTAATCTGAAACAGTTGGCTTTTGTATAAGGTATATTATTGTGAAATAAATTGTGATCATGATTTTACTAATTGCGATGGTCTATGTATCATGATGACACAAATGAAAGACAACGTTCGGAACTACACATGGTAAGGAAAGAAGGGGGGAGGGGAAAATGGCAGTGAACTGAACCAGCACTGGCAACCTCCAGATTTTTAGCTGACCCTTTAGCAGCCAGGTCACTGATTAGTTGGTGCCCGATGTGGGAGTTTCAAAGTAAGCTCTGGATAGAGCCCACCCACAATGGTATATAAATAAGGTGAGAATGAATCAGTGGCTGTTGGAAGTGACCCTGCTGCTAAAGGGTCGGCTAAAGATCTGGAGGTTGCCGGTGCTGGTCTGGTTCACTGCCATTTTCCCCTTCCCCCCCTTCTTTCCTTACCATGTGTAGTTCCGAACGTTGTCTTTCTTTCGATCATGACTTTGTGTAAGCTTATACCCAATCTCATATAAGTATTGTCAAGTGTACACTATACTCCCTCATACCTCATTCCAATCAACTGAATCACATATAAGCTGTATTCTGAAGAGCAAGGTGTCTTCATCATGGACATATTGGGTAAAAGTGATGGCATTGTACCTTGCGATTAATGTGTTTTCGGCCTTTACACATATCAGGCACTTTGGTTCTCGTATAGTTAGGACTCCTTGACCAGTGTGAGTAGTGAAGTCCACTTCATCCTCCTCTATTTCAAAAGTGTACTCCTGCTTCCCTGCTTCCAGTGCGTGTGGAGCATGTACAAACTTGAGAGAGTCTTTATCTCCCTTCTCAATGATGCACCAGTGGGAGAGTTTCAGCTGAACAGGCTTCACCAGAGTGGCTCCATTCATGTTTATATACACAATCACTGAGCATGGCTTGCTCCCATCAGGGAAGACAAACGGACCGTGAAGGATGATGGCATAGCGGACGGAAGTCTTCTTCTTAACAGCTCCTTTGGGAAACACTAGCGTTGCATCTCCACTTCCCAGAGTAAAGGTCCCTCCACCAGGACCAATGAGGAGCTGTTTGATGTCAGTAGCCATGTAGCAGTACTTCTGTAGATCTTCTTCAGCTGTTGCATGAATGAATGATACAGATATTGAAGGGTCACTGAACAGGATCTATCAATGACGATACAATGGTTGCACTAAGTTTGAATTGTATAATCTGGTCAATGTGCAGATTTCATTCAGAGTATGGTAACAGATTTACCTTTTACGACAGCACTGCCTGCAGTCAATGGTACAGGTTCAGCCTCCATCTTCTGTAATATAATTGTTACAGTATAGAATTGCAACAATAAAATAAGGTTTGTCTGACTCACATAATTATATAAATATATAGGTTATACCGAGGTCCGAGGTGTCTATGGGATTTGGATCGATTACTATAGAAGCCTGCGTGCAAAGCACAAGGGCCTCTATATCGGTTTCCTAGGTGTACTAAATCCAGACACCGAAGGAGCTCGGTATCAGGTGTTTTGATTATGATAGCAACCAACGTCAATACGGGGAAGGACCGTATTGATTGACGACAAAAAGGCAGCCGAGTAGTCAAATGGCAGCGTAAACTGTGCGGCAAGAACCCTGCGAAGCCCAGCTGCCGTGAAGTACCTCGGAACATTGTTAAAGTTAATTTTGCTCCAAGCTTGTCGCAGCATGTTGTTCAAAGCTTGCCTTAAAGCGCCAGAAGCTACCAGAGGTGGTATAAGTTGAATCAGAGTTGGTAAAAGTGAATCAGAGGTGGTATAAGCGATTTAGAACACCTCAATTGGACCAATCAGAATACAGCAATTTGTTGCATCATAGTCTAATTTAATGTATTTATATCATGTCATTACATGTAACAGTGGCCAAACACATTGAACATCTCAACAGATTGCTCAGATCCACTGGTAATATATAGCAGCTAAATTATGTATAATTGCAAATTAGCATGCGCAGTATACAGGCTGGCTGACAAATGGGGGGGTCTTTTCCATGCAGCCAAAGCAGAATGAAATCAGGAATCACCGTAAGACACAAACTTGGGAGTGGGGTGTAGTGCCCAAAGCAAATGCCACAAAGGGCAATACGAAATCCTGCATATAAGCTGCCAAAACGTCTTAAGTTTTTAGACCGTTTGAGATCGATTCTGAAAGATAGTAATAATAATATTTGTAACTTACACTTCAATTAACATCATATGGGACGAAGGAGTGGGGAAGGGGATTGGAGTGCTTGAGGGTGCTAGCTGGAGTATATGGTATAAGTAATGAGAACTGCATAGAGTAAACTTTGATTTCATGCATATGCATATGTGTAACAAAGAAACACCGGCCATACATCACAGGCACACACACTGGCATGAATGTTTATACATGCAGGCACATATATAAGAGGCTCATGCACACACAGTGATACACGATTGACTGAAATGAAACTTTACTGATCTCTTGCTATTATATACTTGCCATCATCTTTTTCACTGTCATTGTAGCTGCTGCAGGTTCTGCTGGGTTGGCAGTAATCAAACGTCCTGACCTTCTTTGCTGGTAAGTCTCTTGATCTGTCCATATAGGACGGCGCTTCCTTGTTATTGATGCAGTTTTCTCCCATGAAGATGTAGCAATGGGCATCGTTGGTGTTGCAGCAGGAAACTGCTGTCTTGCAGTCTCTTTCACAATTAGTGGCAAGAATTCTGGCATTGACATCTGGTATATCCTTCTTAAAAATTCCTCTTTTTGAGTATAACTCATTTCAGACAGGGTTTCAACTACTTCAGCAATTAGCTGTTCTGAATCAATGCCTTTCAACTGCTTATCCCTGTCACCTTTTATCCTTCGCAGGTTTGCACGTGTGCATATATTTTCCAGCTGTGTTAAGCATTGAGATTCTTCATTCGTCTCTAATTTGCTAGTGTCTGCACACTTTATCAGATTGCTCTACAGTTAATGAAAGAATGCTCTTCATTATACATGACAAGAAGGTATATAGCTGAAGAGACATGGATAATATTCAATTCAACTTTACTGAGAGAACAAATTCTTCAGTTTCAAAGCTTACAGGTGTTTTACTGCCGTTACTTTGGCCGGTATAGCCATTGTCAATACTTTGGGCGTGGGGGCGAGCCATTCCCTGGCTTGTCCTTAATTGCTCCTACTCCTTCCTGAAACAGCTTGCTCGAGTGGGGCTCTAGAAACAGTTCATTGTAATTTATACTTGTGTATGCCCAATGAATTTGATTATGTTGCAGCTCATATCCCAGAGTGTATATGTACAGTGAGTGCACACACAGTATACCACATAAAATAGGAGATGCCCCAGTGGTGTTATATGTATGTATTATAAATCACTGCACCAGCTGCCTTAGTTACCAGAGTTGTAAATGATCTTGATAACTTGTAATAACAGCTTACTTAACATGGTTCAACAGAGTTGTATGTTAACAGACTTTGACCAACACCGTTAACCCAAGTAATGAATGTATAATCATATTCATACTGTCAACATTGACATTCATGGTATCATATACAAACTGTACAAATGTACTGTAGGTTTCTAGCTAGGAACACAATGTTTAGGGAATTAATAATTTCACCTTGGAACAAGATGAAGGACTACCCATTGCTCCTATCTTGACTTGCATGCTGCAAGATGAATAAACACTTTGCTCTGCACTTACTCCCAGGCATCATTCAAACAGTGGCCATTCATCTGCCTATACGCACACCATGCATGCATGTAGACTTCAGGAAGGTGTACATGTGTGCTCCAGTGTGCATGTGCATACATACACAAATCATGTACATTGCTGACTTCTGCATGCTACAGAATGAGTAGCAGAACAAGTACTAGAATGCAGCAGTCACTACACGCATGCAAGCTCATGAATTAAGCTACTATACTGCTGTATAATGTATTTGTAAGCATACAGTATAGAATGAGAAAATACTGTGTGTTATAATACATGCACAGTTGTATGTTTTTCTATTATAACTTCATGCACATACGTAAGGTATAGTATACTGTTCTAGCTATGGTGTACGTGAGGAATGCAAGCAATTTACAGGCATGAGAAGAGAATGGAGGGCATTTTGTGCACAGTAAGCTGATAGTGAAAAAGGAGTGACAGCGGATGAAGCCCACTTACTTCGGAATGATTGCAATGTAGCTATATTGCTTCTCGGGTATATATGCAGCCATAGGTGTACTGCATGTGCAGGTCCTACCATACGGTATGATGATGAATGTATTTCCATGCCACTTGGGCAATGCTTGCACAAAACTGAGGCCAAACTGATCCCAGTGGGATTGTTGCGGGCAGTCTAGATGCAGGTTCTCACAGCAATTGACGAGTGCAAGTGATTTGGCCATTTGGCTGCTTATACAGCTCTCACTGCCACACTGGAACACTGTCTCAGGCTGAGTGTCTTCTTCCAATCTGCTTTAATTCTTCTGCTAGTCTTGTGTATTAAGGATGCCCTAAAGAGAAATAATAGTTTTCTCTTATAGATAAAAAAGGTGCCAGCTAGAGTTTATTGTAATCTTCAGTTCATGTATGGCCAGTTGCCTCTTTACTGAGATAACTAACTGTAATCCGGAACTTCCAAATCTTACAGTTGTGATACTGCCATCATTTCAGTTGTTACAGCCATAGTAGCTTGCATAATCAATATTACTTAGGCCACGGTGGAGAGTCACTACACTGACCTGCAGCTGTCCTTGTAAACCTTTCAATGCTCCTGCTCCTCGTTCAAACAGCTTGCTTGTTTGAATTGGAGAAGAGGTTCATCGTGATTTATACTTGCACATGTCTAATGAGTTTCACTGTCACGTTCCAAAATATATTGAATTGCATATGCAGGCCCTTGCATGTTGTTGTATGTATTTCCATGCCACTTGGGCAATGCTTGTGCAACACTGAGGCCAAAATGAGTCCAGGGGATGACTGCGGGCTGTCTAGATGCATGTTCACACAGCAATTGGCTCTTGCAAGTTATTTTGTTGTTTGGCTGCTTATACAGCTCTCACTGCCACACTGGAACATTCTGCTAAGGTCAAAAGAGTTTTCATTATACCGCAAGCCACAGCGAGTATGCACACAGATGCTACATGTTAACTTGCCAGGCCAGCTTACAACTAGCTAGGCTAACTAGATACATATGTACTCATTCCATTTTAGAATTACAAGGCTATTTAAAAGCGCACTGAAACTTGCACTGCATCTATAAATTCTTCATGTGTCAGCTTCTTAACTTCTCACTGCACTGTGTATTTGCCAGCGAGGCTTCTTACATTTCTACGTATGCCCTAGTATAGTGTACTTAGTACATGGCATGAGGAGGCAGTCATGAGAACAGAATGAAGGGCATTTTGTGTACAGGAAACTGACAGTGAAAAGGCATGACATGTACAGCAGATACAGCCCACTTACTGTGGAATGGTTGTAAGGTAGCCAGCTATTTCTACCTTTAAGTTACAACCATTCCAAGGTAAGTGGGCTCCATCCGCTGTCATGCCTCTTCACTATCAGCTTACTGTACACAAAATGCCCTCCATTCTGTTCTCACACCAGTAATTGCTTGCGTGCCTGACGTACACCACAGCTAGAGCAGTCCTATACCTTATATATGTGCATAAGGTTATATACAGTCGAGCAACATACAACTGTGCACATACATCAAATTAAATTCTCATTCTACTATATGCACACAAATTCACACACAGCAGTATAGTAACACAATTCATGAGCTTGCATATGTGTAGTGTACTACTGCATTCCAGTTTGCATTGTAGTATAATAATATTATACTAGTTCTTCTACTCATTCACTACATCAGTTCCATTTGTTATCTCCCTAATGTGCCTTGTACCTGTCCATAACACATTAGCAGGTTATACAAAGTGCATTAAAGGCTTGTTGTGTTCACACGCTGTTTTTTCTGTAAACTGCTAATTGCATGTGTACATGGACAGGTCACTTGACTATGGCCTTAGGTACTTAACACGCAAATGGACCTACTACCTCATAAGGTTGTGCAACTTAACACGCTAATGGATGCAGTATGTAATGGCAGCTGCATGAGACCGCATCTATGTTTACCTGATAAGTGGTTTATTTGTGCTAGCTCTTATGCCAGCATTTGCAAGTGCATATACATTGCAAATGGAAAATGCTGTGAATGGGCTTCTCTCTCTAACTACTTTACAACTGCAAATTCTCTCTCTCTCCTCTCTCTCTCTCTCTCTCTCTCTTCCTCTCTCTCTCTCTCTCTCTCTCTCTCTCTCTCTGTAGCAGTACTTCTGTAGATCTTTTTCAGCTGTTGCATGAATGACACTGGTAATGAAAGGTAACTAAACAGGATCTATCACCGCCGATACAATGGTTGCACTAAGTCTGAAATGTATAAACTGATCAACAGGTTTTCATGCACAGTATGGTAATAAAATTACCTTTTACAACAGGACTGCCTGCAGTCAGTGGTACTGGGGCAGTGTCCATCTTCTATATAATTATATAGAATTGCAGCAATAATATAAGCTTCGTTGGACTCACAATGTATATAGTATAATTATATTATGATATCATTACACCTAGTAAAAGTGGCCAAACAAGATGAACGTCTCAACAGAATAGTGCTATATTCATGCACAATCCACTAGTAGTAGCAGCTAAATTATGTATAATGCAAAATATCAAGTGCAGTCACCACCCATCAGTCAGTACATCATCGATCAGTACAGTACAGTGAATTGAGATTGAGAACTGATGTATAATATTATAGACATAAGTACACAAGCAAACCATGCAATAAACCTATGATTGCTTGCATTTAACAAGTTGGCAAAGTCCATGCATGGCCACAGTGAAAGTAGCTTATCCAATCATTGTTGTGCATGGACATCCACAAATACACTAGTGCATTACAATAATACCAGCAGTAAAGCTGCATGTGGAGGACATCAAAATTGATGGAGTTAATATGACAGCTGAGCACACACTTAAAGACACATTATAATTATATAGCTACTTCAGACATGCTTGATCATGCAGCACAATAATTGTAACCCTGTCTGTACTGAAATCCTAACTGAAGCGGCAGACTTGTGCATTCCTTATACACCATTAGATGAATGGCACTAACGTACGTACATTGACATGCAGTGAGTACTGATACAATCTATTAAAGTCACTTTTTCTCTGAAACATAATATCCCGTGAAGTGTACCTGGCATAGGTGGCTGTGAGTGACAATGCATGGCCATGCAGTCTGCAACTGCAACTCTATAGAGAGCATGCATCCGCATATTTACCGAGCACTTACCAATGATATGCAAATTATGGTATTCATAGGCCAAAAGCAATTATTATTACTACTGTATTATTATGTACGTACTTCAGAGTGCATCTCAAATGCTTAATATTAGAGATTTTATGTGACAATCCTATATGCATCTTGGAAGTTCTAGTGAAATCTACTAAGCTTGCTGTTGGTTCAATTGGTGATATCTTAACAGAAATACTACAGGATTATAGTCTGTCTATATACATGATGAGGAAGACGTGCACTGAATTAGTCTCACTTAGCTAGACTCTAGAAGGTATACAGTCTAGCTAGGCAAGACTATATAGCACTCAATAGTGAATAATATCACATATAAATATATATAATTGTACAGTACTAGAAATGGGTGATGAGAAGGACCAGTGGATATAAAGCCAGATTGTTAAGATCAGGTACATTCAGTGCTTAGCAAATACTAGTAAATATATACCATAATAAAGTGCATAATTACTGTACAATCTATAGCATTTAGGCTATAGGCTTGAATGCAGAGACCCACAATAAAAGATTAACAAGAGCATTCATGAATTCAGGCAAGCACAGCACTCAACAACTATGCCAAATTGAACGTTTCCATGTTGTGTGTACCCATGGCTCATACATGTCTGGATAATTGTATGTCAATGAATGGGCAACTTCACCTGAAGCTCTCTAGCTGTCATCAATCATTGAGTTACATGCTCGGATCGTGACCACCTCTTAAGCATTAGTGTTGTTGTGAAATGATATGATTGAGTGAACAGGCATTTAGTACATTACCTAAGTGTACATTGACACACGTACACAGGTAAGACTACAAATAGGATCTAAAGTAGTTAAAAGGTAGCTAACGGTGTTAAAAGGGAAAACAATGTGCATACTATATGCTAAGTCCATTTGCATTACCTGGGTAGTCACATTAATGGCTGTATACAACCGATACATCCACCTTCCTGCTATGAACAGATAGTTCAGCACAAAGATGTATGCACACAAGTGTACACGAACAAGTAGCAGTCTTTAATGAGCATGGTACACAACACAGAGATTCATTGTTATTTATATACAGTACATGTTACGCGCATACCTCCAACCTGCGCAAACCTCCAATTCTTGGCCTATATACGTATAATATAATGCCCAATAAAATACATTGCACAACAGCATGCAGTTTGGTCTGTAATGTACAGTGAGTTGCACACACTATTTATATATAGTAGGCTTCTTACTGTACTGCACACTCAAAGCTGTATACACTCTAGAGGACTATTTATAGAAAAGCAACTTTCACATAGTTATATGCATGCATTATGTGCTGTTTTGCCAAATCCATGAACCAAGTCTCATGCTTGCAAAACATCACTCCAGTTTGCAGTGATTAGTGAGTCACAGTATATAGTCATCACACACATGCACAAGACGAAACATGAATGCAAGGCAGAACAGAAATACTCGTACGGCATGACTGTTCTTTCTGTGCGTGTGCCAAGAGAAGGGAGTGTTGATTGTCCTTACAGGTGGAGTGATAGCTCATGTTAGTGCCTTAATTATGAACACATGTATTATGATCTAGTATAATGTTTTCTACTCATGGGTGCTAGTTGTATCAATGACAGCTATACTACCTACGCCACCAACACCTTTACTCTCTATAACTTTGACTTAGATAAAGAACTACTGCTTCTGCCGTATATGCGGCATTAGAAATGGTAATTGGTAACTGCCAAAATGTATTGCAGAAAGATCTTCCTTTGCGTCGCAATTTCAATTTCTTCTTAATTTAATAATAAGAAAACCAACACCATTTCCTATCTCAAGTTGCTGAATTTCAGGAGTGCTGGGCGAGGTTGACAGCAATTGGCATACTGTAAGCACACAAGAAGGATGTAACAACATGCAACTTGCATGAACATGACATGTCATATTGGCAGCAGTATAAATGTCAGGATAATTGTACAACAAGGAGCAGAAAGAGCACACACTTTCATGTATATAGTCTACATGTTTAGAGCCAGTACAGCTTACAAAATGAATGATTAAGGCTTACATTGTACAATACATCTTGTGAAAAAGGAAAGAGCAGGGCTAGTGTGCACAATTCCATAGGTTTTGCTAATTATGCTTGCTATAGTTAGTAGTGTGAATAAATGCACATACTCTATCCCTTAATGATATAAGGAATAATCCATTGTCAACTGCATGAACAACTGCCATATTATTACTTGTTGCCCCAGTCCAGCATAATGATATCAAATTGCATGCCTGACCCGAGGTAGTCCCACTCCATTTTTCTCCTCATCTCCCTTCTCTTTGGCTTCCCTGTGCTTTTTGTAGGCAATGGGAGCATGCTTTACATCCTCACTGTCCTGCTGGTACTCCAGGCTAGCCCTACCCTGGGCCTTCTTCTTGGTCATGTCAGGTTTGGCATACAAATCATCAATGGAGGCAGCAATTTGTTTGTTTTCACCATTTTGTCCGTCTTTTCTGAAGATATCCTTTTTCACTTTGTTTGGTACAGTGTACAACTCTTCAGGGTTCATTGTAATTGGACCCTTCTCCTCTGTACTCACATCACACTGATAATCATCAGTCATGTGAACACTAACAGAAGCTGTAGCAGAGGCTGGGTTGGTGAAGGCAAGTTTATTTGTAGTAGCATAACAATAGTCTTCCTCACTGGACCTTTCATGTTGATACCTTTTTTTACTATCTGTGGGACCTTCCATTTCATTCCCCTTTTTCTTTCTCCTCATCCCACCAGCCACCACTGCCACCACTCCCCCAGCCAGTGTAAGGAGGAGTACCACCACCAGGAAAGAGGTCACTGATCCTGCTATTGTGGCTTCATGGGGGAGAAAGTAAGAAGATAGATAGATAGATGTATAGTAATAGAATAATAATAATTTAGGTTGAATTTGCATCGATGTACTCAACGACATTATGTATTACAGAAAGACATGCATGCAACTGCAAATTGGTGCATTGCTGTGTGTGTATATTGCATGAATAGTAAATATACAGAGCTGCATTTCATAGCAGCAGAATTCGCACCTATATCTATCTGTCCATGGCTTTGGTTTCCTGCTTTTACAGGTGATCCATGTGTGTACCATACATATGGAAAAAGAGAGAAAGGTACTGTTTTAGTGCTATATTATTCTAATTATTGGGCTTGTATATATGATGTTGTACAGTTAGCATAGGATAATAATAGCTCTTCATCAGTTGCAAAGACTGAATCATGTACTCTGTGTATACAGTATATCAGCTTCATGAATAAGACCTAGCATTGTCTGATTCAGGATATCTACATAAGTACATACGTAACTTAGATATTAGCAAAAAGGG
Organism: Ianthella basta; assembly: GCA_964019415.1. Lineage (NCBI taxonomy): Eukaryota > Metazoa > Porifera > Demospongiae > Verongiida > Ianthellidae > Ianthella > Ianthella basta. The sequence goes on along the minus strand of OZ025870.1, from coordinate 2,949,851 downwards.
TTGGTTCTACAATACCAGCTTCACAACAGGGTTGAAAACCTTGCCGACATTTCGACCAGATGCTCTGGTCTTCTTCAGGGCGAAGAAGACCAGAGCATCTGGGCGAAACGTCGGCAAGGTTTTCAACCCTGTTGTGAAGCTGGTATTGGAGAACCAACCCTTTCTGATGCCTGAGCCAGCTGAGAAGCCCTCACTTCATTAGACATTAACGTTTGTATTGTTGGTTACTTGAACAGTGAACAACATAAGAATACATGTATGCATGCTAAACCAGCCAGTGCACTTGCATGTGGCTTACCTACAGGTGGTGTGTGGCTATAGGTATACGTTACTATTTCACTCCTGTCTGAACTGCCAGCTGAGTTGACAGCTTCTACTGCAATGTTGGAGTTTCTCTCAAGTCCTGTCAAGTTGTAGTGGGTCAGGTTGCTCCCAGTGTCAACTGACTGTTCAGTGCCATTCTTTGGTGTGTAGTATATGACATAGTGCACCTCTCCATTTGGTTCAGTAGGAGGTAGCCAGTTCAGTTCAATTCCATCCTTAAATTCCCTGGAAATAGCTAGGAGCCTTGGAGGTCTTGACTCTACAAAAAGAAATAATGGCATACATGCATATGATTATTGTGTTTAGTTGTTTCCCTCTTGCAGTCTATAATTTTCATATCAAAGTGTGCACAACATGCATATCTTGTTTGGATAACAGTAAACTGTGCACAACTGCACAGTTGGCCCACAATGGTCAGATGTGCAAGCTACAGTATTGCAGCTGTCATTATAGTTACAGCTAAGCAAACTACTGTCTTGGCTATTTTAATAATCTGATGTTGAATAGTACCTGGAACCTGGAATATTGGGGTAGTGCGCATGCCTGGAATGCTACACTGCATAAAATAATCAGATGAAAACTGTGTACGTGTCTATATTGGTGCAGTTCCCTCGTTGCATGGATGGCTACTGCAGTAGAAATGGCAAGGTGTGGTTCACCGTGCAGCCTCTGCTATGATCCTAGGCCCAAATTTCTTTGGACTGCAATTAAGGAAAAACTACTGTTACGGTGATGTATTGTAACAAAAAGCCTCACTAAACAGTTGAGTTCAATTGTCACTTCTTCTTTATACTCATATAATTATACACATGAAACGAAACAGCTACACAGATCATGTATATTGCTGCATACACTACTATACAGTCTAGTCTACAGTCCCATGTCAACACCCCCATGGAGCCGAGTATGACCACTGCGTTCCCTCACTGAACAGCCACGATGATTCTTTGTCGGAAATTGCTTTTAGCCAAGACTGTAGTAACTGTTTTCAATTTTGAAAAGCATTTCAGATTCATAGATTGCATGGTTATTATGAAATTCATTCCTTATTATTAAAGTTCATTCTGGTACACTTCTGCACTAGTTATTTCATTATGCAAGTTGAAAGAACAGTGCAACTAGTACATAATGCAGGATATTACTGTTTCATCAGTTCCATATGATTACAGCAAATATTTCAAGAAACATACTTTGTTTTGAAACAATTGTTTGGATAGATTATCAGTGTAAGAAATGTTTGCATTTGTTTATCTCATGATGATGGCCAATCCAGCCATGATATTATTATGCTAAACACTGATAAAATTGGCTATACACATAATTAGTATACTTACTCAGATGTCGACTCAGCCAGTCATGATTATACTCATTTAATGATAGTGAAATTGACTCACTTGCTTCTCTTGTGGTAACATACTTTATTGCTGGTATTGAATTTCCCTTTGAACTATCCAGTGCTAATGCTGTAATCCTGTACTCAGCACCTGGTACTGCTGCACTGATTATAATGCTCTTCCTTAAGAACTTTATTGCATTCACATACTCTCCTATCATTGGCACTCCAAAGCGGAATACCTCATATCCTGAAATTAATGGTTGTGTTGTTACAGCACCTTCACCTTTATTCACTTCATACATCACTCTTGACCTGGTAGGTGCGGTGACACGGAGTGTTGGAACTGGGACATGGGATCCTAAAGGGAATCGGGAAAAGATCAAATTGCGAGATGTGGTACTAAATCACTTTGTCAATCTCATAATATACAATCTTAGCTATCTCACTATGGATACAGGAATACAAGTGTTTAAGTTCAACAAAAAGGCCTATCAATACTGCAGTGGGTAGGTTATATACGTATTTACACGACAGCGGTTCACATTGTGCCCAAAATGAAAGACTATTTTACCAGCATGTACAACTGTTCATTTGTAGTGGACAAATGAGACATCAATAATGTAGTTTAATTGTTTTTCATGATGCTGATGGCTTTAACATAGCTAGTGAAACACAACATACTGACCCACATGCAGCACCGTAGTCTTCAAACCAACCTTTGCAAAAAACAATGAAAACATCATGTTACACATATAGTTATTGTTTGCATCACGAACCAGCTACAGCTGTTCATGCAGTAAGATGCTCTTCTATGTAGGATCTAAAGTTTGGTATAGCACCATTATGTATTGTACCTTCAAAAGAGGGTCTGCATTGGACCGTGCCCAAGGTAAATTGGATTTTAGGCCCCTTGAGATTGATTCTAATACAAACCAAAATTTCCTTAATTCCATTTTTACTGCAAATATCAGTAATTGGCTATCATTGTTCAGTGGGAAGCTGAAGTGCTTGCTTGGGGTGGGGGGTGGGGGGAGGTAGGGGGCTCCCCCCAGTAGAGTGAATCCTGCATGGCAGGGTATACAAACTAATAGGTTTTGGCAATATATATATATATATAAGTATAGGGAACTCACTAGTTTCTGAGACATAGAGATAGAAAAAGTTAGTAGTTATGTGGTTGCAGTACATTCCCTTGTTCCGGAAGCTGCTGTTTGGATTCACTACCAGCATTGCTGAGTTTCCTCCTTGATTTCGAGATATTCCCTCGGTGTTCACCCAATTTCCACTGACAGAAAAATTAGCTGTTCCCTTAGTGACAGTGCAGGTGATCTTTCGTATCCCATCTGGACTAGATAGCTGTGATAGATTGATTATGGGGAACTCATGTGGTATGAGTCTCCCAAAGCTGTGGACTACCTGACCATCTGCATGAAAGGAAGCAATGAAGGCCGAATAAAGGTATATATATGCAGTTTACTGTGCAAGCATCTGTACCTCGACCCCTATTATATCTGATCAATGCATGGTCTGCTATTACTTCTAGTGCATGCATGCATTATAGGACAGATGTAAGTTCTACTTCTTTGCCCTGAAGAAGACCAGAGCATCTGGTCAAAACGTCGGCAAGGTTTTCAACCCTGTTGTGAAGCTGGTATTAGAGAACCAACCCTTTCAGAGAGGTGACTGCTCTACAGAGGTATATAGATTGCAATTATAATGCATGCTGTGTTGTTTAAAACAGCAGAGGCTGTCTGTTGCAGAAAGGGGGCTGCCTAATTCAGTGACCATATCAGACAGATTCCATGCATGCACTATACATACCAGAAACTTGGACTATGAAGCTGCTATTTGCTTTCTGACCCCCAGAATGCAAAGGTGTGACCTGACAGGTATACGTCTTGCCATCACTTGTGGACGTTATGTTGACGGCCAAGATGAATTCGTTGTAAATCTTTCGACCATAGCTCCCAGCTTCTTCACAAGCTTCATATGGACAGATCCAGTTGTAGCTGAGTGGTGTTCCATAAGGCAGACCAACAACCTGGCAGATCAAGATGAGCTGGGTTCCAAGAGGAACCGAGTCACCAGATGTGAGTGTTCCATTGTGTGTGTAGCCATCAATTACCACTTTAGGAGATGCTATTGACAGAAACAAGAATATGAAAGAATGAATAATAATGAATCCAACTGCATGTTATAACTCATTATCTGTACCTACTCAGAGAATAGCAGCTGTGCAATGTTGTGTATCACATTACAATAATAGCCCTTAGCATCAGACAGTGATCACATGTTTTTACCGATACATGAGTAGCTACTGAAGATTAACAATAATTATAATTATATAAACCTTCACTTTCAAACCCATCTCACCTGCTAAGCAATACCTCAATTGTGTTCCAGCCAATAACAGAACAAGACACAAAACTGTGCCTACTCCTCCCAGCATCATGTGTGGCCTGGTCACCTGACCTGAGACCTTATTATGAGGTAATGTAAGTACATACAAATGGCTGCAGTGGTTGTAGTTGCAGGGTTTCCACTTAGAGGGTGTTTTCACCATTTGAATGGCATGTTTAGGCTATTGGCAACAAATGCACTGCAAATGGAGACAGAAACGACCCATGAATGCTGTATATGCACTGCAGTACACAGGCTGACTCTATGAACATCTCTCTACTTACAAATATCCGTAAGAAAGGCAGAGGATCACGCTTTGGGTGTACATATATGACAGCATCATAAGACATCATTACACATGCTGTGATAGCAAGACAGTATAATATCTATGCAGCTAGAGTAAAATTATGTGTTCTATTGTCTCTTCCTGCAAGTCTCTGTCTGCTGCATGGATATACACAACTGCTCCAGCCCAATTACAGTTCTAAGGATTGAGTCCACTTTGTGGACGACGGCCTATATAGTCATGCCAGCACTTATGCCACTTACATTTAGACATATAATATTATGTGTACTGCAAATAGAGAGGACAAGGGCTGGTTTATGATTGGAGCATGTATACCCTAATTTCTGTGAATTTGTTTCTCTATTCTGCTATAGACAACGACTGAGGTCATGTTATTCCTCAATTACTGAATTATAAATCCTCGAAACTTTTTAAGCCCATAAGCTATGTGTGTACTGAGTAGAAAATTATTGCTTTATGATAATGTGTATGAACAACCTCAATTTTTTATAGGTACATGCACATTGACTATTATATAATTCTGTCCACACATGCATGTGCAGTACTAAACAGTCAGTGCAACACATTGAATATTACTATAATTTATTCATTCTCAGTCTCCGTTGAGTCATTGACTGGTTAAGGCTGGATGCTACAATATAATGTGTGCAACATGCAGAAGAGTGCTTGCTTGCACGGTTTCAAGATGAGAGGAGGGGACACTTGCCCCCTCAGGAACCACAATACGGACCACAGGAAAGTGCAGAAGCCTTTCTACAGGAGTACATAGAAGCCTTTTCATGGGATGGTCACGCAGAGTCTAAGCAGCTTGATACCTTAGTCACCACTGGCAGCAGTACTAGAGGCATAGTTACATACTTATTCCTACAGTTGATATAATTAGTTAGTTGCCCTTAGCTACACAATTAAGTGTGAATACATCCCAATGGACTAGTACTGCAGTGTACAGACCACAGTATATAATATTATACAATGTATGCACATGTGATTATTATATATTATAATAGTGTACAACTGCTCTGTCCAAAATGACTACTACTCATAATTGTACACAACAATGCAGTATCTACGTAGTATACACCTAAAGTGCATGCAAAACCTATAGCACAATGTGATGCATGTACACTAATATCTACAAGGTGGGTCGCATGAGACATGATAATGTATTCACTGCAAGGAAGAGTGCCTTGGATGTTTCAGCAGATGGCTACATTTGCAGGGATGAACAGAGAATTGTATTCTTACACCTTGGATGTGCATATACACATGCACACACACACATACTCACATACACATACACAAACACACACACATACACACACACACACACACACACACACACACACACACACACACACACACACACACACACACACACACACACACACACACATATCAACATTTGCACAAGCAAGCACACACGTGCATACATGCATTCACACACATATACACTCACATGTGCAATTCCTCATACAACAGCAGCCAGTTCAGCAGTTGCTGTTGAGCTGTTCCCAGTCCAGCTGGCATGCGAGTCTGGACTATGGTGGGCAGTGGTGTGGTCTGTGAGATATAATTATAGGAAGAAGGTAAGAAAGAAAATTGGACAATTGATGTGAGATGAAGGTGTACTGGAGAGGGTAGTCATTGATGTCTAGTCCCAGCCGAACCCACACATGCTCACAGGCTGCGGGAGTAGCTTGCAGACTATTGCTGCTTGATGGAATGATTGAGCCATAGTTCCTCACAGTACTGGAAGCACGGCCATGAACTTCATTATTGACAGTGGTTGATTTGTCTCTGTTGTTGCTATGGCAACCACCGTAACCACCATCAGTGTTTCCTCTACTTCCTCTTTGCCTGTTCCCTCTCTCATTTCCAACTTCACAGTTGCATCCACCATCACCTACAGTTGTTAAAGACTCATAATGTATAATATATATTATTGCAATATACACATAACAAGGTGGATAAGTATACTGGATGAATGCAGCTACGAAGCAGGCTGTCTGAAACAACCAACCCCATGCAAGTGCATAGCATTAACATGCTACCATACTCTGCCACACCACACCGCACCAGTTCTTCCCGTCTGCATTGTATTCATCCTCTTCTCTAAATGCTCCATGCCATTTTGAGCAAACTCGTGGAGGAATCCTTTGGAACGGGAATGCCAGTGTTCCTGTGAAACAGGGGTGGAGGGAATGGAAGAGGAGACGGGACAAGTTAGGAGGGTGAGGAGGGGCAGAGGGGAAAGAGAGGGAATGGTGTCAAATATACAGTAAACCAGTGCAGATCTTCAACTCCTGCAAATGCACCAAAATTTAGACAATACAATAGCTACACCAACTATAGATATGTAAGGCTAGCACACTCACAATGAGTGTCTCATAGGTGACAGTGATGAGTCCAATGAACACGCTGAGCACCACATAGATGAAGAGGGCAATGAAGATGTAGAGGTAGATCTTGCTGAAGATCCAGAGTGCTTGGGATGTCTGTGTCATCTCTTTGTATGTGGCAAACATGTCATCTCCGTTGAGCAGGGAGAAGAGGCACTCTGAGGTGATGCTGAGGTCAGCAAACTGGGATGGAAGAAGAGAGAAGGCAGCACAATAGGGTCTAAACCAGATTACACAATGAAGTCTGCCTTCCTGTATATAGTACAGCCATTTACTCGTTACAGTCATGTTGAACACGCACACATGCACACACACACACACACACACACACACACACACACACACACACACACACACACACACACACACACACACACACACACACACACACACACACACAAACACACACACACACTCACACACACACGCACACGCACACACACACACACACACACACACATGCACACACACACACACACGCACACACACACACACACACACCTTAGGGTGATATGGTCCCAGTACAAGCCATCCCAAGAACATGAAGGCAATGTAGAGAACGCCAGCACACACAACTAATCGGACAACACTTGGGAAGGCAATTCGAAGAGTTATCAGGAGAATCTGAAGAAAAGGAAGAGACTTACAATAGCAACATCACTGCATTTATCAATCCACAACTCTGCAATCTATCTCATACTTCTAGATCTGCCTCTTCCTCCTCTCATTTCCTCTTTCTCCTTACCCTTTGTTTCCCTTTCCTCACACCCCTTCCTTCTCATCAATACCACCTGGCCTCTCTCCACCCTCCTCTCTCTCCACCCATCGGCTCCTTCCATGCATTCACTTCAAACCATCCACTTACATTGTAAGACTCAAAGTAGCTGAGGAAGTGTAGTAGTCCACACCACTGACAGAACACACCCAGTCCCAGGATGAGGGCCGTGCAATCCTCCAATTTTACATACAGCACATCCTGCAAATACATGGGAGAATAAGGAAGAACAAAAAGCAAAATTCAGTAAGATGTTTCTTCTCCAGTTTCACATGAAATGCCTATGTACCTAAGGTGCATAGGTATATTGTCATTGTAAGTTGTAATCTGTCTCCTTACCCCCTTGAATGCAAGAGTGATTTTGAGTGCTGTTCCTACAGTGACCAGGCTGTTGCCAACAACCATGCCATAGAGCCAGAAGTTTTGCAGTGACATGATGTGTCTCCAGGTCAGCAGTTTGTGGCGGCTCCTGAAGAACTTAAAGGTACTCTGGAGTGATGAGAGGTTGGAGGGTGCAGTGAAGAAAAGGAGGAGGGAGGGATGGGGAGGGAGTCAAGTATGCTGTGAGGGAGCTGGATGGGCTGTGAGAAACGTGAAAGAGTTTGAAGATGTATGTGAATGGAGACAATTTATATGCTTAAGGTGAATTCTAAGAAGCATTAGAAGGGAGAAGAGGAGGTGGTTTGAGTGTGTACATAGAGCATGAAGTGATGGTGCACTGAAAGAATGAGGAGTTATGGAAGTGGAGAGGAGTGCATATGGTAAGTGAAGATAAGTGAGTAGAAATGAAATGGGGAATGGAGATGCGAGTGAGGATCTCAGGTGGAGTGGGAGATGGTGAGTTACAGGGTGTAAGGTAATACTGTATAGCTGTCTCACCCTGGTCAGCCTGCAGCTGTCAATGATTGAGCATAAGATCAGGAAGGAGTACACCAGAACTGTGACAAGCACACATATGTCCAAGGCTACGTATTGTCTAAACACATCTTCATCTGCGGGTGGGTTTGCAGAAGAAGAGAGATGAACAAAGAGGTTGCATGAACTTTATGGCAGATTTCAAATTGCATGCATGCATATTCAACGAAAGTCACTTCTAACACATGCATGCACACAGGTGTACACTTGCACACTCAAATTTACAGAACTGATCATTCTTCTGGTTGGCATTGCAATCAAAAACAGTTGGCTTAGTTGTCACTTCCACTGGGATGGCACCGCTCACTGCAGTATTGTCAAACACAATCTGAAGAGGGAGAATGGAGTGCAACTATTTAGTTTAACGAACTGGGAAAGATTCCACAAAAATTTGAGCACACACAATATTCCAGAGTGCAGATTGCTGAAATTGAAGCCCAATCATCAGTCAGCATTGGTCGGTATGGCTCAAAGGAAATAGAGACCCAGGCCTACATTTAGACAGAATAATTATTTAAGCTTCATTCCCAGTCCACATAAGCCATAGTACATATACTCACCACAATATCAAAGGTGACACAGGAGATGTACTGAACCTTCATCTGTTGGTCAATAAAGAAGCTTGTCAATTTGAAATGAACAGACAAAGTCTTGATACTGAAGGGAGGTAGTGAGGAGGGAGAAGGAGAGGTAGTGTGGAGGGAAAGGGAGAGGGGAGGAGAGTGAGGGGAGGGTGGGTTATATTAATCAGAGTACTCTGCTAATATAATGCTCCTGATTTCGAATATACATACCTTCCAATGGAGGAGGCGTTCACATGGGGTGCAAGTTGAGACTGGATGGTACAGTTGTCAGGATGGTAGCAAGTCTCGTTCTTGCTACTGTACAGGGGTATGTCAACTGGAGGAGAGAGAGAAGAAGGGAGGGAGGGATGGAGGGGAGAGTAAGAGGAGGGAGGTAGAAATTGTAGGGCAGATTGAACAGGAAGCAGGGAAAAGGAAGGAGAGAAAGGGAGAAAGGGGAGAGGCTATTCCACATTCACATACATTCTCTGCTCCACTCTATTCCTAGCTATAGCGCTAGCCTTCCTCCATTCCCTCCAAACACTTGCAAACTCACAAGTGTGAGTACCATGTGAGAGGTGGATGTCATGACAGGAAGCATCAAACCTCCACTCGTTATATTGCAACACAGATACGTGTAGCAGTGGAGGGTCATCAGGGTGGATGGCATTGGGGTCCTCAATGTAGTCATATGGGGCCACTCCAATGTTCTGAATGTTGTAGTACTGAGCAGGCCAGTATGAGAAGTATGCATGCAATTAAAGCATGGCACAACAACTGCATGGGCTGTGTGCACCCACTACACATGTGTCAATAAGCACAATAATAATATAATATACGTACATTCTGGACGTGCTTCAAGACAGCTGTGTGTGAAAGCCAATGAACTGAAAATCTGACAAAGTAATTTTACAGATTAATGTCATGCTGAACAATGACATGAAGTGCACACTACATATACATGGATTATGCAATCACCATGTATGATTACAAAACAGTGACTGATTGTATTCATGTTTACTTAAATTTCTCTCTCACTCTGTTCCTCCTCTCTCCTCTCTCCTCACTATCTCTCCCTACTGCCCTCCTCACAGTGTCAGCAATCCTCTGTATCTGATGATAGAGATCAGCAATGGAGTGCACCATATGCATCTTGCTGTCCTCATTGTCAAAGTCCAGGAAGAGTGAGTTGATGGTGACCTCATTGTTCAGTATGAACTGGGTCAGTGCAAATCTGCTGTCTCCAAACAGCTTGACCTAGATTATCATTTGAGGATCAAGCCTTAACTTTGTCAAGAGCAAACTGATAAAACAGATTTTGAGTTATGCGCAATTCACAAAATAAACTCATATAAGATGTTATAGTACTGTAATGTATAATGTACGTGTGTAGATGTACACACAGATGCGCAGACACACACATATATACGAATGCACACACAAACACACTAACAAAGCAGATATATATCCAGTTCACACACCTGAATTGTGACTAGACAGATTGCAAGGATTTGACAGAACAAGCTGAATGGATAGCGTGACAAGCATCTTCCACTCTTCTTGTACCTCCACTTCTGAAGTGGATTCATGAAATGGAACTTTAGCTTGCGGCGGATTTTGATCTCCTCATCTCTACAAAACAAACGTAAAACACAACAACCCACAATCAATTGACTAACACAAGTCATGCATGATAAATCTTTATTTTCACCACCTGTTCTGGTCTTATGCAAACTTAAGCAAGTATTTCAAGTTAAAAAAACTTGTGGGGCTGCCACCCCAACTCGAAATACTTGTTCCTTTTGGTCGCTGCTCTGTCACTCATGATAGGTAAGCACAACACTGTGTTATACACCTTAGTGACCTCAGCACACACACACACACACACACACACACACACACACACACACACACACACACACACACATACACACACGCGTGTGCACACCCACGCACACAGCAACACATACACACATGCAAAACATATACTCTCACATACACACACACGCACGCACACATGCACACATGCATAGAGTAAGCTCCTGCACAGATAGACACAATACTGCAGACAGCACATGCATATGCATTTACAGTGAGTATTTACAGAATGGAATCCACAGTCGCCCAAGTAGCCAGTCTTCTGTGATGGTAAATGCTACGTACGTAGTTTGTTACAGCGCACGTAGGCACAGGCGAGGTTCTGAAGAGCATTTAGAGCAACTGTGTGCGCTAAGCTATTCAACGCTACAGATGGTTGAAAAAATGTTATCCCTGTACTTACTGTTCATGCAGTAAGGGCTCCCCCTCAGTCTGGTCTGCACAGCATTTGTGCCAGTTGGGAAATGGAATAGAGCCTGCATGGGTGAAGGAAGGGATGGGCAGGACCAGATCATATTGAGAGCACACACACACTGCCACCAATACTACATGGAGTTACAGCCTAAAGTCACCCATGCACGCACCACAGTCACTCACCAGCAGTGTATGTGTACAACTTCCAACAAACATTTTTTAAATTTGGCATTAGCCAACACTGGTTCTCGTTGACATCACCAGGGAAATCAATTGGCATGTCACCCTTTAGTGAAGGGGCACAAGTACTGTACTTGTAAGAATGAGTAAGCTGCTGCAATAGTGATTACAGTAATCACACACACTGTAAAGCCTCTCACCACTATGTCTGTTTTTGACGTCAACATCTTGTTTGCTGTCGTTGCCTGAATGGTCAGAGGCATAAACCCAAATCATGTTCATACATAGCAAGATCTTATATAATTTAGTATGTTGCTATTTAGATAAGAGTGTCTGTATATAGCACAACATATATAATACTTCAGCACTGGAGAATTTCTCTGAATGACGTTTAGCTGCATGTGCTTCAAATGGCTAACAATCTACTTAGTCTAGTATTGCTTTGCAATGCAGCTCTCTATATAGAACATCCCCTTGGAATTGTGTGTGCTTCACATGGTCTTGAATACCACTATGCACTTGTACATAGTACATTGCATTGTTAGACTGCCAATTCAATACTGTAACACCACTGAATAGATTTGTATTGAAATAGAAATTTGATCATAGCAGAGCCTATATTCAGTCTTAATTCAGATGGATTTGCGTAATTTTTGAGAAATCACCAGCTATATTTAATATTAGCTATGTTTGGCTCTGTTTCAATGCCAGTTGCTTGTGCTTAGGAATGACTGTAGACAGCTAGTAGCTGCAGAACCTATACCTACGTCCTACTCCTCCTCTATCCTCCATTATTATGTATAGGACATTGGTGATTACCTTAATGCTACAAAATTGCATGCCCTATTCGCTGAATTTGCTTAGCTCTTGTTAAAATTGGTAGTCTTAAAGGTGTAATTATACTTTACCACAATGGGACAGCTCCTCATCTATTGATTGTCATGGACAGCTAGTGCCTCGACTAGCACTCTGCCTGCCTGCATGTTCCTATAATTATATACAGGCAGGCAGATAAAGCCATATAACGTTTGTGAAAGCGATTGGAACACACCATAAAGGAGCGCCTCGATCGTCGAAGCGTTCGGCAGTCAATTCAGTTAACGTTGCGATCTATTCTGCCGTACATATAGGCAATTAGCCTTTATCGAACAACGAAGTGTGTATCTGTAATGATGGTACTGACATATCTATGACGTGTTGTACTACATGCACTAATACTAGATAGATAGATAGCTACTTGAACACCCACACACTTCCACACAACAAGATAGCTACACCCCCACGCACCATCTCAAAGTTGTTTAGTATGACAACGGCTACGGTGATCTTGAAGAACTATTGAAGGTTCCACGGCTGGCGTTCGTTCACCTGACCTTAAACCGCAGTCCAGTTTGGCCCACTGGTTACTTTCACCTTCATTTGCCATTCTCGTGTCATGGCGTTCCCTATGTAGCTATACTAGGCGCCGCTGGGCGAGGATAGGAGCTAGAGCTTAGCGTTTGATATTGAGCCAATTTGCAACAATACCCCTATTGTCTTGAAACCAGCATGGCTTGCAGGTATTAATCAATAATTAATAATCAATGCATAATCAATAATTAATTAATTATAACAACAGTACATGCATATACCGGGAGTACGAAGGGAGAGAGGAGCTAGGAGAGTGAGAGGAAGAGATGTAGAATGAGGAAGGGATGGGGAGCCTGCATGGGAAGAGGGTACATAGCTAATTATGTAACCATACAGCTAGCCAGCTACATAAGGGCATAGTCACGTGCACCTATATATGACTTGAAAGTCCCAGACTGTGTTGTCTCCAGACGCACATCCTATTCGTGCATTGAGAGATCAACAGCCTGAGTGTGTTTATCCATGGTCCAGTGAAGCATTGAGGCATGTACTAACACCTTTAAATTAAGTGATGCATTTAATGAAAAGAAGATTATTCCGGCAGTGAAAACTACGTACCATCTGATGATTTGAAAGCCCAATTTAAAGGATTACACGGTTACTTTCATTCATGCAGAGAACACAAAGTCAGTTATATTAAATTTTTGTTACATGAGGAAGCCATACATCAAAGCAAACTGCAGTGTGCTAATTTCGCATAACGCCACTGTTTACGCTTTCACACCTCATAACACACTGCGTCGAGTGGGCTCTTATTTGCTAACACAATCACTTTTTAGCCTTAAACAACCGTTTCGTTTACTGCTTTAGCAAAATGCCTTTGATATTCATCTCCTTGTGAACTTTCTCATGAACATTGGCTCTGGAATGATGAGTGCTTGACACTTGGAAGCATGGTCATCACATAAATTTATGCCTAGCACACATGTATTTATATAGCAGTGACATGTAATTGTGCATGTAATGTCTTTAGTGATAGAGAAACCAAGATTCCCTTTCCCGAGTTCACTTGATGGATCAAATTGAAAGTAGGTCTCGCCACTCCCAAGTTCTCCAGTCGTTTAAATCCTAGTACACTCTCTAAAAAGAAAGTTCTCCCTTCATACGCTACTTGTAGGACTTCTAACCGTCTGCTCTAGTGCCGACTCAAGCGGCGCCGACGCTTTATTCAGTACGAGAGGCCGCTGACAGCCTTTTCTTGCGACGCTTCTCGCCTTTCGCCTTGTGCTCCGAGAAAAGCGTGTTCTCTGGTTTCTATAGTAACTTCAGTCAGATTCGTTCGGTAAATTCATTCGACAGCGAACGAATTCAAGCGCTAATCGCTGCTGTTTGAATCGTAACAAGTCAGTTATAACACGGCCGCTCGGGCGCTTAGCTGATTTATCGCACTTGGGCGCTTCGCGCCCTCGTGTGATAAATCCGCCAGCGCCCTCGCGGCCATGTTATAACTAGTGCATAGAGCTTATGCGTGGAAAGTTATTGGAGTCAGGGGTGACACATATCGTAAACTGTAATAATTATTCAATAATGTCATCACTATAATTATCAGCTATGTAGCTGTCCAGGCTTAATTTGGGCCATTCATATAATATTATATCAATCAATCAATCATTATTTAAGTGCACCATGCCCATTGGCACTAGGGCACAGATTGGCCCCATGCAGCACTTACACATAACAGGCAAAATGAATGCTGAGTCATGAACCTGCAGTAGTGTTACCCAAACCTTGCATGCCACATACATACAACGATAGATAGCAGTTCATAGTTGTGGCATGCAGCAGACAGCAGGGACGCAGTGGGATCCTGGGTTCTGCCCTTGTCACTGTGTTGTCTCATCCACGCTTCCAATAGTCCTCGTTGAGATTTCCAAGCTTCACACCTCATCAACCAATGATCTACATCTTCCACTTCCCCACTGTCACATTCCTTACAAACTCTCTCCTGTCTGGCCACCCCCCTCCATCTTCCCGTCTCAATTTGAAAACCTGCCGTGCCTCCCCTCAACTTCATCATCAACCTCCTGTCTGCCCTTCTCCCCACTCTTGCACACTCTAACCACTCTCCCAACCTTACAATCCTCTTTAGCATCTCCAACTTTGGCTTCGTCTCCATCTCCTGATCCCATTCCTTCCGTACTTTCCTCCAAGTATTGGCCTCCAGTACCTCCCGCACTTCCACATCCGACAACTCCTTAAGTGCCTCCACATTAACATCCTTCCGCCCAAACTGCCCCCAACACACACTCATTTTACCAAAACAAGTACCTCTGCCAAACCTCACTGCTTCCACAGCTATCCTTCTCAGCAATCGACCATCATATGTTCTGCTGGTCAGAACCTTACTCCAGAACATCACACACCGCATCCTCACCAGCCACTTGACCGGTAGGTCCCCCATCTCTGCCAAAAGTGAGACTTTCGGGTGGAGAGTTCCAACACCAAAGAACAACCTCAGGGCCCTCATCTAAACCTGCTCGATCTTCTCCAAATCCCGATTACACCCCAAATTTCTGCACCGTACAGCATGGTCGACTCCACCAATGATGACATAAGCTTCCTAAACACCCCCACTTCTATGTCACCTAACTCTGACTTACAACGATGAAGCCAAGCACCCAAAGCCTTTTTGCCGGCCACAGCTCTCTCCTCCACCACATTCTTTAACTCCAAGTGTTCATCAACCACACATTATATAGCTGATAAATTGAATTAGCTGTACAAACCACATTGTGCACATTGTGCTATATATGTAGCCAGCATATATCATACTACATCATACTACATTGTTTGCTTTAGTATGAAAGTACAAGGAAACGTACGGCTGCAGCTGAATGGGACCCTAAGATAATCTCTGAAATCCAGCATGACTTATAGATACTAAAATTACCCACAGTGCATGCATGGGACTAGTAGGGCCTGGAAGGGAAGAGAGTAGTAGAGATAGGGAAGGTGAACAGAGGGAGGGATGGGGGGATATAGCTAATAGCTAGCTAGTTATGGGAAACGTTTCGTGCTTAGTGTTATATGCATTATATATATAACTCCTCATATTATAAGATTTGAACAATCATGTATCAATTATTATATTAAATTAAAGGAATCTAATACAATTCCAATTGCATCTTCCCAAGTCTACATCAGAAACCAATTCTGCAATTTGAAGTATAGCTATAGCTGAATTTTTAATGCACAAGATATGTTAGAATGTACAGCTACCTAAGGAAATTCAGTTTGGGACAAACAGAATGATGTTAAATTAAGCACAGCACCTATAGATAGATAGCAGTAATGTTTTTTGCTATATATCATGTTGGCTATTGTTATAATTCATTGCACAATTTATAGCTACTTGTTTCTAGATACAGCTAGCTAAGCCGAAACTTTGGGTGTTATATATAGCTAGCTAATTAGCTAGTTAAAGATGTATAACTTTCAATGTCTTTTGATGCTTCCTTATTGATAATGTCAAAATTTCATTCAGTGCAAAATTATGTAGTGCAAAGTATATATATTTGCATAATCATAATCATAATCATAATCATAATTCACTGAGTCATACATACATACACATACGCATAATATATATACTAGTCAGTGTTCGCAAATGTACTACAAATCAGTCTCCAGTCTTCTCTACTCTGGGCCCACATGAATGCCTCCTCCGCAGATGGTTTAGGGAATCCCAACTCTTCAATGTCCTTAGGGATGACATCTTTCCACCACCTCATGTGTGGTCTGCCACGGGGTCTTTTGGCGCCTTCTGGTATGTAGGTCATTGCACTGTGTGCAATACCATCATGGTGGGCAAAGTGGCCAAACGCACGCAACCTTAGCTGGCGAAGTTGTGCCGATGGAGGGCACAAAATCTGACCCAGCATGGCCGTGGCACGATACCGGACCTCCTGATTGGTGATTTTCTCTTCCCACCTGATACCTAAAATTCATCTTACTCTGGTATGGAACCAAGAGTCTAGCCGACGTTGGTCTGACTTACGCAGGGGCACCAGGTGCATACAATAAAGGAGAACAGGCATTACCATGGTTTGAAACACCCTAAGTTTGGTGGCTGCACTAATTTCAGGATTGTTGAAAACAAAGCGTTGTAGCTGTCGGTACGAGTGTCCTGCACCTGCAGTTCGTCTGTTAACCTCATCTCGAGCTGAGTTCTGAGGAGTCAGAACTGCTCCGAGGTACACCATACGCTTCACCCATTTGACATGTATATACACCAGAGCATTGAAGGGACCTAGATGGAGTGGGGTCTCCTCTACCACATGCCATTGCTTGTGTTTTCCCAGGATGAATGACCAAGCCCAGACTCCTTCCCTCCTCTGCCAGCAGGTCTAAGGCCTTTTGTAGGGTGTCCAGGTCATGTGATGCTAGTATCATGTCATCAGCATATTCAAGGTGCCACAGATTTCCACTAAACAGGTTGTTGAGTGTGTGTGCTAGCCATCCAATTGCTACTAAGAACAGAGCTGGACTTAGACAGCACCCTTGCCTCACTCCTCCACGCACCTTAAATTCTGCAGTAGTGCCAAAACGAGTTCTCACCTTGGCATTGCATGCACTATAAATGCACTTAGCCTGTCTTACTAGTGATTCGGGTGTTCCAAAGTTCAACAGAATTCTCCAGATGGCATCTCTGCTTACAAAGTCAAAGGCTGTGGTGAAATCTATTGCCACCAGATACATGGGACGGTTGAGCTCGGTGGCTCGTTCAATGAGATGTTTGACTGCACAGATGTTATCAGCAGTGCTTCTACCAGGTGTAAAGCCAGCTTGGGTTGGACCTGCAATGTTGAACACGTATCCCTTCAGCCTCTCGTACACACAGCGTGCATATATCTTATAATTATGCAGTTACCAACAGACTGATGCCCCTGTACCCTGTTGGACCTGAGGGGTCCTTGTGTGGTTTCAGTATGGGGATGATGATGGACATGCCCCAATCAATTGGCAAGATACAGAGTCTCCAGATGATCATGATAATACAAAAGAGCCAGAGTCTGGCCATTGCTGAGTATCTGTACACTTCAGCCGGTATGTCATCACATCCGCAGGCACGATTCATCTTCAGTCGGGTACAAGCGTTGTCCACTTCCTCCTCTGTCAGATCTTCAAGTGGAGTGTCAAATACAGGGCCCTCCAAAATGAATGGTTCAGGTTGGTGATCATACAGTTTGCTGTAGTGTTCTTTCCACTTCTCCTCTGGGATGGGTGGACCCACCAAACCACTCCGTGTGTGGTGTCTGATCAAGGCATATTGTTGTTGTGTGTTTCCCTCTGCACTTGCCTTCTCCACCTCACGTGCCCTCTCACTCCACAGCCTGTCTGTATCAGACTTGTACGCTATAGGTTGACTTTGCTGTTATGCTGGGCTACACCAGTCTGCTTCTTGCTCAGTCTACTGTTCGCTTCAGTGAATGCCTTTCATCTACACTCCACCACATCTGCTGTTTCACTTGATTGCAAGTCTGATTGGATTCCCTTAGGTCTAGGTCCGAGGTGCTCTTCTGCTGCCGATGTCAGTGCAGTACGTAGCTCTCCCCATTCTGCTTCCAAATTTTGTTCTCTTGGTTCTGCTGGTAATTGGTGGTACTTTGCAGCTACAGCCTTCATCGACCACTAGTGGCATCATTGCGCCTAAGATTCAGATCGAGAAAACCAACTGAAAAGGTGAAGAGATTTGATGTTTCCAGGTTTGGAGATGAGATGTGTGCACAAGACTTTGACAAGGCTGTAGCTGCAAAGTACCACCAATATATTTGCAAATGTATCTCAATTTACATATTCGGCTAACCAAAATTTGTCTAAGCAAATGAAGGTAATGAATATAATTAACGTGCGTGTAGCTAGGCGCGTACAGTCACGTGAAACTTGGAATTCAAGGGCGGGACGTCACTGAAGGCTGAGAGACGACACTGCAGTGGATTTGTTAGCCTTACCATACAAGTATGGCCTCAACAAGCGCAGAAGCAACTGATCATGAAGTAGGTTCATTGTGTTTCTCTAGCTACTCTAGTTAACCGTTTCTTTGTAAGGTAAGGTAAAGTAGAGGGTTTCCGAACAAGACTGCGCCGCGCTCTGTCTGCATTCGAAGGAACAGCTTCTCACGGTATCAGCTTATACAATGACTCTTGTGGTAACTGCATACTGAAACGTAAGCTGTTCTACTGCGTTCAGGCGAAACGCGGCGCCCTGTTCGGAAACCCCATCTTGTTCGGAACCCCCCTCCCCTACCTTAGTCGCGCCTAATTCTGGACTGATTTTGGAGTTTGTCTTCTACCAACGCCGCTATATGGGACAATGCGAAACACAGGGTACCTTTACTTACCTCAGTTATACTCCTTCTTGCGATGTACGTTTGAATTAACACGTAAGGTAAAACGGGGCAACTTGGAACAAAATTTACTTTTCTGTCTCTCGTAACCAGATAAATTAAGCTGGATCGCCGAAAACGTGTTAACACACGAGGTTATCCCTCCCCAGTCACAGGACAGTAAACAGACTTGGATTTCGCTCGTTCTTTGAGGCATACAGGCAATGAAATTGCAGCCGTGTAGAGAAATGGCGCGGATGGGGTAACTTGGAACAGTTGCGGCTAGGACAAGCTACGATGCCGCGATGTTGAATAAGGAGCGATCAGTCGTAGGTCGATCATCGGCCACCACGTGAAGAGGTTCACTACCAGAGTCGGAGCTTTCAGTAGCTTGGTGGCTTTGAAGAATCTGTTTACGATATTATATTTCATGTTTGTCGCATTTGAAGATGAGAGTAGAGGACTCCGCGCTGATGCCAGACGTCCAGGCAGCACAGGTCAGGAAGGGCACCAGGTTGCCTTCAGAAACGACCAAACTAAGTGTTTCTAGAAGTGCCCGTTCCGCTGTTACAAGGTTCGTTCCAAGTTACCCTGCGTTCCAAGTTACCCCGCCTTACCTTATCACCGTACAAAACACGAGAGCGAAGCGACAACGTCCTCATTGGTGGCGGCGCTAATTATACGCAGAGGGCGTATGGCACGCCATCTGTCGCAAAATTATATGTCTGCATGACCCAATTGCCCTATCCTATCGCCAGAAAGAGCTCAAGGCAATCTACAAGCAGCATGAGGGTGAGAAGAAGAGAAGCTATGGTGAGAGAGTGCGCGAAGTTGAGAGAGCGTCATTTACGCCTCTAGTTTTTTCGTCAATGGGAGGAATGGCAAGAGAATGCACTATTTTCTTCAAGAGGCTAGCTGACATCCTGGCTGAGAAGAAGAAGATCTGCTTCTCCAAGATGATGTTTCTGATTCGCTGCAAGATTTCAATTGCCCTTCTTAGATCATCCATTCGCGCTATCAGAGGATCAAGATTGCTCCATTTAATTTCACACTCATGCATGCCGAAGCCCAAGTGATGGGCTAACTACGACTAACTACTAACTATTATAATTATCTATGACATTTGGTTGGTCTCTGTTGTGTTTGTTGTGTATTACCCAAGGCAGTGCGCATGTGTGCCTTATGTATTATTAAAATTTTAGCGATGTCAACATGAGCGCCATTTTACGCGTAAAATGGCGGATTTCACGCACAATATGGCCTCTACAACGCACTGCTATGGCACGCCATCTGTCGCAAAATTATCTGACAACATGAACGCCATTTTACACGTAATATGGCCGATTTCATGTGCAATATGGCCGCGACGACGCGCAGCCATAATGTGAAATTACACGTAATCTGGCTTACATTACACGTTATCTAAATTGGACAAACAACGCGAAGACAGTGTTAACGCAAGTCCAGGCGTCTAAAGCAATACGCATGCTTTTGTTAAACACTTTCAGTTGTTTGTAGAAATTGAAGAGACTCAGATCATTGGATGGCGACGATATTTTGGGAAATCAAACAACAGAGCAGCTGCTTGTTGAAGCAATTTCTAGTTACTGGTTAGGAGTACAATAGTAACAAACAATACAACATACATACAATTATTATGGTTATATATAGTTATAACCAAACTCAATGTTGTCAAATGATTATAATCTAGACCATTATTAGAAACCTTAAAAAACAGTTTTGCTAAAAACTAGGACAATCGAGTGATCGTTCTTTCATAAATGTCTATTCCGCAATTAGTGCTAGGATCCATTGGATTGATGGCAGTGATCAATTGCTCTCGTTGTTCTGGATCGATTGGAAATGAGGTGTCCAGAACAATCATTATGACTTCTGAATCATCATGACTTTTCTGTAGCATGCCTTTTTCAGATACACCATAGGCAGCAGCCATGGCTTGCATGAAATCTAATGCTGGTACATCAGTGTTCATTAACCGCAAATAGCCACTTGTGTAAAACTGGATTGGTGAGCCATTGTGGGAGTTCCGTGCGTCGACTGCGCTTGTAGGTTATGGCAGTTTTTGTTTACATAAGGCAAATCATAACATAAAGGTGTGAATTCCTCTGTTAACAGGGCTACTTGCGCAATGTCATGTGATGTGCGCATGATCTGCGATTATTGTAGGAAAGAAATCGTCCTAGAACGTCGTATCTGGCAGCTAGGTATGTACCTAAGGACGAAAACAAGCCTTACCAAGCATATTTGATCTAATCGTTCGAGCGAAAATGCCTAACTGCGCGATGTGCTATAATGCCGTCAGCCATTTTTTGAAAATATCACAAGGACGTCACGAGACATTGCCCCTGAAGGCGGGCTGTTACGGTTGTTAGCGAAAATATCTTTCTGGCTATCGGTGTTGCTAGGTAGTGGTACGTTGATGGCTCGTTTCGCATGCTAAGGAAATTATCTAACTTTTCCATGCATGCACTGTTCGTGCTCGCTTCCTGTGAGGAGTTACAAGGCGCAGAAGTTGGCCAAAGAGAAACGAAAGTTAGTTTTCTTGCTGTAACTTTGGATAGGATTAGTTTAACAACAATGCATGCATGCAAAACTTAGATCGTATGTGTATGAACAGATTAATGTTCGTTTTGTTCCGTTTAGACGTTCCTCCGATAGCCAGAAAGATATTTCCCGCTAATTTGATGGCTTCGTTAGCGGCGACATTGCTCAGTGAGGCAAGGTGCCATCAGCACATATCGTACGTAGACGTAAAGAGCGGAAGTTGTTCTTTCTTCTGGTACTCGCCTGACGTCGATTGAACAAAGCTTGCAGGAGATATAAGCAATTATACGGTGGTAAAAAATCGGCCGCGAACACGCCCCATTGTTTACATAGTGCCATAACCCACATGCGTGTGGTGCATCCTCTACAGAGATTAGAGAGGACAAGGTAACTGGTGTACTGATGGGATGCTTCTCACGAAGGATGTTACATACCGTATTCATACCACTACTCATTGTGACCACCTTGCCAAGTGGGAGAGGGGCTCCTTTGGAGTCAGAGGTAAGGAAGCATACAGCAGATTTCATTTTGCCTTCCATCATGAGGTATACAAACATACGTGCTTCATTGTTGTTGGTAGCATTGTTGCATGTCCCAAGATGCTGCTGGATGGTATGTCCCTCATGAAGTACGCTGTCGATATCTCCATCTCACCTTAGCTGCATTATCCTTTCCATACATTTGACATGATCTTTGGCTTTCAAGCCTTGGAAGGGCTTCTATAGGGCCAGTAGTGGTAGGATCATCATCTCTGTAAGAGCAAATAATTCAATCTGTGACTCTTCAGCATATGAGCATAATCAAGAGTGGAAAACTGGTTAGCTAGCTAGCTGTTGTGTTCATGCTCTGTTCACTGCAGCTGTGCAAACTGGGCAAATCCACTTCAGTTTAGGATCAGGCACATCCAGCTGTCCCGCACACCAATAGTGGAACCACCTCCAGCCGCCTCTCTCGTCACACCCAATCCAAGCTTCCTGTGATTCCTCATCATCATCATCAAAGTGGTCTTCACATCCCTGGCAAATGTTCTCATTTTCGTTGGTCTTCTTGCCTTTGCCAACCTATCTTCCTTTTGTGTGTGTCTTCTTCTTTCCACCGGCCTTGCCCTTCTTTGCTGCACGCTCTTTTCTTCTTTCATCTTGTTTCCGTATGCGTTCCATAACCTCCTCAGTCAATGCTTCTCCATAATGTCTGGACTCTGCTCTTCTCTGGTGACCAGCCTGCACTGTGACAGTACTGTTTTTTGAAACAAACAGATTTCCGAAGAACATGGCAATGTTGATGGACATTGCATGGAGTTGCAGGTTGTGGCTGTGACTGGGAATGAGGTTGCTGAGAAGCATGGCCAGATGCTGAAGATTGGAGCTGGAGATTGTTGAGAAGTATGGCCAGATGCTGATTGGGAGCAAGTTGGAGGTGGCTGACAGCATGGCCAGATGCTGTTTGGGAGCGAGTTGGAGGTGGCTGAGAAGCATGGCCAGATGCTGTTTGGGAGCGAGTTTGAGGTGGCTGAGAAGCATGGCCAGATGCTGTTTGGGAGTGAGTTGGAGGTGGCTGAGAAGCATGGCCAGGTGCTGATTGGGAGCGAGTTGGAGGTGGCTGAGAAGCATGGCCAGATGCTGATTGGGAGCGAGTTCGAGGTCGCTGAGAAGCATGGCCAGATGCTGGTTGAGAGCAAGCTGGAGGTGGCTGGCCAGATGCTGGTTGGGAGTAAGATTGAGGTGGCTCTATAGGTAAATCTTGGAAAGGAGTCGACGTTTGCAGTTTGGCAGCTGGAATGGCATCTTGAGGCAAGGGGTGAAGCCCAGTTGCCCGGAACCATGCTATGAGATGCTCAGGCAGAAGAACCCTTTCCCACATTGGGGCAACCATGGACAGAAGGGCTGCTTGTCCACTTTCACTGCCATGGTCTTCAACTTGAACACCTTCAAAACTTGTGACCACACCAGCTTCAGGGGTCCGTAAACCACCACATCAAGTGGCTGGAGAAGATAGGTGATGTGTGGAGGGCAAACATACAGGACAATGCCCTTCTCCTTTGCCTCCTCAATCAGAGCAAGGGATGTGTGTGACTGGTGCCCATCAAGAAATAGAATGACAGGACCTGTGTGTCACATGTCTTCAACTGCTGGAAGGAAGATCTTGTGGAACCATTCTAGAATACTTCCAGCCTCCATCCATCCTGAGTCTGGCATGGAGGAACATGTATCAGGGGGACCACCTTGAGTGTGAGTTGCTTGTAGATGTTTCCCCTTGTACACAATGTAGGGAGGCAACCTCTCTCCAATGGCCGATCCACCAGCTAGAATAGTGATGTAATCTCTGCCGCTGACCCCTCCCGTTTCATGGACATCCTTATCCCCCCTTCGTGTGATGATTTTCCGTGATGCAACTGCTGTGCAAATGCCTGTCTCATCGCAGTTCCAAATGCGCCTTCCTCGTTCACTCAGAGTCATCCTGTCCAGTTTATGCTTCCGGAAAAGTTCCTATTTAGACACAAGGTAGTTACATTTTACATTCTTATTCTTTTAGATACAGCTCTGCCTACTGTATACTAACTTACATTATTTTTATACATGCACAAGTAGCACCTATTTGTAGTTACCTGCAGGTTTTGGAAGTACTTGTCCATCACTTCCGGTGCGGATGCCTGAGCCCGGTTGGTTGGAAAGTGCTGTAGCTTCCTTTCAGATAGGCATGGCCAACGCTGTAGAAATCCCTTCCACCACTTCTTTCCAGGAACTTCATCTTTGAAGGGGGTCACTCTCTCCTGTGACTCAAGGTAGTCATGGACTACTGTGCCCACCATGAAGCGATCAAGGCCAAAGCCTGACTGGGCTTATACTTCACAGGATCTTGCAATACTCTTCTCTTCCTCCTCAGTCAGAATTGGGGGTCGTCCAGCTCCAATTCTAGAGTATTTGCATGATACATGGTCGTGAATAGTGCTTCTTGGAACACCAAATCTCTCTTCAGCCACCCTCAAGCTCAGCTCATTTGCTTCCACCGCAATCTTAGCTGCTTCCACCCTTTCCTTCCTCTCCTTAGACAATTTACCAGCTTTTGTTGCCATTATTTGGATTCAAATTTGGCGCCATAGGTTACGTAATGTCACGTGCACCAAGTCACTTCGTGAACAATTATTATCAATAGCTGATAAGCACCTGGGAGCTTAGGGACTGCCGCTAACTAGTGTATAGAGATCAGCAAGGTGATCAGTGCAGCTGCTCAATAGCTTCTCCAAGCACTAGGCAATGTAGACGAGGGCACTACTGTGGCTCCATGACCAATTTCAAGGATATTTTTGGCGTTGTTGGGAAGGTGAGTGTCGGTGTTTGCTGAGACAGTGGACTTGCACACCCTACACAGTGTGCTTAAGTGAGTTAAGCATTGTTTGCACCAACCCTAACCCTTGTTTGGCTCGTATGCATCAAGTGGTTGATTTGTAACTCGCCATTCGTTGGAAAGGCGCTAAGAAATTGCAACGTCCGCAATTAGGACCCGACCGTAATTAGGCGCCCTTACCTTATATACCTGCTGGCTAACAAAAGTATATACACAAACTGAATCGGCGAAGTGTTTCATGTGCGCACTCTCTATATGTCTTTATCTGTATGGGAGAAGGGGCAACAATATGACATCCATTGCTATTCGCCATTGCTATTTGCCATTACTGATCATGACTGAAGCTCGCAATGAATCATTGTAGCCAGCTACGCAAGCCGCGACGTTGATGTTGTTAGTAACTTTCCTTGGCCCATCTATTAAATATATAGGCTGACAGAAACATGATACATCTTAACAAAGTACTGAGAGAAATGCTACTCTGGGTTTACGTACGACAGGGTACCAAATTTTTAAATTTAATAATATAAATGTGAATTGTGCAGCAGCATGGAAGGAGGACATCGTGACCGTGTCTAGCAAGGGACAGTGATCTGCATCTGTTCGCTATATTGCTGTTCTCTGTTATATAAGGGGAGGTGGAGGCAGGTCCTAAAAGGTCTGGGGTGGGGGGCTCCAAGGTCCAAACTATCAATCCACCTCGGATCTCTCTATATTATGCTTTAGAATGGGGCTGAGCTTCAAAGTGTGACTGTGTGTTGGGGAGAGAGGGTAGGGGGTTGCTCAATCCCCCTACTACCCCCTTCTGCTAACGCCCCTGTCATTGGGGCATTGAGGCCACTATTTATTATCAGCCATCGCTGCACCATTATACAAACATGTAGCTACTGTAACTAGTTTACTGATTTTGCATAATGAGTGCGGCTTTAAGTAGTTAATGCTAATGCATTATGTTCAGTTCTTGCCTTAGTTGCATAGAAATGACTTTGCATGCTATTGCCTTAGGAGCGTGGAATGGCCTCCAGATGACTCCCTATGTCAAGTATAAGTAACGATGGAGATCATTTTGCATATTTTGATGACATTATAATGGGGAAATGGATCCTTAACAGGTTAGTTGTACGACCAATATTCAGTGAAGCTATTGGTGCCCTTGAACAGCTTTATCAGAACAAACCACACCAAACCTAAAAATGGACCATTCATGCACCATAGCATTAACCCAGCAATGATCACCACAGACGTATATTTACCAGATGTACCAATGCTCTAGTATATTTTCAAGGGAAATGGCTGAGGTGGACCATGCAATACTTGTGGAATGTTGTGTTTGTGAACTACACATGTATATCAATCAAGATGCATGCAGAAGATGATTGAGTGTGACCGATAAGGTTGATTTCTGAATGTGGACGAGGCAGCATCTCATTTCTTAAACCTTGCTGTTGGCCAGCCTAACAATCATAAATCCTGCATGGGCATTACATGCATCCGTTTATAATAATATTATAGCTATTGAAGAAAATGGTATTTCGCACATTAAGATTTAAGATGTATGTAGTGATTGTGATGGATAAGTGAAAGCCATTATTAAGTTAAACAGTGGAGCATTGACGGTGCCTGGTCCCAATAGCCAGCTTTGAATAGAGTCCATGGTTAATCCACGATTCTTTAAGAGCTTTGTTTCTGTTCTTTTGCAATTGCGCCATTGCAAGCTAGTCTCATCCCTTCTAATATGTCACTTTGCAAGATATTTGACATGTTCATCACCTCAGTGACTAGAGCTGACATTATACTGTGCAGCTACTGAATAAGAGAGTGTTTCCAAACATCTGTTAGCTGAGGCTCATGAAGATGTGCTTTCCCTAGTCATTTATGAGGGAGAAGCAACTTCCAGATGACTCTGCCTTTGGCATCTTTCCTGCTCCAGTGCCTTGATGATGGCAATACAAACAATATACAAACGAAGAATGCAGTTTAGTGCATTATAGTGAGATAGTTACATGCAGCTGCAGGTGCAGGTAATCATGCTAGTGACTGTGATAGTGATCAGTGAAAGTTGAAAAATTATTAACCAGCTAAAAATTACCATAAAACATTTTCAGTTGTGCTTCTCAGTTCCCCGTACTCTTGCAATTGGTGTATCTGTCCATGAATTTACAGTAGCTATCCCAATTGATTTCTAAAGGTGTCAAGCAATTCTTCAGGCAAAGAACCTCCTATGTCACTAAGTCAAAGATTCAGAGATGCCTGCTGTCATGTCTTGCAGATAATATGCCTGTATATTGTGGGTATGTGAAGGGTGAGGGTATGTTGGGGTGATGCATAGATGGAGGTGAGACTGAGATAGAATCTATTATCTTCCACTATCTCTTGCCACTTTCTGGTCCTTCCCTTTAAATAGACTTCTTAAGATATCCGTGTTATATGTGTGGCTTAACGTGCAGAAGATGGAGAATGAAATGCCAGAAGCATGGAGCAGACGGGGATAGACAGCCACTACTGCAGTAAGGCAGGGCATGCATGGAGAGAGTGAGGCAAAGAATTGAATTGTGTATGTGTAATAGGAAAGAATGTTTTCAAATCAGTCACACTTCTTGGAGCTTATAGCTCTAGCTTATAATTATATGTTGCACTGTATGTAGAAACATTTACCAATAGATCATTCTGCAATAGTACTGAATAGTTTAGTCACTATGCTTCTAAATCTTGTGAATAAAGTAGCATTCAAGTTAATTGGCATTTGATTATCTATCATTCCCAAGTCCGTTCATTGTGAGCAGAGTGGGCATGTACTTTTCATAATGATGTCACTGTACAGCTATTCAGCTACACAGCTTGTTTCATATGTTAAATGCACTAGTCACTGTGAAGACGGACACTTCAGTTCTCACTGGATGACCCACTCTACAAGTACAATTTAGGGTTGGCAGTGATGAAGTGTGAAAGAAGGTTCATGCATGAGTGCCAGAGAGTCGTCTACTGGGCTCAAGCCCAGCAGTAAATTTTATAATGATTCACTCATAGTGCAGTTTTGATGTAAGCAATATTATATCGGTGTTTATTGGATTTAGATCACAGTGCTTGTTGTTTGAAGTGTCCAATTGTTGAGTGATCCAAATCCCATCTCCACTGTGCCAGCATTTGACTTTTACTTACGTAGAAGCATGAATACTAGAACACAATATTATACAGTGCAAGTAACATTATGTATAATATTATAGCTTGCCTCATTAGAGATAGCATTTACTGCAATATAATAGGTGATGCAACTTTTTTCTTCATGTGGTGTTGTGTGTTAACAATGCAGAAGGAAGCTCATGGAAGATGATATTCGTTCCCGGCTGGTGGTTCATTTTATGGGACCTTTGCAGAAGTGTCAATCCCGCCAAGGGAGATCTTTCCCCATGAAACTAATCCTTCACTGTATCACAGTCGGTCTAGTCACTAGTCAGGTGTGTGCGTGTGATTGTGTGTGTGCATGCATGTTTATGCCTGTGTGTGTGTCCGTTTGCATTTGCATGCTTAAGTTTCTAATTTGGTGTGTGCTAACGTTAATCAATAAAAATTGACTCAGTACAAATTGTTATAATGATATAGTATGATCACAAAAATGGAAATATTGTAGATTATACTGTTTGGAGGGACAAGAACCGCAGTGTCCGAGTTTATTCAGAGCAACAAGGATGCTTTAAACTCCCTCTTCCTGGACTATGGCTGTGAGGACAGTGTGATGGTGTATTCCATGGATGACCTCTACCATCAGGTACAGAGGGTGGCTGACACGGTGAGGAGGGGATGCAAATGAAGTAGTGAGAGTGAAGAAGAGATGGTGTGAGAAGGAGAGAGGCAGGGAGAAGAGTAGGAATGTTCTTATTGTATTGCAGAAGTATAGCACTATTCATATTCCAGATAGTGCACATCGAGCAGGACATACTATGGCAGAGCTGATGAAGTGCATGGTCCTTGCCACTCTGCTCCAGTTACTAACTTAAAGGCTGGCATACCTTTAATTTAAGATACTGTAGTGACCACCACAGTAGCTGCATTCTAATATTGTATATATTTAGTAATTTTTATTACTGTATGCAATATTCAATTTTTATAACATATTAGCATAACTAAAATGATGTGGTATTTTAATATAAAATTGAATTAGATCTCACAATGATAATGGCCATTACATGCTTTGCAATTCGTCTGCTCAGTACTACAACATTCATTACATTGGAGTGGCCCCATACGATTATGTTGAGGATGAAAATGCTACTGATCCTGACGAGCCTCCTCTGCTCCATGTATCCGTGGTGCAGTATGCCTACTGGAAGTTTGATGCTTCCTCCCATGACATTCGCCTCTCAGATGACACTCATACTTGTGAGTTGGTGGAAATGGGACAGAAGGGTGGATTGAAGACACTGAGTAAGGAATAGGAGGGAAGGGAGAGACGTATACCTTCCACTAACCCTCACTCCTTCCTTAATTCTGTCCGTCATTCTTCCTCTTGCTTTCCCTCCCTCCCTCTATATATAGTTGACATAATTCTGCACTGTGGGAAGAACAAAACCAGTCACCATCCATATAACTGCTCTGTTCAAGCTCAGCTTGAGCCCCGTGTAAATTTTTCCTCTATTGGAAGGTACATTAAAGGGAAGGTTAGATGGGTTATGTATATATCGTATATAGTCAGTCTCTTTGCTCCCTATGTACCTCTCCTGTTCCTTATCCCTCCTCATCCTCTCTCTCCTCTCCATTCTAGCATTCAGAAATTGTCTGTTCATTTCCAGCTGACAAGCTTCTACATTGACCAACAGGAAGGCCACTACATCTCCTGTGTCACCTTTGACATTGTCGTGAGTGTATGTGTGTGGTGTACTTGTCATAAAGAAGAGGAGGAGTACGTACTTAAATGTGTATGAGCATGACATACAATTTGCAGGTGTGTATAGCCACGTATTTGTTACGCATACTGCATTGAAGGGTTACTTTTAGATGCTTATAATTCCCAGCAAACCTGTCTGTCTTAACATGCAGTGAACTAGCTACTTTAAATACTGTACACCAAAGCCCAGGTGGATACTGTAGTATTGCAATTGCCTATAATTTTTATTTTTATTATTATTATTATTATTATCCAACCCGGCTTTTGTCTCCTATGCAGGAGGTAGCCACTAAAATATATTACAACATTTGAATAGTGTCCAGCATAGTAATTATGTACTATAAATGTTATAATATCTCAAAGTCCATACTACCTATTTAAAGTTATTCTTCCACCTCTTTCGCGGTCGTCCTCTTGGTCTTCTCCTAACTACATCACCCTCATACACCTGCTTCACCCATCTATGCCATCCATTCCCTCTAACTTCTCCTTCCACCTCCTCTGCCTTTCCTTCATCATGTCCACCACCGCCTCTTGGCTTAGGGACTCACGGATGTCCACATTCCTCACCCTATCTCGCCTTGAAACACCTTCTATTCTTCGTAGACACATAATTTTACAAGCCTCCAACCTACTTTCATGTCTCTTTTGCACTGTCCACATTTCGCAGCCGTAGAGGAGAGTAGGCACTACCATTGCATTAAAGACCCGCACACAAAGACTCTTTAACTCCCTCCGCTCCAACACTTCCTTCTTCATAGCACCAACCGTCCACATCGCAGCACCCATTCATTGTTCAATGTCGTCATCACTTGACCCATCAGCACTGATACTTGATCAAACATACTTTAGACTCTGCACCTCTTCAAACTTCTCACCATCAATTGTCCCACTACATCCCTCTTCTACTCTGCTTACTACCATCACCTTTGTACATGTTCTCCCCAAATATATCTTCTAACTGCCTTAATAACTGCCTTTAATACTTCAAGATTCTTCTGTATGTCTTCCTTCCTCTCAATGACCATTACAATATCAACAGCAAAAAGTAACACCTGCACCTTTGTATTAGATTACTGTACTCCCCCTACAAACTCGTCCATTGCCTCCCTAATTATTCCATGTATATAATATCAGACAGCACGGTAGTGCTGTCTATGTAGGGATGGTGGTGGTTGTTTGTATGCTGTAATACTAACGGAAAGTAGAGCTACTCCTGAACAGTACTAAGAACCAACACAAAAAACGCTTACAAGGAAGGGGGGCTGTACAGTATGCAGAGGTATCCTTACTTCCACGTGCACGAGCACCGTTTTGTAGAAAGTGTCGACACCATTTGCCGTGTTTCATCATCTTATTATTATTGTTATTATTCGTATTCTTCTTCTCCGTCAGCTGTAACTCACAATTCTCCACAATTCTACAGCGCTTTCGACGGGTAAGTGCCTTTTGTAGGTTTCATGACTCCGCGAGCGAGTCCACAAATGGAGGTTACTAGACCTCTGGGAGGCGTTCCTGGGAGAAAGACGCCATTTTACGCTGACGTAACTACACGTTCGGACACTCTTGATCGCCTAATCCTCTTTCAGTTGCAATTCAATAGTTCCACAACGCAGTGACATGACTGTTCTAGGGCGTGTACAGGAGATGCTTCACCCGACATTCCCCCGCACACCGTTTCGGAGGTTATCCGTGTCCTTGCCATTTGGCAGCCGTATTCCCTTACTGCGTTGTTGCTTCCGGCCGACATGTCCGCGTTCGCTTGGCGATGAGAGCTAGCTGTCACTTCCGGTTCCACTCCACAATCCTCCTGCACTCAAGGGTGTAGGTATATGTGTGCATGCAGGGGCCACCTGTGGTATGGCTATATACGTAGCTATAGCCAATTTCCCTCCAGACAGTAAGTCAGAGTGGCAGCGAAATACGATTGGGATTGTGGGAGTTACTTCGTGACCAAGCCAGTCTAGCCTACCGCCACAATGTCATGGATAAGTAATTTGGGGTGGGGGGGCTACAGCCCCCTAGCCCCCCTGTTCTGCTGTCCTAACCTATTGCATAGCTAACTTCGCAAAATGATAGGTTAGCCAAACAGAAGTAATATATCTTGCACCCACCCACCACAGCCTACCCTAGGTTGCCCACCCAGCCACATCCCACAATGTGCTAAACACCCTGCCATACATTCAGGGCACATTCCTTTGTTGCCACTGTTGTTTGGAAGCCATTCAAGTAGATCAGCTGTTGTGCCGCCCATGTGCAATTTGCATTCCATAAAAACTCGAGAAACAAGGGTGCGTAAAAATGTTTTCTCAAAAAACAAGGACAGATGTAGGAATGGTGCAGTGTGTACCTGCAAGGTATGGCCAAACCACCTGGCGGAAAACCGTAGGAACAAGGAGGAAGGCTGGTCCATGCAAAGAGGGGGGCCAACCTGTCCACGCAAAACCCAGGTCATTAACATTCGCTGACTTTGAATACATTTGCACCATCCCTACATCTGGCAACATTTTGCTGCGCTTGTGGTCTTGCTACCATCCCCTATTTCTCCACCTGCATATTGTTATGCAATTGTGACTGTGCAATAACAAGCTAAAGAGCTGCTACATGAAGGCGATTAAGATTGCATACCTATTCCAGCTATGCGTCTTCCCATGTACACATCACCAAACTGTATGCATACACCCATGTACATGACTAAAGTGACGATGAGGAAAGGCTGTACAGCAATATAGCAATTGCAGAATCTGGTGTACACTTTAGTGCATGCATATGTACTGGTGTGTTCTGATATACTGTAAGACACTAGCTACCTGGATATACGTATACGTACGTGTATGAAGGTGGAACTTCACAAACATTGGCAGTGAAGTGTACAATGCTTGTGCTGGCCTAGAGCTAAACAGTGTGGGCATGAAAGTGGGTGTGGTGGTTTGCAGGCAGCGATGTAGTAACACCTATGGTAAGTATTGCCACTGCATTTGAGCTTATAGTGGTTTGCCGCGGGGTCTCAGGCAGAGTGAGATGGCTACATAAGAGAGGAATTAACCCAGAGAATATGGAGCCTGCAACTGATACTTACATGGGAACACGTAATGAATTGGAAGAGTAGGAGGTTCTAGATCCTAGAGCACAGCAAAGTAGATTGGGTAGCAAGCAATTTGCAGGGATAAACCTTGTGGAAAGGGAAGATAGAGCACAGTCAGCAAAGCAGAGAGATGGGTAAAGTGTAAGGCTGTACCTGTAGGTGCAAAAGGGAAGCTGAATAGCCGGAATGGTTGTGCAGTAGTAGCTAGGAGGCACGGCAAAATGTTGCCATATGTAGGGATGGTGCAAATGTATTCAAAGTCAGCGAATGTTAATGGCCTGGGTTTTGCGTGGACAGGCTGGCCCCCCTCTTTGCCTTCCTCCTTGTTCCTACGGTTTTTCCGCCAGGTGGTTTTGCCATACCTTGCAGGTACACACTGCACCATCCCTACATCTGCCCTTGTTTTTGGAGAAAACATTTTTACGCACCCTTTATTTGTTAAACAACCATGGTGACATCACATACCCTTGTCGAACACCTTGAGAAATAGAAAACCATCTTGAGAGTTTATCATTGACCTTTACACATGCTTGATTCGCCCTGTAACATGAATGAACAGCTCTCAGTAACTGTCTACCAACTTTATACCTCACCAACATTCTCTGAAGATTCTCTCTACATCCTTTATCGTAAGCCTTTTCCAAATCAACACACGCTAGTCTCATCATGTTTTTCTCTAAAATCTACTCACTCAGCTACCTTATGATAAATAATCTGATCGACACAGCTCCTCTCACTTTTGAAACTTAACTCTATTCCAAAGCCTTCTTTGATTATTCAGAAGATCATTTGTAGGAACTTTCCCAATTCTGCACATTCTTCATTTTGTGCTTGTCTTATTAATCTCCTTGCATTTTTCTTAGCTGTTTGATATACCTCTTTAGCTTCCACTGTCTTCCACTGCAACCATCTCAGATACACCACCTTCTTCTGTTTGACAGCTTCCTTTACCTCATCATTCCACCTTGTTCTCTTCCTACAACCCTTGGCCCATCTTACCCCACATACCTCTACTGCTGCACCAATCACACCCTCCTTAAAGTCCAACCACACATCTTCCACACTCATTCCTGCCTCCTAAATTGTCTCATCCCTACTTAATCCCAGCTCATTCCTCTTCACTGACAATTTCGCTTGGAACTTCATTCTCACCTCTCTATCTTTCAACCGTTCTGTCTGGATTGCCACATTTTTAGCTTTCTTTTCGAGCTTTGGCTACTAATACCTCGTACTCATTTTCATCAACAGTAAATGATGGTCACTACTAACATCTGCACCTCTCCCCACCTAGACATCCTTCACTCTCACCTGGGTATTCCTTCTTACTACGAAGTAATCTATGATACTCTTCAGATCTCTATCAGGACAGACCCATGTATACTTATGTGTATCCTTATGCTGGAACCAAGAGTTAATTACCAACATGTCATTCAAGGCACAAAACCTCAGCAATCTGCCCCCACTGTCATTCTGCACCACCTCACCATTTCTGCCGATGACATTTCCCCAGGCTGCACAATCCTTCCCTACTCTTTAAATCTCCCTTAACAACCAATGTCTCCTTCCTACCTGACTTATTGATAATCTCCTGCAGATCACAGTAAAACCGTTCCTTTCCCTCATCTTTACTACCATCAGTTGGAGCATACACTTGAACCAGTGTCAGCCACACCCTGCCTATACCTTCATTTTCACCACTACTATTCTCTCATTCACACAACGCCAACTTTTCACAAACCTATTCACATCTTCTGACAGGAGGACTGCCACACCCGCTCTCGCTCTACCATCGCTTACACCTGTCCAGAGTATACTATGTAACAATCATCCACGTTTTCGCCCCATCTCACCTCCATTTCATCTCACTCACGCCTAGAATATCAAGCTTGTATTTCTTCATCTAAACAAACCATCCTCCTGGCTTGCCGGCATCTCCACTGGCAGGTTGTCCCTCGACAATTACCCTAACGCAGCTGTTACACGACCGCTATTTTTAAAAACCATGGTCTATGTGTATAGCAATATTTCTTTACTTGTTCATACATACTCTGTTTTATTCTCTGTTACCTTGTGAAGGCCATGGACTCTTCTATTGCAGATCTTGTTCGACAACACTGCAGTGAGTGGTACCATCCCAGTGACACTGACAGCTCATTCAGCCATTTCTGATTGCAGTGCAAACCAGACAAAGGATCAGTTCTGTAAATTGGGATGCTGTTTTGTGTGTACCTGCAAGGGTTATTCCGTGAATACAGTTTCTGCAGTGTATAACTAGTCTGCTCCAAAGTCCATGAATACTGCATACCTAACATTCAACTACATTCTATTGGTCCTCCTCCAATTAATGCACTCAGATTCCGAGGTGTTCCAGAAGTATGTGACACTGGACATTGGTGTTCTGGTCATAATCATTACTTACTCCATTATGTGTGTGCTATCAATCTATTTCGACTTCCAGTTGACATGGGTGAGAAAGGGATTAATTGCATGACTCACAAATTCACCCTGTCCCATCTATATTGTAATCTCCTTTCCTGTCTTTCCCCTTTCCAAATCATTCAAACCCCATCTATCATTCCTCACTGACATGACTCCCTCAACAAACACTTCCCATCTTCCTCATGTCACTCCATGCATCCTCACTCCAGGATACCTGTAGGTTCTTCAAACACCACTACAGCATACTACTCTCATGGCAGGACATCAAGTTACTGCAGAATTTCTGGCTGTATGGTGTGCTCATAGGCAATGTCCTGGTCATCATAGGGACAGTGCTCAAACTCCTAATTGCATACAAAGTGGGTAGCAGAAACGGCCAACCTTGAATGGCAGCCACTCCATGACTTGTACTTTGCATGTAGTCTAACATTTTACTCATACCCTGTATAGTGAAGGCAGTAGTTGACTTAAGTCTTCTTTCCTTCCTTGGTTTCACAGATATTGCTATCACTCAACTCGGAAGATATAACCACCCTTTTCCTGGGACTGGGTGTGTTCTGTCAGTGGTGTGGACTACTACGCTTTCTAAGCTACTTTGCTAACTTCAATGTAAGTGTGTTGTATTGAATGGTTTGCAGGGAAGTAAGATGAGATATAGAGGGTACATAGAAGGGAAAGTGATGACTGTGTGATTGGAGAAGATCAAGTGAATAGTCAAGTGAGGGGAGGAGAACGATGGGAAATTTGGAGGGTGAGAAAGCATGAAAAGGAAGAATAAGGTGTGATTGGTAATATGGCTTTTGCTGAGTAAATGGACTGTGACACTAACCTAGTATTGTATACATTAAACTTTGAATAATACAATTATTTCAATTCATGTTTCCCTTCCTCTTGTGTTTCTAATATGCTCTTATATTTTGCTAGATCTTACTGGTGACTCTTCGCATCTCCTGCCCGAGTGTATTTCGATTCATTATATGTGCTGGCATCCTCTATCTTGCCTTCATATTTCTAGGATGGCTAGTACTTGGACCATATCACACTAAGGTATATGTGTGTATGTGTATAATAATTATGTAGCTATGAGTGTCTGCCTGCGTGAGAGTTTGTTTCTGCATGTGTTCATGTGATGTGTGTGTGCATGTGTGTGTGTGTGTGTGTGTGTATAGTATTTGTGCATGTAGCTGTACAATTTATAGAGTGCATGACACATTATACATGTCATGATACAGATACACAATTTATATTATAATTATGGTCAACATGCATGGGATGACTTTGGGGTAAATGTTAAATATACCACAATTCAATTTGAATCAGCAGAAGGAAAAATGCATAGGTGCACGGACATTATCAGTCATAACCCCAATCACTGTAACATCCAGCCAATTTCAATAATTAGACCCATATGCCATTTGGCACCGTGAGATTATCACTCCTCCCCCTATCCACTCTTCTCCAGTTCACTAGCTTTCTTGTCACCTCAGAATGCCTCTTTTCCCTCCTCAATGGAGATGATGTGTACACAACTTACAAGGAGATGTCACAGACATCCGAAATTGTCTGGTACTTCGGCAAGCTCTACATCTACCTCTTCACTGTCCTCTTCACCATTGTGGTACTCAACGTGTTCATTGGACTTATCGATGACACATACAGGACACTCCATGTGAGTTTACTAGAAACCACTCTTTCCTGTTAATGAAATAATTTATACTATACATTTGCATTGTCTATATACCTTCCATAGGGTTAGTGTTTATGAATAGTTATAACTCTGTGAGCGAACTTGACAAAAAGGCCCACTTCTCGCTGTTTGTCGATTTTGAGTTAGTGATACTGGGTGGAAGCACAGTAGATGAGCTCTTTGTTGCGCTTCAATAGCTGCTCCCGTTTCTGAGATACGCTCGCTCAAAGTACAAAAATACGCCCAATGCAACTATGAGAAAACGGCCCGTAACCCTTCCATTACTATATCCGTACACATGGCGAGGGCGTAACTATTCTTCCTGGTTTGAAGTGCAGGAAAGGTCGAGTACGGGTTTCAAACTTGGCCAGGGTGTTGGAACGATACCTCAGGTACGAAAGATTCAAGAATCCGAGTTAATTTTACTGAAAACATCACTCGGCTGCATGTTTTCGTTCGTTGCAACACTTTATACGTAGCGACGTACAGGTGACCCCTTTTGTCAAATCTGCTCACATATTATTATGTATACATAGCATTTTTTTATGTTGCTTACCAGCTGGCTACACTAGTACTATCCCAATTGATTGTATTATGATAGCAATTGGTGTGCTCTTGCTACGTATGATCAGGACTGATTTGCCTGTACTAAATAATTAACGTTTGAAAATTCCCCTCCTGATTCCTTGATCCCTCACCCTCCCCGTCCTCTCCTTATTCTTCACAGGCTGAATGGGGTAACCAAGCCAAAGGGTTTCTCCGTGATTTTGCTGACCAAGGTATGGCACAGTGTAAGAGGAAGAAAAAGACAACCTTTGGCCAACAGACACATTTAACGACAGTGGAAGGTAAGAATCAGGGGATGGAACAAGGTGCACCTCTTTCATTTTACAGAATATGTCATAATTTGCACAGTAAAATTAATATGTGACTGTATTTGCAATTTTGCCGAACTTGACAGTAATTCCAACTGAAGTTACATGAAAATATATACACTGTGAACATACAGTGTGACTGTGAGTATTCCCCAGATAGCCAGAGTACTCTCAGTTATCTTATACGCGATTTTACATAATCTGTGCTACTATAGTGATATGTAATAGTAATTATACCAGTGTGCAAGCGTCCCTTTATGGTATGTGGTGTTGTGTATTGCAAATTGCCTATATGCATGTACAGTATGTATTGTTAGAGGTATATTATATAGTGTACCTTTCCTTATTTTATACTAGCATTCATTTAATTCTAGTTTGCTATACAATGTTCTTGGTAAGAAGAAGCTTACCCTACTCTGCTCTCTTTCTATATATATATTCACTCATAGAAGACTAACTGTACTGTGATTTATATTGCACCGGTACAGCTGATTAGCTTTCATGGTGCATGCAGACATACGTATAATGACATACGTTTCTTTGTTCGATTTCTATGACTTTTCTGTGTCAATTATAAAAGAAGAGGCTCATTGCTATGTTTTTCAATGTAGGTGAATATTTGGTGAGCACATAGCTGCTTAGTCAAAAACTGACTACAGAATATTTCAGCCATATCATTATGTATATCTTTAGGCCTTTGCCAGCTGTGTACAAAGTATGCCATTGCTCACAAACTATACTCGCCTACATTTACGTACATGTCAGTCTCTCAATTCATGATCAAAGGTAGTGGTGACTAACCCTTCCAACCTCTGCAATGTCTTGTCCAATACTATAATAGTCCTCAGCTGGGCATATAACAAGCAAGCTGTAGCCAACAGTCACCATTCATTTATGTAATTATACAGTCCTTTTTGAATCAGTTGTCCTGACCGGATGTTTTCAATTGGATATCGGTTATTGCATGGTCATCGACCTGGTGACGTCATTCAAGTCTAGTCTAGTTCAAGAAGTGGTGATTGGAATGACAAAAACTGATATATAGTGAATTTGGACAATTTAAGGCTGAGAATGGTGTGGACATTTGTGTATATACCAAGAAGAAACTGCCTCCACAAGTAAACAGTCAGCACGGAGGCTAGCAGACTTGTACTTAAAGCAAGAATATTCCGAAACCTGCATTTCATACCGCTGAGAAACTGTCCAGTCATATGCATGACTAGTCGCGATTGGTGATTCCAGTCACAAGCCTTCGCCACATACCTTATATCCCATGTACACCATCCACCAAAGGAATTGGGTATGAAAGGTATCGCCAAAATGACATTACTAAGTCGATAATTGATAACTGATAACCGATTGTAAACATCCAGTCAGGACCAAAAGGTACTGTATAATAGTGCTTGATTTTGATATTAAGCATTAATATTTTGCTTCGGAGCCCTGACCATGCATGCATGCAAGCAGCACAGGATTGGAGAATTGAATGGGTAGGCAGAGTCTCTCTATGACATGGTTTCTCTATCTCAACAATTGCGCATTTTCTGGCAATGCCTTCAGTGTAATAATCATTATGCATGCAAGTAGAGTGCTGTCTTCCAAAAGTATGCAGGCCTTGCATGTGTTGTATATACCTAGCTATTAAATTCCATGGTATTTTAAAGTATAATGCATAATCTTACTATGTCATCACTATTCAAAGGAGAGGAAGGCCTTGTTATCTCCATGGATACAGGACAGGGAAATAATACAGGTGGTGCTCCTAGACATCGCTCAGTCAATGATGATGATCTACCAGATCCATCTGGTGGTGAGTGGTGCAAGCAATAATATTTTTTAGATGCTTTCCATGAGTGATTGCTCATTCCTACCCACCTGCATAATATTATTGTTGGAAATGTCTCTGGTCCACATATATAATATTATGTTGTCACACAATTGATCATTAGGGCATGGATCCCAAGCTGGCATGCGTACACAGCCACAGACACCAGGTTGTGGGAATGCATGTAATACTTTTAACACAATCAGCCATGAATTGTTAGAATTCAGCAAATGCGTCCACATTTTTGTTATTTGCGGCTGTGTCTCGCACAAACATTATCTGTATGTTCATGTGCATGCACTGTAACAGAAACGTACAGGTACCCAAATTGAGTTTGAACAGCTATGAAGCCTATGATTCTAACATGTATTGCAGTAGTCTCGTTCCCAGACCCTTCCGAAGCGCGCGCGAGCGAGCGAGGGGAGGAAGGGTCTGGTGAAAATAGGCAGGTTCTCGTGACCACTGCCGAAATGTGGGCAGCGCCAATCAGATTGCTAGTAGCAAAATATTGCGCAATTTCTCACCTCGCGAATGAGTTATAATACGAGTACGTACGTTAGCAGATTCGCAGTTGAAGATGTGAGCGCAGCCACCTCCAGGGCAGCTAAAGAGCTTGGATGTAGACAGTTGAAGGACAAGCAGTACCAGGCAGTGTCGGAATTCGTTTACGGCAAAGACGTCTTCGTAAGTCTGTCAACAGGCGGCGGAAATCGCTCTGCTATGCTCCGCTGCCCGCCGTTTACGATGTTCTCCGCACAGCCCTACCACCAGCACTAGCAATGTACACCAGCCCTACCTCAATTGTCATCGTTGTGAGTCCCCTGCTCCGCACAGAATAGTAACTCGCGATCGAAGAGTCAGAGAAACCGTAATTAATCACACACAGTATTACGTCATCGCCCATAATTACATTCCATTGTGCCCAAACTTCCTGCCCACTTTCACCAGACCCTTCCTCCACCGCGGGAAGGGTCTGGGGACGAGACTAGTATTGCAGATGGTATTTATTATAGTTAGATCATACCAAACCATCTAGTGCATATATATTAAGTGAGAGGATTTGACAAAAGGTCCACGTGTCACTATTTGTCAATTTTGATTTAGTGGTACTGCATAGAAGCACAGTATAGATGAGCTGTTTGTTGCACTTTGTTGCTCTTCAATAGCTGCTCCTGTTCCCGAGATACACTTGCTCAAAGTACGAAAATATGCCCGATACAATTATGAGAAAATGGCCCATAATCCTTCCATTACTATATCCGTACAAATGGCGACGGCGTAACTATTCTTCCTGGTTTGAAGCGCTGGAAAGGACTAGGGGTTTCAAAGTTGGCCAGGATGTTGGGACAATACTACAGGTAAGAAAGACGCAATAATCCAAATTTACTGAAAACATCACTCGGCTGCATGTTTTTGACCACAACGACACTTTATACATAGCGACAAGTGGGACCTTTTATCAAATCCACTCACATATAGCATTGTCGTGCATGTATACATGTATATATGGTCCTGAACCTTTCAATACACAGGTCATAATGTTGAGGTCGATATCCACAGTAATCCACATGAGGAAGAATTGGGTGACATGAGCATACACGAACGTATGCTCAATTACATCTAAAGGCGTGTATGTGTACATGTGTAAGCTATGTTTTGTCCCTCCCTATAGCTGATCCCCCCTATCCACCCCCTGAAGATGGTGCCCCTCTTTCTTGACACACAACCATGATATCATAATACTACGATATAGTCAGTTATAGCTAGTATCTCCTTATGTGACTCACCTTATTATAATTATTATTATATAATAGTGGTTTAGCTGTATAGCTAGCAGTACAATTCATGTGCACGCACATTATGCCGAAGTGGATGTATCTAATATATTAATTATACAATGGCATAATTATTCTTAAAGGGAAAATAACTATGATGTTGCATAATGATGACATAATGTTGTGATGTATGAAACCTATACTGTGCACACAATAAATTTGTTATATATTCCTTGCAATTGCATATATCTTTGTATGATTATAGTAGATTTTGTGTGCTTTCCCAATTCCAATGTTTCAATCACGATCATGCCCATGCATACAGTGCATTCATGGTAGCAATTGCAACACTCAGTGTATTATGTAAAATAACCACCATTCTTATTGCCATCAATGTACTAATTTAGCAGATAATGTAATAGAAAGTAAGGGTCAATTGAAAATTATATAATAATTATAATCAATGCAACTTTCAAAGTACTCTATGATTATGGCTATAGGTGTTGGAACCAGGGAGCCATAACGTTTTTCATATACCAGGCTATATAATTATAGAAGGGGTTATAATTATATGCAATCATGTGTTGCATGCCTAGCTATAGTAAGCAAAAATAGTCTTAATCTTGAGCTCCTACATACAAAGGTTTAAAAGTGTTTCGGTGCCAATTAATGCTAACAGTAGGCATACATAAATAGTCACCCAAAGCATGTTATAATGCAGCTTAATATGTGTCTATACTAATAGCAGCTAGATCATTGGCATGAAATGCACAATCAGTCATGATGTTGGGGTAACGTAACATCTGATTAATGCACAATGTCACAGATTATGCAATTATACCATTAATTGTTACAACACACATGTACAGTGCAATTGGTCTATGTACCATGGTGACACGAATGAAAGATAACGTTTGGAACTACACATGGTAAGGAAAGAAGGGGGGAAGGGGAAAAATGGCAGTGAACCGGACCAGCACCGGCAACCTCCAGATCTTTAGCCGACCCTTTAGCAGCCTTGTCACTGCTCACCGCCAACAGCCACTGATCCATTCCCTCCTTATATACCGATGTGGGCGGGCTCTATCCAGAGCCTCCTTTGAAACTCTCACACCGGGCACTGACTAATCAGTGACACTCGGAAATGCTAATTTCCTAGATTCGGTATATAAGGAGGGAATTGATTGGTGGCTGTTGGCGGTGACCAGTGACCCAGCTGCTAAAGAGTCGGCGA
Organism: Ianthella basta; assembly: GCA_964019415.1. Taxonomy (NCBI): domain Eukaryota; kingdom Metazoa; phylum Porifera; class Demospongiae; order Verongiida; family Ianthellidae; genus Ianthella; species Ianthella basta. Next base: position 2,906,913 of record OZ025870.1, on the reverse strand, counting down.
AACATCTGGAGGTTACCGGTGCTGGTCTGGTTCACTGCCATTTTCCCCTTCCCCCTTCTTTCCTTACCATGTGTAGTTCCGAATGTTACCTTTCATTAGTACTAGAATGCAAAACTAGAATGCAGCAGTCACTACACGTAAGCTCATGAATTGAGCTACTATACTGCTGTATGACAATTTTTGAGTGCATATAATAGTAGAATGAGAATATACTGTGAGGTATAATTCTACCTCACAGCACATAACATATATAATATAAGTTGTATGTTGTTCTACGTATATAACATTGTGCACTGTACTGTTCTTGCTATGGTGTAGCTTGAGGCATGCAAGCAATTTACAGGCATGAGAACAGAATGGACGGCATTTTGTGTTCATTAAGCAGTCCAATGTATATGTTTATCAACAGTATGTTATACACTCTTGCTGAATATTCTTTGTTTAGTTGTACCAAAACCTGTTGTAAAGCAAGCTACAACCAAAGCTCCTAGTGCTTAAACATGCACATGGCGTAAAGAGGAGAAGAGGGTATGTACAATGTGCATGCATAGGTGCATGCAGCATGCGATAGGTAATGAGAGTGATATTTATATACGTATCAGTTATCAAGCTATTAGTATTATGGCACTGCATGTAAAGAAACCACAATCACTGATTTAAGATATCAGTTGTAGAGATCCACTAAGTTCTACCAATTCCTTTTCAGCAGAAATCCAATAATGTTATGCACATGTATAATGTAGTCAAAGTTAATGAATATAATTAGCATGATATAATATATTTTGATAGTGACGGCGCATGTAGGCACATGGAACTCTAAAATCCCCAAAAGGTACTCTGTCTTTTGAGGCTGAAGTGTGACATTGCAGTGGCTTGGCTGGCTATACATAGCACAGCTAAAGTACATTCATTATGCTTCTATATGGTTGAAGTAGTATAGATAAGTGTATCTGCCTTGTATTATATAGCTAGCTACACCACATTATATAATATATGAATGTCTAGCCACAGGCCATGTGTTTATTCCTATATATACATGCTATATTGCTAACTAATTCTCCCATTCCTTGCATAAGTAGCTAGCTCACTATATATATAATAGCTGCAGCCAGCAATGCTATCACCATACAATACTATTGTATTCAAACTTTGGGTCACATTGCAACCGTTTTCTTGTACAAAATGCACAAAACAAATAGCTGTGGTTTATACAGTATGTATGTTTATTACAAGGTAGCGTAAATAGCTAGATGCAAATGATGTACTGCAGTAGTTGCTGCTACAGGGTTTCCACTTAGGGTGTTTTTACCATATGAATGGCTTGTTTAGGCTATAGTAACTTTGACAACAAATGCATTGCAAATGGAGACAAAGGAGGCCCATGAATGCTGTCTATACACTGCAGTACATAGCCTTGACTGGACATATTTCTCTACTCAACAATAATTGTTACAATTGACTATTATAATAATAAATTTATGCTTACACATGTATGTACAGTACTAAACAGGACGTCAGTGCAATACATAATTATTATAATTATCTCGCCAATCAATGTCTCAGTTGAGACATTCATTGGTGAAGACTGGACGCTATCATGTGACAACAGGCAGAAAAGTGCTTGCTTGTACTATAGTATAGTATAAAGTATAGTATAGCATAGCATAGCATAGCATGGCATGGCATAGCATAGCATAGCATAGCATAACATAGCATAACATAGCATAACATAGCATAACATAGTATAGCATAGTATAGTAAGGTAAAAGAATTGTAGCAGTGGAGGCTCATCAGTTTGGATGGCATTGAAATATATGGGAATGGAAAGGAAAGGAAAATGGAGGTGCGGGTGTTGCATCTCAAGGGAAGCATGACGTGGTGAGTGATTGGGTGTAAGGTATACTGTATGCATATAGCTGCCTAACGGCCTGCAGCTGTCAATGATTAAGCACAATTATGATCAGGAAGGAGTACACCAGGACTGTGACAAGCACACATAAATTATGTCCAAGGCCACGTATCACCTAAACACATCATCATCTGCATTGGTGGGTTGCAGAAGAGAGAGATGAACAAGGAGGTTATACTTCATGGCAGATTACAAACTTCATGTTCAATGGACATCACTGGTAACACATGCACACAGTTGCACCCACACTCCAACTAACAAAACTGATCATTCTTCTGGTTGGCATTGCAATCAAAAACAGTTGGCTCAGCCATCACTGCCACTTGGATAGCACCGCTCACTGCAGTATTGTCAAACACAATCTGAAAAAGAGAATGGAGTGCAAGTAAGCGTGAGGAACAGGGAAAGGGTTCCACTAATCACACACATAACGTGTTAGAGTGTGGATATGTTGAAATTCAAGCCCAATCATCACTTGACAATGGTCAATATGCCTCAAAAATAGAGGCCTGGGCCTCTGTTCAGGCCAAAAATTATAAGTCTCGTGCTTTATTCCCAGTCCAACACTGTTAAAAAATAGACTGATGTTCACACCCAATATAGGCATGAATTAGTTGCCACAGTGAGCACACCCATTATATCTGTGATGATCACTCCAACCATGCAGTATGCAACATATCATTATGAGAACAATTTGTAAGAGATTAGAGCCTGGCACTTCACAGCACATATCACTGCAGATATAGTATACACTGCTTTGAAGATTTGCATACCATTGTAATTATGCGTATTACATACAACCACCACCACCACACAGTGCAAGTAACAATGGGACCACCACATGTGGCAGTAGAGTAAATGTGGTAGTTGGAGATAGAAAAAGACCACCAGTGCAAGTAACAGAGTGCAGAACCACGTGTGCCAGTAGAGTGAATGCACTAGTTGGTGGCAGAAAAGACCACCAGCACAAGTAACAGAGGGTCAGGACCACATGTGCCCTCAGAGTAAACAAATGGGAATCGGAATTGGAATCAGTAATGTTATTAACATGCATTAGGGGAATCCCTTTAGCGAGCAGCCCACAATACACACAGACTTATACACAAGCAATTTGGTCAGTCAGAGTGAATCAGTTTAAATTTGTGTTCAGTGGGCAATGTTTGTTGTTAGGGGGTGCAGTCACTGAAAATCCTGCCGCCATGGCCTGGGTGCGATCCATTGACATCCCATAATCTCTGGCTCTTGAACCTTGAACCTTGTACCTTGCACTCTAGCCCACCAGCATCCCCAAACCCTACCCAATTACTTGGTGGTGGAAAAGACTACCAGCGCAAGTTACAGAAGGTCAGGACAAGCACGAGCACCATTGGAGTGCCCGATGCAGCAAGCAATTGTTACTTGCACAAGGGCAGCCCATTTAATGTCTATAATACAAGAAGTACCAAATGCTGCTGCCCTTGTGCAAGTAACAATTGCTTGCTGCATCGGGCACTCCAATGGTGCTCGTGCTTGTCCTGACCTTCTGTAACTTGCGCTGGTAGTCTTTTCCACCACCAAGTAATTGGGTAGGGTTTGGGGATGCTGGTGGGCTAGAGTGCAAGGTACAAGGTTCAAGGTTCAAGAGCCAGAGATTATGGGATGTCAATGGATCGCACCCAGGCCATGGCGGCAGGATTTTCAGTGACTGCACCCCCTAACAACAAACATTGCCCACTGAACACAAATTTAAACTAATTCACTCTGACTGACCAAATTGCTTGTGTATAAGTCTGTGTGTATTGTGGGCTGCTCGCTAAAGGGATTCCCCTAATGCATGTTAATAACATTACTGATTCCAATTCCGATTCCCATTTGTTTACTCTGAGGGCACATGTGGTCCTGACCCTCTGTTACTTGTGCTGGTGGTCTTTTCTGCCACCAACTAGTGCATTCACTCTACTGGCACACGTGGTTCTGCACTCTGTTACTTGCACTGGTGGTCTTTTTCTATCTCCAACTACCACATTTACTCTACTGCCACATGTGGTGGTCCCATTGTTACTTGCACTGTGTGGTGGTGGTGGTGGTGGTGATTGTATGTGGCGGTGGTATTATACATTTTTTCTAATCTCAGAAAAATGATCAATTCTTCGAAGTACAACATACAACGTATAGCTACACACGTATATACCAGAAGTTCTACAGTCACTGAGAACTAAACTACATACAATTGCACACTATAGAGATATAATATAGCTAGTTACATGTGGTCCTAACCCTCTGCTACTTGTGCTGTTGGTCAATTCTGCCACCAGCTAGTTACTCTACTGGCATATGTGGTTCTGACCCTCTGTTACTTGCACTGGTAGTCTTTTTCTACCTCCAACTACCACATTTACTCTACTATCACATGTGGTAGTCCCATTGTTACTTGCACTGTGAAGTTTGGGTGTGGAGGTGGTGGACGGATGTGATATAGTGACCCTATATGGTAGTGGTCTAGCTGTCTGTCTGTATGTGTGTGTGTGTGTGTGTGTGTGTGTGTGTGTGTGTGTGTGTGTGTGTGTGTGTGTGTGTGTGTGTGTGTGTGTGTGTGTGTGTGTGTGTCTGTTGTGTGTCTGTGTGTCTTGGGGCCTTTGTAACCGGAGCATATGTGGTGTGTGTGTGTGTGTGTGTGTATGTGTGTGTGTGTGTGTGTGTGTGTGTGTGTGTGTGTGTGTGTGCATGTGTGTGTGTGTGTGTGTGCGTGCATGAGTGCTCCCTTCAGTGGGTTTAACTGCTACAGCAAGTCTAGCCAGTTTAGCTTTACATAGTGTGACACTGTGTGGACCCTTGTGTTAACTGTGTGTGGATGATTGTGTTGTGTACATGTGTATCTGTAATTTAAAAAGTTATGTATCCACACCTGATTAGAACTCTGTGATCATCCGGTTGTTGTTGTACCTTAGTCAGTCACGATCAGAGACCCTGTAGTGCTCACAGGTTTGGTTCACCTTGTTGCTTCATTGATTGTTGACTTGTGCCCGCGAAGTGTTCGTTGCATGCCCGTCCGTTTTCCAGCCCCAACGAGTTGTACAGCGTTCTACAATTGGCGTAGTCGGCAGGATTTTTGGAGGAATGGCGGGGAAACCAGTTGTCCTTCCTGACGCGTATGCAGGCGATGGGAACTGGGATGAGTGGCTCGACCACTTCGGTAACGTCGCGGCGGTGAACAAGTGGACCCCTGAACAGAAGCTACTGTGGCTGAAGGTCCGCCTGACAGGACGGGCCCAACGGGCATTTAAGCAGCTGTCCGAGGCAGCGCAGGGAGACTACGAGGAGGCTGTCAAGGCGCTGCGCGAACGCTTTGAACCAGAGAGCAAGCGTGCCTTGTACGTGGCGGAGTTTCACACGCGCGCGAAGAGCAAGTCTGAGGGATGGGCCGATTTTGGCGAGGAACTCAGAGTGTTAGCTGATCGGGCATTCCCCACCTTGAGCACAGACGCTCGACAGCTGCTGGCCCTACAGCAGTATCTGGGTCAGATTGACAATCCCCAGATTGCTTTTGCCGTGAAACAGCGACACCCTACCACAGTAGAGGCCGCGGTGAGTGTTACCCTTGAGCTAGAGTCGTACCTGCTTCCAAAGCAGCGTGTAGCACGGGTGGAAGAAGCGTCTGTAGATCGAGTTGGGGGAAGACCAGATGCCTTGCTGGAGACCATGTCAACCATCCTTGAACGCCTCGAGCGTCTGGAAACTCAGTCATCTGCAACCCGAAGAGACCGTCAACCCCAATCCAGAGATCCATCAGCCCCTGTCGTCTGCCACAAGTGTGGCAAAGAAGGGCACTATGCTCGAGGATGTGCAGCAAAGAAGTTGCCGGGAAACGGCCGACCCTCGGCGTAGTGGGGCCTACGTTCGAGGGAGAAGTGGAAATGCCCAAGCAGTGCCCTCCGCTGACAACTGTATATTCTACAGTCTCCGATTCATCATATTTTGTTGCCACCACTATCAACAATGGAAGAGTCTCCTTCCTGATTGACACCGGATCAGCTTTTACTATCCTAAGGAAAGACACGTGGGAGCGGATTTGCCCAAATGGACCTCCCCTTGAAGCCAGTACCCAGACCTTTGTTGGTGTGAACGGAGACAACCTGGATTCACATGGTTCCTGTGAGTTGCGCATAAACATTGGGGGTACACATTTTGATCACCGCATTTTTGTTTTGAGCAACATCACCACTGAAGCGTTGCTCGGGTTAGATTTCTTGGAAGCCCATGATTGCACACTAGCTGTTGGGGCTGGTGAACTCCGCTTTTCAGGGGGTAAGGTGCCGTTAAACAAGGCAGGAGGCGGGTGTACGCCCGGCCCTACTAAAGTATTGCGTGTTGCAGTGACGACCAAGGTCCCAGCCATGAGTGAGATGGAAGTACTTGCCACCCCTGAGGGCCCAGTTCTGGGTGGGATCTGGTTAGTGGAGGGAAGAGAGACAGTCTCGTCTCCAGTACTAGTAGCTCGAGCCGTGGTAACTGCTCAAGCACAGCAGGGGATCCCTGTCCACATCCTTAACCCTGGAAAAGGAGAGGTAACTCTGTACAGTGGCAGTCGAGTGGCTGTAGCCAGCTCCGTGGAGGCCTCCCAGGTTGTGGAGTGTTCAGACCAGGAATGTCGCGGAGTGCTCAGCGTTTCACGAGAACTGGAGGGGGACTTGTGGCACACAGTGGAACGTGTGGGGGAACAACTGACAGCAGAGCAGCGTGAGGTACTGTATGCATTTCTAGAGAGTTATGCTGACATTTTCGCTAGCAGTCCTGATGATTTCGGCAGAAACGCCCAGGTGCAACACCAGATCAACACGGGTGATGCCCGCCCTATCCGACAACGGATCAGGAGAATTCCCCCAGCCCGTAGACAAGAAGTCAGTCAATTGCTACAGGACATGCGCTGCAAGGGGATCATTCAGCCATCAACGAGTCCCTGGGCTTCCCCGATTGTGCTAGTGCAGAAAAAGGATGGCAGTATCAGGTTTTGTGTAGACTACCGTGAGCTTAACTCAGTGACCAGAAAAGACGCATACCCTCTTCCAAGGATAGATGATACGCTTGACACTCTCGCTGGCGCTAAGTGGTTTAGCACCCTAGACCTGCTAAGTGGTTATTGGCAAGTTGAGATGGACAAGGCAGACAAGCCCAAAACTGTCTTTTGTACGCCAGAGGGTCTCTTTGAGTTTAATGTCATGCCCTTCGGCTTATGCAATGCCCCAGCGACCTTCCAAAGGTTGATGGACTCGGTCTTGGCAGGACTGCAGTGGAGCAGTTGCCTCGTGTACCTGGACGACATCATTGTGATGGGTAAGACCTTTGAGGACCATTTGAGAAATCTAGCTGAGGTTTTTGACCGTCTGCGTAGTGCCAACCTTAAGCTGAAACCTACAAAATGCGCATTTGCTTGCAAGGAGGTCGCATTCTTAGGACACATTGTGTCAGATCAAGGCGTGGCAACCAATCCAGCCCTAACCGAGAAGGTGAGTAATTGGCCAGAACCTCAGTCAGTCCGGGAAGTACAGCAGTTTCTTGGATTGGCTAGTTACTACCGGCGGTTTGTGCAGGATTTTGCACAGATTGCCAAACCGCTACACCGGCTAACCGAGAAGTCATGCTCATTTCGTTGGAGTGCTGAATGTGCATCAGCCTTCCAGGAGCTCCGCCAGAGGTTAGTATCTGCACCGATCTTGGCCTTCCCTGACTTCAACCAACCATTCATCTTGGACACAGATGCCAGTGATGTGGGAATGGGAGCTGTGCTCTCACAAGTCCAGAATGGTCAGGAGCAGGTCATCGCCTATGCTAGCCAGGTCTTGTCCAAACAGGAGAGACGCTATTGTGTCACCAGACGAGAATTGTTGGCTGTAGTCACGTTTGTGCAGCACTTCCGCCCGTACCTGTTGGGTTCGCACTTCACATTGAGAACGGACCACAGCTCCCTCACCTGGCTCTGGAAGTTCAAGGAACCCGAAGGACAACTTGCCCGATGGCTGGAGAGGTTGCAGGAGTATGATTTTACTGTTCTCCACAGACCCGGTAAGAAACATTCTAATGCTGATGCTCTATCCAGGTTGCCTTGTCATCAATGTGGCCGAGAGACCCACTTGCAGACGCCGTTCGCAGAAGAGGCTGCTTCCTTGGTGCTTACTGTCTCATGCAGAGGTCAATCTGAGGTTTCACTAAGGGACTTACAGCTTGCTGATCCAGATGTGGGACCCATTCTCAGAGGGAAAGACAGTGGTCAGAAACCACCACTTTCGGAGTCCTTGGCCAATGGCCCCAGTTATCGGCGGCTACATCAGATATGGAGACAACTCATTGTCCAGGACGGCATACTGTGGAGAGTGTTTGAGTCCAATGATGGGAACACTTCTCATTTACAGTTGGTAACCCCCACTGCCTTGAGGGAGGAAGTCCTACATGATGTCCATGGAGGTACCATGTCGGGTCATCTTGGTGAAGACAAGACGCTGGCTAAACTCAAGGAGAGGTACTATTGGCCTGGGCACTTCAACGATGTGCAGAAGTGGTGTCGGACTTGCTCGCAGTGCACTACCCGGAAGTCTGCCCACCCTAAGAGGAAGGCTCCATTGCAACCCGTCACTGTGGGGTACCCGATGCAATTGGTGGCAGTGGACATCCTTGGTCCACTTCCCGAGTCGCCTAAGGGGAACTCATACCTGTTGGTAGCACGTGACTACTTCACACGTTGGATGGAAGCCTATCCCATCCCAAACCAAGAAGCTTCCACCGTGGCCAAGACTTTGACCAATGAGTTGTTCCTGCGATTTTCCCCACCAGAGCAGCTCCATTCCGACCAGGGTCGCCAGTTTGAAGCACAAGTTCTTGCTGAAGTATGTCGGTTGCTGAACATCAAGAAGACAAGAACAACCCCCTATCACCCTCAAAGTGATGGACTCGTAGAGCGGTTCAACCGTACCCTCCTGAGCATGCTGTCTACCATGGTTGGCACCCATCATGATACATAAGAAGAACATGTACGAGCAGTATGCATGGCCTACAACACCAGCCTGCAGCCAACAACTGGATACTCGCCTTTTTTCCTCATGTTTGGAAGACAGGCACGCCTCCCAATTGAACTCACATATGGTACGTCGGACATCACTCCCCAGCCGGCAAGTGAAAATGCTGCTGCACTGCAGAGGATGCTTGGTTCTGCTTATGAGAGGGTGCGGAAGAACTTCAAGTTGAAGTTATCCAGACAGAAGGATTTCTATGACCGCAAGATCCACGGAGAGCCCTATGAGCGGGACAGTTTAGTTTGGCTGCACTCAGTGGTTGTCCCAAAAGGGCAATCTCGTAAGCTGCATCATCCCTGGACTGGGCCCTATCGCATTGTGAAGCAGTTGTCTGATGTCACTTACCGGATTCAACATACCCGTGGAAGGAAACAGCGTTTGGTTGTTCACTTTGACCGATTGAAACCATGCGTAGAGGGGACCCGATTCACTGATGATGAGAAACCGTCACCTCCTGCCCTCACTACTTCCCCTACCGGGATAATCACAGAACCTCCAGTGTTTGGCAAGCAGCTTCAAACTGTTGAGGCTGACGACACAGCCTCCCACCAATCTCCAAGTCTTTGCCCTGCCAGGGCACGTCCTTCAATTGGTCAACGTGATGTTCCAGACATGGCCACTCGATGTCCAAGCCGTTACCCTACCAGAACACACCGTCCACCAGATCGGTATGGTGGTTTTGTATTGTACTGAATCCGGGACGGATTCTTCCCACGACGGGAGCTGTGTGACACTGTGTGGACCCTTGTGTTAACTGTGTGTGGATGATTGTGTTGTGTACATGTGTATCTGTAATTTAAAAAGTTATGTATCCACACCTGATTAGAACTCTGTGATCATCCGGTTGTTGTTGTACCTTAGTCAGTCACGATCAGAGACCCTGTAGTGCTCACAGGTTTGGTTCACCTTGTTGCTTCATTGATTGTTGACTTGTGCCCGCGAAGTGTTCGTTGCATGCCCGTCCGTTTTCCAGCCCCAACGAGTTGTACAGCGTTCTACAATAGTAATGGATGGGTTGCTGGATTACATGCATCCACCACTGTGTCATGCTATTGGTGCAGAAAAAGCATGTGACAATGCTAAAGACTGGTAGGCAAGCAAACAGCTAAGATAAAAGAAAAGTTAAAAAGTGGCTGTAGTAGGATTTGAACCTAGAACTTTGGATTGTTATGCAACCACACTAGACTGTGTGGGCCTTGGCTAATGCAAAGGTGACACATTCCTGCTAATTGGGTGTCAATATTTGATTTTTGCCCTGTATATTTGGCATTCTGGCACTAATTAAGGAATGCTGCTAATGGCATAGACTGGTGGACCACCTGGCCATGTCTACCAAGTTTCGTGATAATCTGCTTATATTTATATTTCAACTAATACTACACTATGTATCTGTATAAATACGCTATACATTATGTATTATTCTAGGTGAATTTATATTTGCTGTTTGACTGCAATTTGCACAAGGCCGAAAGCCTAATTGAAAAATCTATTCAATTTAAAATCCATTAAATTCTTCATAGTTTGTATGCATACTGAGTACTTGTCCACAGCATCCTCTGTAGCCTCTGTGAATTATATTATTTAATTATATTATATTATTTAGATTAGTGGTGTATATTGTTACTTGCACTGTATACAGCATATCACCTGCATGCATAGTGGGATTGCTTGTGGGTGACACAAAGTAGCATGGCTACACTAAATTGCACATTTAGTATACTTACCGTATATGTCCGAATAGAGGCCCGGGCCTCTATATTATATTTTGACCCCGGTCTCTATTTGAGCCCGGCTTCTATTCGAGCCCGGTTTCTATTAAAAAACTAGTCTAAAATGGACTGATACCTAGCCATACTACCTATATAAAATCTGCATGTCAGTGTCACAACAAACAAGTGGTCGCCGACCCGCTGAGCTCCTTCTAGAAGGCACGAGTTGTAGGAAGTCCCCACGCTTACAATTCGGTCTGGACCCAGCGACGCCCATCTTCCTCGCAGCGGCTTCTTTGCTCTTCTGCCCGCACTCCACAGCCCTCAGCTGGGGGAAATAGTACGATTTCTTCGTGGATATCGCTGTCGCGAGTGCAGCGGAACTCCAATCAGTCGCCACGGATCACGCTGCGATCGGCTCGAACCTCCAGCATGTATACTTAAGATGTCGAAGACAGACCCAGTGCGTCGATTCCAGGCCCCGCCACTATTCGGACGCGGCCTCTATTCGAGACCCGGCCTCTATTCGACCCGGCCTCTATTCGAGACCCGGCCTCTATTAAAGAATAGCTGCTCTGACCCCGGGCGGCTACTATTCGAGCCCCGGCCTCTATTTGAGCCCGGACTCTATATACGGACATATACGGTAGTTTGAGGAAGTCTTCCCACTGTACACAACATACCATCAGGCTTAACTGTCTCTGACAGTAGCTACGTACATGTATATGTATATTATTGTACCCTCAAAGTAGTGTACGTTAATATAATATATATCTGTTATGAAATTTGACCATGCATTTTATGCATGTAATAAGTAGCTACGTATAATGTTATTAGCTAAACCTCTCACCTTTTGATATTCTCTTAACAAAACACTATACGAATCATCCTGCCAACATGTTACTAGGGCAATTAGGGCAACTAGTGCCATATTTTCGGCGCCAATCCATGTAGTGTACAGTATATTATACTTCAATAGGTATAATGAGCAAGATGAATGAATATAATTAATCCATAATAACTAAGCGTTCGTAGTCACGTGAACTCGGAATCCAAGGGTAGGACTGAGAGACGGCACTACAGTGGAATTGTTAGACTTAACATCCTATTATGGCCGCACCAAGATCAGAAGCTGAAGTACGTTCACAGGGTTTCTAGATGTGCAAATAACTAACCATTAGTATAGAGAGAGTAATCAGTCCTCGGACGGATGTATTCTCGGATCGGCGCAAGGCATCCCCAGAGGGTCTGTCCTTCGTAAACATGGTTGCATATTGTGCGCACGATGCTGCAGAGCAAAGCAGGAGTTGTTTCATGGATCGACAGCCTAGTGCTATTGTATCGAGTTGTACCGCCATTTTCGCGTGTTTTATCGCAGCTTGCGTGTTTGTCCTGTTAGACAGGGACATTGAGCCTGATTCTTGATGTCTTGTTATGATCCCATACAGTGGTTTCACGATTTCTAGTCCGGATTGACATTTGCGCATTGCACTCGATCACGTGAGTAAAGTAATGGAACGATAGGCTCCACATATATCGAAGCACGTGCTTCTCCCGTGTGAGCCTATCTATCCAATACTTTACTCACGTGATCGAGTGCAATGCGCGAACGTAAATCCGGACTAGAAATCGTGAAACCACTGTACCTTGGTAACCAAACTCAGTATCAGTACTGTCTGGTACATTGAGCTTGGTTGCCTTCCCAATGTCCGTCAGCAATCACGCTTCCGACAATACATTAACGAGTTCGAGAATAGACCAGTTGCGCGTAACTCAGGAATGTTGTGGTTAAGGCGATAATAGCATATGACGTAATCACTGGTGGCAGTTGAAAAGATAAGGGAAAAGGTGTTGCAGACTTCTTGACACGATTTCGGCGAAAACACCACAGCAGGCACCGAGATGGAGACGTCTGGAGTTGGACTAACCGGAGAGTTATATACGGCTAATAAGGCTATGACTCGCACCCTTGCGTTACCATCGCTACCTGTAGCTAACCTTGAAATTTTGTAGGTCGCCTGGTGGTAGCTCAACTAGAAGCTATTCCGTGTCCAGGAGTGTCAAAAAAATCCTGTCGAGAAGCCTCGTTCGCCACATTTTAGTCGGCGCGTCCCCTTTCATGAGTCTCGATCTCGGCGACCGTAGGCCGTATCAACCTCAATCAACGGCCGTCAGGTATTATTGCGTATTCGTGCGAACCATTCAGCCGAGCCAACTAAATGGGAGCATTCGGCACGAAGCGCTCGAGGCTGCCGGTGCAACACCTTTTTGCCTATCTTTTCAATGTATTAAACTGCCATAAGTGATGACGTCATAAGCAACTATGACGTGCTGCATTCTAGCAGCTAGTCTGGCCCGCTAGACCGTCCCGTAAGCGCCCGATAGGCGTGGAAGGGAAGGACGGTCTAGCGGCAGTATAGATTAAATAACACCTTTTCGACCAATCAGATCCGTTTCCCCGGAATCCCGGGTAATAGTATTCATTGACGATTGAAGAAGACCGGGCAAGTATGTGCGATTACTTCGGAGGCGGATCGTTGCTGCTGTCTTTGTGTGGCTTCGTAGAACAACCGTACTACTTGGTTAAGTGAGGCACGCTAACAGCAGCTGGTGAGGCTCTCTCGCAGCTCGTAGCATTCAACTGCAGCGCCGAAAGCAGAGACAATGAAGCTCCGTGCTTCCGCAAGGATTGTTACAACGCGGTAATGCGACTAAAGAGTACACTACCAACACAGAAGGTAGTGCCGAACATTCCTCCATAGCAGTCGCAACAATGCGGCAAGCACTCGAATATGATGGACTTCCCATGTCCAGTGACTCGGCACCAGGCTTACGAACGTATCCTTACCGCTGATGACGCTCTTCAAAGCTTCCTTCTGACGTCTCGTTAGGACCAACATTGACTTGCGCAGTGCACTCAAAGCGAATGATACGGTCCCTTCAAACGACTCCTCAATGATCAGCCGGTAGACAGGTGCGACGTAATAATTGGCACGATAATGCAGAGGTGTTATTTAATCCACACTGCCGCTAGACCGTCCCTTCCCTTCCACGCCTACCGGGCGCTTACGGGACGGTCTAGCAAGCCAGACTATCTAGCAGCATACACTACAAAAAGTGGCCTGTTTTCCCATGTTTTACTGCAAGGTGTCATCACTAGTTTACTTATAGTTTACCTTGAGCATGTTTTACCCAAGGTAAAACAGCAGTTTCCTCTGCGCATTCCAGTAGGAGCATGAATATCATTATATTAATAGTATTCACACCGTTTTGTCACCACAATAATAATATTCATGATCATCACCCGGCCATTTTGGACATGTAAGAGGAGCAAATATGGCTGCCATCTATCTTGTGTGGCTGGCTTGATCTTCTGTAATATCCTACACTCGATCAAAAGACACCAAACTAACTATGGATAAAATAATGCTTATTTGCAGATAATCTAATGCTACTATAGCTGTACTAGCTAAATTAATCGGGTGGTGCACATCGAGAGGCAGTCTTTCCTCATCATGTAGCTAGAACTGAGGGCTGCAGGATGAAGCATACACAAATGATCAGGCAAGATCCTCCCTTCCCCACCTCATGCACAAGGTGAAAATAGCAAAATAATAAAACCGTAATTATTTAGCTATGCATGCCAAGCGTATGTTACTTGAACACAATAATCTTGCCACCATCTCAGTATAGCAATGCCACAGAATATCACACAAGGAATAATAGAATCCAATCACTGAAAGCTAAATCTGTGATAGGAAGCAACCCATAGCACCAATCATATGATAAACAGTACCCAATCAGCCCCGTACACATAAAGTGCCAGGCGACCCGTAGCACTAATCATATGATAAACAGTGCCCAATCAGCCCCGCACACATAAAGTGCCAGGCGACCCGTAGCACTAATCATATGATAAACAGTGCCCAATAAGCCCCGTACACATAAAGTGCCAGGCGACCCGTAGCACTAATCATATGATAAACAGTACCCGATCAGCCCCGTACACATAAAGTGCCAGGCGACCCGTAGCACCAATCATATGATAAACAGTGCCCGATCAGCCCCGTACACATAAAGTGCCAGGCGACCCGTAGCACCAATCACATGATAAACAGTGCCCGATCAGCCCCGCACACATAAAGTGCCAGGCGACCCGTAGCACTAATCATATGATAAAAAGTGCCCGATCAGCCCCGTACACATAAAGTGCCAGGCGACCCGTAGCACTAATCATATGATAAACAGTACCCGATCAGCCCCGTACACATAAAGTGCCAGGCGACCCGTAGCACTAATCACATGATAAACAGTGCCCGATCAGCCCCGTACACATAAAGTGCCAGGCGACCCGTAGCACTAATCATATGATAAACAGTGCCCGATCAGCCCCGTACACATAAAGTGCCAGGCGACCCGTAGCACCAATCATATAATAAACAGTGCCCGATCAGCCCCGTACACATAAAGTGCCAGGCGACGTCGACCCGTAGCACCAATCATATAATAAACAGTGCCCAATCAGCCCCGTACACATAAAGTGCCAGGCGACCCGTAGCACTAATCACATGATAAACAGTGCCCGATCAGCCCCGTACACATAAAGTGCCAGGCGACCCGTAGCACTAATCATATGATAAACAGTACCCGATCAGCCCCGTACACATAAAGTGCCAGGCGACCCGTAGCACTAATCACATGATAAACAGTACCCGATCAGCCCCGTACACATAAAGTGCCAGGCGACCCGTAGCACCAATCATATAATAAACAGTGCCCGATCAGCCCCGCACACATAAGTAAACAGGATGATTATAGCTAGCTAGACTCACAATAAAATAGTAGCAGATATGCTATTTAGCTATAATAGCATCTTATAGATAGCCAACAAGTGTCTTTCCTACACCCACTTCACAACAACCGCGACTCAATCATTCACAGACCAATTAATGCTGAAGATTTACTACCTATGGAACTACTCAACCTTCTATTCAGCCTAGCTCAGTAAAAAATATCATATAGTGTAAGAGCACTTGTCTACTGAAATGGCAAGAATACATCACAATACATAACAGCATGTACAATGGCACAGTTTTCTCAAAGCACATATCTACAAACTGTGTTGAACACTTCATAATAGCAGTCGTAGGCAGTTAGCCTCAGTGATGTCTAGGCCAACCAGTCATACACATAATAGCTACCTATGCAGGGAGAGGTGGCCAAGAGCACACTCACTTTACATAGCTAGACAATGCAGCTATGCGTTCACTGCATAATTATACTGTAACACAGGCTAATCAGTGCAGTCAGAGACAGAAAAATATAGCTAGCTAACTGTAGGCATGACCAAGAACTTACTTTCTACAGTATTTAGCTAAATTGCTAGCTAGCTAGCTACTTAGCTACATTCCTACAACCCTACTGCTTTGTACACATCAGATATTCTTCTGGACGCTTTCTTCTGGACAATACGTCCCACAGATAATTCCTTCACCTTTACACAGCCATTCTAAGTTGCCATGGATTTCCCTCTGCATAGATAATCACTCAAATCCATATTTCGCAATCCCATCAAAACGATTAAAGCTACTATCTGCACATGAAACGCTGCAAAAGTACTGAAACAATCTTAATATTGTGGTATTATTTGTATCCAAGCTTTTGAATTCCAAAGTACAACTCAAACGGCGGGTGGACAGAGCAATGGCTCCGAGTTTCTCTTCGATTGCGTAATGGGAGCCATTTTAATACTGATGACGTTTTGCGACGTCATTATTTGATGCACAGAATGCGCGCGATGGTTACGCCCCTAAGTAGAGACGTTCAAGGCAGTATCTTCTGAACTATGGCACGAAGAATCAAGTTAGTGACACTTCATAGAAAGGCACTTCGCACTGTGAGTTGATTTACGTCTTGTTTTTGGTGTTCTTTAATCATGGCTTGTCTTTTAGCTGTGGTCTGTGATACCTGCAGGGCGCTCCACCTCCACGGACGTCTAGCACGGAAACCAAGAATTTCTTAGCTTCCTTGAAGGTACGAGAGCCAGAGCTGTCATTGCTGTATGATTTGCAACTTAATAATAATGAACTGACAAGCTGATATATAGCTACAATGACTGGTTGAATGGCTTACTCTCTTTGCCTGCAGCAACAGACCAAATCCAAGTCTGATTAGGCACAGCAGCGCTGTGTAAGCATACCAATCTCTACTGCACGTATGCAGGTGCAGGTGTGTTTCTGTAATAGTCCTGTGCTCAGTTGTGGGAATCCCCCATGTGAGCTTAGTTTTAATGTTGTTTTGAGTGCATGTCTTTTAACAAGGTTTATTGCACTTGTTTCCTCAGTGAAACTGTCATTGCTTGATGTGCGCTGAGTTGTGATGAAGGCATTTCTTCACTTATGAGCTGGGTAAGCAAGTTGCCCCAGTGGTTTCGGTGGATGGCTGTACTAAAACTCTTACACCATTTCCCTTTCTTCCCCTAACTGCTATGTAGAGCCAATGTGCATTTAATGAAGAGAATTCAGTAAAGAACCTGGAAGAGGAGCAATGTATGTACTCATTCTGCAATCATCATGACACTGTAACTAAGGTGTAAACACATCTGCCTTTATCTTCGCAACATTGTTCCTGTTACTGATCTCCGTACTTTTGTAACTGCAATACGTTGTTTTGTGAATCACAGTTAAGTTAGACATGTTGTTTATATGCAATTGTAATTATTACTTTTATATTTGCAACAATACCCTGTATCCAGTGTATTATTAGTACTTTTATATTGAAGCTACACATAGCTTAGTATATAAGGAAGCCTGCAGTACCAGAATAATGAGATTCATTATGCAATGACTATTCATTTCCTGTGGGTTATTAGATATTCATTGTTGTTTTACCTTGCACAGTAAACGCAAACGTTGGTTTTCCATGTTATACCAGTGTGGGCAAGCACTAGTTTGCCATTTGGTAAACTACAGCGAACTGAAGTTTTACCACTAGTTTACACATGACTGCCACTGTGTAAAACAGGGCACTTTTTGTAGTGCACTAGCGTGCTATGCAAGCTATTATATGAAATAATGTATGCTATATATATATATAAAACAAGGCCACCAGTGCAAGTTGCGGAGAGTAACCACCCCGAGTGCAAGTAGAGTGTTTGTGCTAGTTGATGGAAGGAAAAACACCGCCACTGCAAGTTGCTGAAGGTAGCTGCCATTGGGTAAAACAGGGCACTTTTTGTAGTGCCACGCACCATCTCAAAGTTGTTTAGCATGAAAATGGCTCCGGTGATCTTGAAGAACTACTGAAGGTCCCACGGCTGGCATTTCTTCACCTGACCTTAAACCGCAGTCCAGTTTGGCCTACTGGCTACTTTCATCTTCATTAGCCATTCTCGCGTCACATCGTTCCCTTATACATATAGGCACTGCTGGGCGAGGAAAGGAGCTAGAGCTTAGTGTTTGATATTCAACCAGCAATATCCCTATATTGTCTGGAAACCAGCATGGCCTGCAGATGCTAACATTAACTACAGTACATGCATATACGGGGAGTACGATCTTGAAAGGAGGAGGAGAGGGGGAGGAAGAGATGTGGAATGAGGAAGGGATGGGGAGCTTGCATGGGAAGATGGTACATAGCTAACTATGTAACCATACAGCTAGCCAGCTACATAAGCACTTAGTCACGTGGACCTAAGACTTGAAAGTCCCAGACTGTCTTGTCTCCAGACGCACATCATATTCATGCACTGAGAGATCAGCAGCCAGAGAGTTTACCGATGGTCCAGTGAAGCATTGAGGCATGTACTAACACTTTTTAATTAAGTGATGCACTAATGCAAAGAATAGTAATCAAGGCAGTGAAATCCATGTACAATCTTATGATTTGAATGCCCAATTTAAAGGATTACAGTTTATGTTTCACCCCCATTCATTGAGGCATGTACTAATGCTTTTAAAATTAAGTGATGCATTAATGCAAAGAAGATTATTCAGGCAGTGAAAACCACATACCATCTGATGGTTTGAAAGCCCAATCTAAAGGTTTACATGATTATTTTCCGCCCCCATTCATGCAGAGAACACAAGGTCAGTTATCATTATTATAGAGCTTATGCATGGAATGTGTACTGAAGACAATCTTCCATCATTGTGCTATCTCCTTCTTACATTTATTTGGAACTTGCAGCACTATATAGCTATATAACATATACATGCAATATGCCAGAAGTGTTCATAGATTTATCATTTGCCCATGGCCACAATTAGCTTCATTACATTGTTTTTGGTTGAAAGACTTTGGCCAAAAATAAAGCAGTAATAGTGATTTTGATGTAAATTGTAGAAAAACTATGCGCTCCAACGTTCTGCCTACCATGCATGCAGGTTTGGCTATATCCATAATATCATGAACCCAGTCACTTCTTTATTTCATCATCAACTTGATGCATGTGTGAGTGTGCATGGGTGCAGTTTGTAAACAGGATCTCAGCTATAGTTGATGTGTGTGCATGCTTGTGTCCAGCTGCAGTAGTGAGTGAGTCACACAGTGTGTGTGTGTGTGTGTGTGTGTGTGTGTGTGTGTGTGTGTGTGTGTGTGTGTGTGTGTGCGTGCGCGCATGCGTGCATGTGTCTTAATGCAGCTTGAAGGGCAAAGCCATGTACATTATAGCTCAAAGATGTTGAGTCTGCCTGCAAATTATAGCTTAACCAGGTATACGTATAGCGCTGCATTAGCCACTGTCCACGACAATGAAGAACATGTATAGTTCAATCTTGCGGCAGTAGCAATCAGAACTTCCTTACTTTATATATGCTTACATTTGAGGCTGAAGTGCAACAGTGTAGTGGCTTTGCTGTCCACATGAAGCACAGCCAAACTAAGAACATAATGCTTCTATATGGTTGAAGTATTAATATTATTGCTATGCATAATTATCTGCTTTTATATACAGCTAGCCACAACGTGTTATGAAAACTTCTAGCCATAGGTAAAGTGTATATTCCTACCTGCACATGCTAGCTATCTAAATCTCCCATTCCCTGTGTGTATATAAGTACCTGGCTCACTATATAGCCAAGTAAGCAATGCTATCTCCATTCAATACAATATCACATCCAATACAATGTCACATTCCTTGCATACCTCTCCTCTCTCTTCATCCCATGCCACCTTCCCATTTCAATCTGGAAAGCGGCTGTTCCGCCCCTCAACTTTAACATCATCCTATATTATTCCACTTCGATAGCTGTGCGAGGAAGATTAATGAATATATTTAAGTAACTAGGCGTTCCCAGTCACGTGAAACTCGGAATCCAAGGGTGGGACAGAGAGACGGCACTACAGTGGATTTGATTGACTTACCGTGCAATTATGGCCACACCAGGAGGCGCTGGAGTACGTGTGCGTTCATGTACAAGGTTTCGAGGTCTTAAACATTGATCCAGTTACCAACTAGCTAGTATTTTTTATACAGTTGCTAACTAAACTTAGCAAGCTACATAGCTACAGGCTACAGCCCAATCCAGCTACCGCTGTCATTGGCAATCTAATAGATTCCAGGGTTAGGGTTAGGGTACGAATTTCGCTGGCGATCCGCGATGACGCCAATTACAGCTAACGTACCAGCCACTGCCTTACAATACTAACACTCTTCCATCGTGTTTCCAGTTAAAAATATGTATACAATGGCTGCATCGTGTGTAAAGATAATCTGACTGCGATATCGCCGCACGCGCACACGTATAGCTACACGACCAACTGAGATTAATACAATCAGGGGATGGCCCAGGCTAACTGGAATCTTTTGGAGCAGTGGAATGCTGCCTTTGCCTGCTATAATACACAAAAAAGATAAAAATGATGGAGTGTGACATTTGCGTAAGTAGATATGTAACTGACAGCAAGGGCAGATCCAGGGGTGTTTCCAAGGTTTCCAGAAACTGGTCAGATCACCTCTGGCTAGTATTTGCATGTATCAGTCTTATGATGTGTATACTTCCTTATAGCTATACCTTTATGCGTTGGAAACCGGTCAAAAAGTTTCTCGATCTGCCCTAGGACAGTGTATGCTCCTGTAGCTAATTGTATTGGGGCAATTGAGTGATGCATGTGTTTGTAAGTGATATATGCCTACATAACGTAAAATATCCGAACTGTACATTAGGCACATGAAAAGTGGAAGCAATCACTAGGCTAGCCTGACGTAGCCCAGACCCACTTCCAGCCATTTTATATTGCGCAAAGGGCAGGAAGTGGGCCTGGTAGATTTGCCAGGTGTTCAATGCCCCCCCCCCCCGAATCGGTGGGCGTGAAATGTTAATGATGCTTTGATATTCGCCGACGCTTGCTGTGGGTTAGTTTGGTGTAAACAAAGATGGCCGAAGCGAGCGTCAGAGGTGGCGAACGAGAGAGCGTCAGATTTCACAGTGGTAAACGAGTGCTGATCGCCGAAGTTGCGAAGGAGCACGGCTACGAGAAGCTGAAGGAGGAGCAATTGCTAGCGATTGACGAGTTCATATCAGGGAAAGATGTCTTCGTGTCACTACCGAATGACTTTGGTAAGTCTCTTATTTACGTACTTTTGCCAGCCGTATACGATCGCGTACGAGGGTACCCGATGCCAACGTCGGGGGCTATAGTTGTAAGCCCACTGGCCTCCCGCTATCAAAACTTGTGGGTGTGAAGTTATGATTTTCACACCTACCGTACTGCGTGGGAGGAACCAGCCTCGCATATGAAATCTACCAGACCCACTACCTGCCCTTTGCACAATATAAAATGGCTGGAAGTGGGTCTGGGCTACGTCAGACTATCACTAGGCTGGACTTACGCCAATCAGCCTTCTACACCACAGCGTCTTAGGAGAGGCTGTATATAGCCCTATTGATGGTAACCATTGATCACATTCCATGCTAGTTATCCTGCAAATATGGACAGCTGCAGACAGTTGTTTCACAGTGATAGAGACTCATCAGTGTGGCTTACTGATTCATTACATGATATGCTTCACCTCTGACATGCACTTATAGGTAACAGCCATACCAGACAACAATGGCCAGGAGCAGCCACGGAAACTAGAGAGTGCGGTGAGAACTGCAATGCATGTGACTGCATATCATTGGCCCATGCATGCTCAATAGCTGATATGGTAGTGAGTGGTGCAAATCTGTAAAATTAAGTAAAATTTTTCTATTGTGTGGTACAAAACTCAGTATAAACTTTACTCAATCTCCTGACAAGCACCAGTCCTAGAAAATCAAAGAAGCAGCTGAGTCTATACCTGCACATGCAGTAAAGGATCAGGCAAGGTCGAGAGCCATTATCCATGCCAATCGGTCTGATGCATGTCTACTTGTGGTATTGCAGCTATGCATTAGTGAATCAGATCTCAATTATATTAATAGTGAACTCGAATTAATAAAGAGGAGAGAGGCATACATGCAACAGGAGGTGGCTGAAGGGGATTATATATCAATCAATCAATCAATCAGTTCAGTATTTGAGTGCACCGTGCCAATATGTACTAGGACACATCATGGTCCAATGTAGCACTGCACACATCATGCACTATGGAAGATGTGGAGATACAGACTGATGAGTACCACGTAAAGAAAAAACTGGGGTCAATGTTAATATAGGGCGTGACTGATTGCTTGATATAGCATGCATAATATAGGCATTAATTTATAGAACCTAGCTGACCACATTAATAATAGACAGTATACGATAGTTCTTACAGGCCAGTGACAGTACAAGGGTTGCTCTCTCTCTCCAATGCTCTTTACTGGAAAGGCCTCCCTTGATCCCTCCATGGCTTCCAGAAGAGGTTGCCTGAGATGGTCCCATGCAGAGCACTGTAAAAGCCAATGGCATACATCCTCCACCTCTCCAATGTCACATTCCTTGCATACCCTCTCCTCTCTCTTCATCCCATGCCACCTTCCCATTTCAATCTGGAAAGCGGCTGTTCCACCCCTCAACTTTAACATCATCCTATATTATTCCACTTCGATAGCTGTGCGAGGAAGATTAATGAATACATTTAAGTAACTAGGCGTTCCCAGTCACGTGAAACTCGGAATCCAAGGGTGGGACTGACAGATGGCACTGCAGTGGATTTGATTGACTTACCGTGCAATTATGGACACACCAGGAGAAGATGCTGAAGTACACGTACGTTCATGCACAAAGTTTTGAGGTCTTAAACATTGATCCAGTTACCAACTAGCTAGTATGTTTATACAGTTGCGAACAAAAGTTAGCTAGCTACATAGCTACAGGCTGCAGCCCAATCTACCGCTGTCATTGGCTATCTAACGGATCCCAGGGTTAGGGTTAGGGTACGAATTTCGCTGACCATTCGCGATGACGCCAATTACAGCTAACGTACCAGCCACTGCCTTACAATACTAACACTCTTCCATCGTGTTTCCAGTTAAAATATGTATACAATGGCTGCATCGTGTGTAAAGATAATCTGACTGCAATCGCCGCACGCGCACACGTATAGCTACGGACCAACTGCGATTAATACCATCAGGGGATGGCCCGGGCTAACTGGAAGTTTTCGGAGCAGTGCAATGCTGCCTTTGCCTGCTAAAATCAACAGAAAACATAAAAATGATGGAGTGTGACATTTGCGTAAGTAGATGTGCAACTGACAGTGTATGCTCCTGTAGCTAATTGTATAGGGGCAATTGAGTGATGATGTGTTTGTAAGTGATATATGTACGCATATATATCTACACAAAGTAAAACATCCGAACTGTACATTAGCTACATGACAAGTGGAGGCAATCACTAGGCTGGACTTACGCCAATTAGTCTTCTACACCACAGCGTCTTAGGAGAGGCTGTATATAGCCCTATTGATGGTAACCATTGATCACATTCCATGCTAGTTATCCTACAAATATGGACAGCTGCAGACAGTTGTTTCGTGATAGAGACTCATCAGTGTGGCTTACTGATTCATTACATGATATTCTTCACCTCTGACATGCACTTATAGGTAACAGACATACCAGACATCAATGGCCAGGAGCCGCCACCGAAACTAGACAGTGAGGTGAGAACTGCAATGCATGTGACTTCATATCATTGGCCCATGCATGCTCAATAGCTGATATGGTAGTGAGTGGTGCAAATCTGTAAAATTAAGTAAAATTTTTCTATTGTGTGGTACAAAACCCAGTATAAACTTTACTCAATCTCCTGACAAGCACCAGCCCTAGAAAATCAAAGAAGCAGCTGAGTCTATACCTGCACATGCAATAAAGGATCAGGCAAGGTCGAGAGCCATTATCCATGCCAACAGTCTGATGCATGTACATCTACTTGTGTTATCGTAGTTATGCATTAGACACTGACAGAGTATGCCCCTGTTGCCATTTGCAGGGGCAATTGAATGCTGTGCTCGCTTGTATCTATCTACACAATGTAAAACATCCAGACCTGTACATTACATGAGGTAATCACCAGATTGATGCCATGCAACCAGCCTCCTACGCCATAGTTTCTCAAGAGCCAGTAGGGCTGGAGCTCTATCAAGGGTAACCAGTGATTACATTCTCCGCTAGTTATCCTGCAAAATGGAAACCCACATGCTGCTGTTTCACAGGGATAAGGGTTCATCAGTGTGGCTTACTGATACATTACATGATATGCATCACCTCTGACACTTACAGGTTACAGCAATAAAAGACACCCAGGTGCAACCACCAAACCCAGAGACTGCGGTGAGAACTGCAATGCATGTGACTGCATACCATATTGGCCCTAACTTTTCGGCAGAATAAAACACAGATCCAAATCGGCACTTAGGAGTATATGGTTTGCAACTGGAAGTGCAACAAAGCATTAGGAAATTATGAGGACTAATTAGAATTAGAGTACGCGATGGAATGATAGGAATTCTCGAATTCTCACTTACGGTCGAGGCAGCTGTTCGTGCATGGGTATCATGCTTACATGGAGCAGTGGGAGGCTGCAGCTGATACAACACTCTACTTCGAATGTGAATTAGGTGAGCGTGACTTGAACAAAAGGCCTATGTAAGCAAAATAACTATTAAACGATCGACACCAATGCAGCTGGGCTCTTAGGCTTTTCATTGAAGTTGCGCTCACCAAATTCACGTTCGAAGTAGTCTCTATCCGTGGCGATCGTTATCATGATCACGGCAGCTAATGATTCATTAGACTCCGCAGCAGACGACGACTTACTAGAGTCCGAGCCGAACAATAAGGGGCAGCCATTTTTCGGCAAAAATTTGAGTATGATCAGACCCATTTAGACGGGTGCTGAACAATTAGGGAGCTGAAAAATTAGGGACAATACAGTATCAGAGGCATTACAATAGCTGATATACATATATAGTGAGTGGTGCAATACTTTAACAAGGATTTTGTGGTTAATCACATGGTTCTTGGTTTTTTCGAAGTGGCAGTCATGTCGAGGCATTTACCTGATGAGCTCTCCACAACCTGACTGCATGTGATTGCCACACGCATATAGCTACGGACCATAATTCCAAACTGCGATCTATACTAGACAAATGCAAGGCATTGCGGGGTGAGCCTGAGAAGCCATCCGGCATTGCTCCTGCCTTGTGGTCCAACGAAAGAGAAGGTAGCTAGTGGCAGCACTGGCACTGGCACTCTCAACCATTTTTCTCTTTTCAAACCTCTACTTTCTGGTGTTTTGGTGGCACGTTGGGCTCTCTCCCGCTCTTGTCTCTGCTGTAGGCATTCCTCTTATAGGTGGAATCCATGGCGTGACCAGAGTGCCATCTGTTGAATTGCATTTGTGTAGGCACGATCGATAGCACAATTGCATGTTTGTACAGCCAAAAAGTATGATAGCGTGACCACAATGCTTATGAAGTGCATAATTGATGCGGGTCTGAGCAATGCAAGCCCCATGCACTGCTGTTAGGAGGTCAACGGCGACCTTGTCTGTTTGTATTCGTACGTCCGTTTGGGTTACTCACAAAGATGTGCTTTGTCTAGTTCTTACCATACTTATGTACATAGCTATAAGTGTCATTTTAGTACTAGAAACTTATAAATAAGGGAGAAACAACTTTGCACATGACTGAAGATCTAGTTCTGGTAGTGATGGAGACCATTTAGCTTAGCTAGTTGCTTTAACGTTGTGTCACAAGGAAATCAGTCTATGCTTCTTTTCTCAAGTATAATGAAAGTAAGTGCTGTGTTTGCTCAGCTCAGCTGATGAGCTCAAGACAAGTAAACTCTTCCTGCAGCCAAAGGCCGAGGAGCTTTAATATCATGCAACATGAATTAACAAAACATTAGACTATTACGAGGCACCACATGGAAATGGTTATAGGTGGTAGATGGACAGCAATTCCCTATGCCCGGGAAGAGTGTAGTGGAAATTCATGCTAGAAAAGATGCCATGCCTTTGTACATCTTAAGTTTGTGTATAAGAGATTCTGGTACCTATATATTTAAAAGGTTGTTTGGTGCTGTGCTGTATCACTGCAACAAAGCTGCATCCTTAGTACTGAATTGAAATAAACCAGCTGGTATAGACACTCCCGTATGGTTAAATGCTTCAATAATTATTATGTGATATTATTCATTCATTATGCAATTGTGGACGTATATACACATAGTAGCCATTTTATGACTTCAATGTACATTTGTTGCAAGTAAGCTTTTTCATTTTGTGTATAATTATACCCATTCGCTACTACATATAGGTTTACCTTCATATGGATTTACCCAATGATGTTGTTGAGAACCAGTCTTGTTGTTCGTCTGGTTGTAAGAGATTTTTCTGGAATGCGTACATTAGCACTGTGGGTAAGTGATGAGCCAGTCAACTTATTTGTGCCAGTGTTTGTAGATGTATGTCCCCTCCATGTGTTCTTATCTAGCCTTCTCTACCCCTACCCATGCCTTCACATTATCCAGGCTCCATTCCTTGTTGCCCTTGTGTGAATAAGCGAAAGTGCTTTCGCAAACTGAAGGAAGAGGAAGAGGAAAAAGAAGAGGAGGAAGGAAAGTATGTCAAGGATAAGGAGGGAAGGGAGTGGATGAACTAATGCTTACTTTCTAATAATATAATTGGCTGGAATAAAGGTCTACGGCTTATTTGAGAATTCTTTCATCGAGCCATTATAAACTTTCGACCATGTGCAAGACTAGGTATTTTAGTCTCACATTGCCAAACCACCATTTTGCTCTGTCTCTGCACACCTCCCTAAAGACGGTCTTGGGAATAAAAGCCTGCTTTTTGCTATGGCAGTCCTCCAAAATTTGGGACCATTGATAATCAATAACCCCATCATTCGTAATGATAGAAATAGCACAAGGTTAACATCTTCTCAAACCTTGAGCACTAGCTGTTGGTAATGCACATGTCTTTTAGGTACAAAGGAAGTTTTGAATTCAGTCACTGCTTCATGACTCTGGACCCCAACCTACACATTTTTCCTGCATCAGGTCACCCGCATGGACACCACCATGCCGCCTGACATTGCCATAAACTGGTCTTGTTGCAAACTGACCTTGCTCTTCTACTACCTTCAGCCTGAATTTAAGGTAGCCGCAGCAATGCAGCTTGCCTGCCGTTGTTATAGATGATAGGAGGTGAGTAATAATGTGGTTGGGATAAATAGCTTAAGTACATAGCTGAACGCTAAATTAGTGTAAGAATGTAGCTGGTCCAGTCTTCCAGTTTAAGTTGTGGCTTATTTTCTACCTCTTACCACCTTTCCTTTTGAGCCGTGAAGTTGGATACCATTAATTACCCATGCAAGTACACAATCAGAAATCTGATCAGAATCAGAAATCTTATTTAATCTGGGAAAGCCAATAGCCAGAGGCTACTGTAAAGGCACCCAGCAAGACAAACATGTATACAAAAAGAAAAACGTGTTTATATGCAAAAATAGAATAATGAATAAATAAATATTGTAATTAGAAAAATAGTTTAGAGTACGTTTCATGCTCACATTACCATGCATAATAAGGTGTGTGTTCATTCATGTATTGGAAAACAGAGCAAAGCATGCTTCACAAAACTGACTGTAGTCACCAGAGCAACGTACACTTGGGAGCAAACTACGCCACAGTGAGGCACCAGCAAAACTGAATGCCCTCTGTCCTAATGAAGTCTTTAGTGCTGGAAGATTGAGTTGGTGGGTTGTAGATGAGCAAGTGTTGTGGTAGGTAGAAGGTGAGGAGAAGAGACGTGATAAGTAGGATGGAGCCTTGGAAGATAAGCGTCGAAACACAAGTTGAGCAGTGTGGAGTTTTCTTCTCAAAGTGAGAGTTGTCAGTCCAAGTTCTTTGAGAGCAGCAGTGGAGGAAGAGTCATGTTTCCTATGAAGAACAGTCTTACACCCAAAGTTGAGAAGAGATTTCAGCGGACGTGATTTTTCTTGAGTGCAGCTCGACCACACAACATCATAGTAATCGAAGTGGGGAAGGACATAAGATTTGAGATAGATGAGAAGGAGAGAGGGAGGGAGAAACCAAGAGAGTCTATGAAGAAGATTAAGGCTTCGTTTCGCCTTTCCACGGACCATATCTACATGATCACTCCAAGTTTAAGAGAATCGCTAAGGACAACACCAAAGTACTTGTGCACCTGCACCTGCTCGACAGCCACACCATCTACATGAATGTTCAGACCAGTCTCCAGCTTTCGTCTCCTGGAGTGAATCAGCATTGATTTTGTTTTGCTAGCATTCAGACAGAACCCATTTCTGGTCATCCACAAGTTGGCTGCATCCACACATTGTTGGAGAGAAGTGTTCAGGGAAGCAAGATTGCTACTAATGATATAGATAGCAGTGTCGTCAGAAAAGAGGACAACAGAATCAGCTGGTAAGACGGAAGAAAGATCATTGATAAAAGCAGAGAAAAGAGAAGGACCACGCACAGAGCCTTGTGGAACACCAGACAAAGGAAAACCGAGAGATGAGAAGGAGTCACTAACACGGGTGACCTGACAACAATCAGAAAGGTAGGACTTGAACCAAGAGAAGGCAGATGGAGAGAGGCCAAGTTTGAAGAGCTTGTCCAAGAGAAGCTTGTGATTAACTGTATCAAAAGCTTTGGATAAATCCAGAAAGACTATGCCAGCAAACTGTCTCCTATCTAGGGCCTTGTACCAAGTGTCCAAGCAGTGAAGCAGAAGTATCTGTGTTGAGTGACAAGGTCGGAAGCCGGATTGAATAGGGCAAAGAAGATCATTCTGGACAAGCTGGGAAGATATCTGTTGCTGAATACACTTCTCAAGGAGTTTACTGGAGACAGGAAACGAGATAGGCCGGTAGTTGGAGGGCGATGCATGGTCACCACCTTTGTGTAGGGGTTTTACCCAAGCACATTTCCAAGATTCCGGGAAGACAGAAGAAGAGATTGAAGAGTTGAGGATGGAAGAGAGGGGATAACAAATGACAGATCCTCCAGCTATTAGGGCAATAGAAGGAATGCCGTCAAGACCTGAAGAACATCTAACTTTTAGGAAACCAAGAGCTTCTTCACACCAAGCAGGAGTAGTGGAGGTGAGGGAGAGAGCAGGTTGCGGAGGAGGTACAGGGTCAGAGGCAGGAGAGGGAGGCAGAGAGGGCGGACTTACAGAAGACACAGATACAAAGTGGGTGTTCAAAGAGTCAGCTATAGAAGGTAAGCTCATGTTGAAGGAGGACCAGTATTCTTGCGAAGGAGGAGTAGCACCGGCAGCTTTCAAAGTGTTCCATAAGGTCGAAGGATGAACGTTATTCTTGAGTAAATGATGGAAATACTGTTTCTTGACCTTACGTTGAAGCAATGTTACCCTATTCCTCTGAATCTTGAATGCCTCCCATGACTCCGTTAGCCTATTTTTCTTGAAAACTTTGAATAATTTGTTGCGCACATCCATCTCCTTTCTAATACTTGTGGTGATCCAGCAGGCTTCATCTTTATACGGACAGTCTTCAATGGTACATGCTGGTTCAAGACATCTAGCAATAGTGTATTGAATACTTCAACCTTGTCATTTGGGTGATCAAATATATCTAGTATACACCACGGCACTACAGAGAGATCCTCCTCAAAGCTTTCTTTGGAGAAGTTCTTGAAAGACCTATATACGGGTGACTACGTGAGAAGGGGGCTTGGGAATGTTGCAGTTAATGTCTAGCTGGATAGGAAGATGGTCAGAGATAGCCAAGTCAAGAACCGCAGATTTTGATATTGGGACATCAGAAGTGACAATGAAGAGATTCAAGATGGAGTGAGAAGTAGCAGAGAAGTGTGTTGGCGAGTTTATTGGTTGTTGGAGGGAGTGTGATGTTAGAAAGTTGAACAGAAGCTTGGAATGAGGTTTGTGCAAAGCAGTCATGTCAACATTAAAGTCTCCACAAGCAATGACATTTCTCTTGGTAGTCATCATTCTTTTGATACTATCACACACATCCTGCACTGACTGGGTAGGTAAGCTTGGAGGACAATAGAAGCTACAGTACCAAGGACAAGAGAGGAGGAGAAGAGCCTGGAATCTATAGAAACCCATAAGTACTCAACACCAGAAGAAGAAGGGCCATGAGAGAGAATACAGCAACTCAGGTGCACAGCAAAGTTTATAGCTACACCACCACCACAACAAGAATAATCACAACGAAGCAAACAGTAGCCAGGAATATGCACTTCACCATCACCAACAGATAAGTCGAGCCAGGTTTCTGAAACAGCCAGAATGTCAGGGTGGACAGAGGACACTAAACAGGCGATGTCGTCAAAATGACAAATGAGTCTCCGGGCGTTCAGGTGCACTATTTGTAGCATCTTGTTCTTTTTCTCACATTTTTCGCCTGGAGCAGCTGGTCCTGGATTCCTTTCAACATCACCACAACGCAGTAGGAGGGTTGCGCAGCCATGAACAAGGTTCTGGAGGATGTACACGAACATCGTTCAAGAATCAAGCCCATCCCATCCTGATGAAGATAATACTGACAACAATCAATGGAGGGATTTCATGGTTTTGCGTGTAATCAATAAAGTGTGTTTCTGATGCATGCTCTATAATACATAAGTTAATGTGCAGAGGCAAGGTGCAAACTTGATTGCTATTGAGGTGTTCCAGCCTTTCATTACCCTGCTCCTCTGTCTCAGAATAAAGGCACAGAGCCTGGTCACTGCGCAGGTGCTCCAGTCTTGCCAGGTGTATCTCCACTATTTCAGATGCCCGTCGCTTGGCCTGACTGAGAGAGTCTGGTTCCCTAGCATTGTGCAGTGCCCAGCTTCTTGCCAGCTGTGCAAGCCTGACTAAGCGCTATTCTGCTGTCTTTGTAGCCAAGTGTTTGGTACTGCCTATAAGATCAAGCCTGGCCCGCCCCTGCTCGTCCGTCACCGATCGAAGCCAGTAGCCTTGCTCCACTCTGCCTCATTTGCTTCAAGTCTATGTGTGTGTCTTTGCCCTGCAATCTCAGTGTCCATACCATATTGCATGCACCATATCTTCCAGCGTGGCCCATCGGTGTGCTGGATGCAGATGCAACATTACCATTTCCATCTGCTCTTCTTATGTGCCCCTCTTTTGCGGGAGCATGTTGGCAAAATCGAGCGGTCCGAAGGCGCAGAACCCCTTGAAAGACGAGCTGTCATGTGACGGAGTCATATGCGCAGTCATGTGTTGTGCAATACATACATCAGATATATTATATACCACCGAAGCTCAAATTGACAGCAATCAATGGCCTTGCTTCGCTCACTTATGCTTGCCGCTTGGCAATAATTAGGCATGCAGCAGCTCCTCCTACTGTCACAGCTTCTGCATACTTTTGCTTCACCAATCTGTTGCAATGGGTTACCTCTGTTGTCATTTTTCTCTGTACTGCAATTCAAAATTTGATCTGAGCCAGATGTTCTATCTTTACTTCAGAAAGAACTATTACAGTACTCTAATAATTCATCAAGGGTGGATCCAGGGGTGTTTCCAAGGTTTCCAGAAACTGGTCAGATCACCTCTGGCTAGTATTTGCATGTATCAGTCTTATAATGTCTATGCTTCCTTATAGCTATACCTTTATGTGTTGGAAACCAGTCATAACAGTTTCTTGATCTGCCCTAGTTCATTGTGTGTTTCTGTGTCTTGTATAACATTTCAGACTTACAGATCGGGAGATCAAAGTTCGTCGCAACCTTAAGTTCCATTTTATGAGTCCTTTTCAGAAGTGGAGATTCAAAAATAAAGGAAAGTGCTTAACCCGCTATCCCTTCACCCTGTCCTTTCAAATCATGGCAGTCTGCCTGGTCACAACTCAGGTATGCGTGTGCATACATATGTGTGTGTATATAGTGTGTGCCCATGCAGCAAGACAATGTGAGAATTACTTACAGGTCTGTGTCTTCAAATACGTGCTTTATCATATGCATAGTACATACAGCTAAAGTGAATGTATTTCTGTGAATTGAATGTTTACTCATGAATAAATGCCTAATTTGTGAATTACTGTGCATGCATGGAAATTCTGAATTACACATTCTAGGTGTGGTACTACGGAACAAGTAGAGCTGCAATGGTCAGGTTTTTTGAGAGTAACAAAGTTGCAATCAACTCGCTCTTTCTGGACTTTGATAGCAAGGACACTATGATGGTTTATTCCATGGACGATCTCTATCATCTGATACAAAGGATTGCTGATACTGTGAGGAGGAGAGTAGGGAGTGAAGTGAAAGGAGAGAGAGAATTTAAGAGTCGAGGGTACAGTGCGGAATGCATGCATGTCCCCTTTTCAGCAATTTTGTATTTTGCACTACTGTGCCTTGACAAATGGCTCGTAATTTTCTCTATGCTGGGCACTTATGATGCAAGATACTATACACTCAATGTTTCACGGTCATTGAGGAACACTTATTCTGCAAAATGTCACTATTCCTTAACAAGCAAGAATGGGGGGCATTTGTTGGGTAAAATATGCTTTTCAACGGTGCAAGTTTCCATTACAACAACATGGTTAGAAAAGAAAAGGCTGGATGAGAACATGAAGCAGCGCTGTATCAGAAACATTTCAATTTAGAACAAGCTGAGGTTCCAAATGTATCAATAATTATAATACATTGTTCTTGACAAATTCGGAAGAGATTTGATAATTATAGCCGGGGGTGAATGCCCATTCCCGAGCCATTATCATGCTGAATAAACCCTAA
The DNA here is from genome assembly GCA_964019415.1 of Ianthella basta. NCBI lineage: Eukaryota > Metazoa > Porifera > Demospongiae > Verongiida > Ianthellidae > Ianthella > Ianthella basta. The sequence continues at coordinate 2,874,080 of OZ025870.1, read as the reverse complement.
TCATGTTGTAGGCATAGGGTCAGCATGATATTCAACAACTTACAACTGATCGAGGACTCCAATTACATTCGATGTTTTAACCCTGCCCAAAACTGAAGTGCACACAGTGTCATGCTATTGAGCATGCTATTACTACAAATGCCCTCTCATATAATTATACTTTTCATTAGTTAAGCAGTCACTTTGTACAATATGCAACTATATAACACACTGTTCATGATCAACTGACATCTGTATATCCGAGAAAATCAATTCTCCAAAGGATTTGGACACAATACGTGGGAGATGAACTGTATATTCAGTGGTCAGGCAGGGTGGCTTAAATGTAACAGAGCTAAAGGCAGGGAGGGATTAATGTACAATCCACTATTTTTTGTCCCCAATCAGCAGACTGACTCACTTTTGGACAGGTTCCCCTCCCTCCAATCTCCCCCACTGTCCCCATTCCACAAGTCTTGCTTCTATTTTTATTACTAACTGAATGCCCACCCTTTGGGTGGGTTCCCGGCATATCATTTGAAATTTGTTTATCCAAATCAGAAGCGTCCATTTAATTGGGAGCATTCTGCATACTCGCTTCATAAAACCCTGTAAGTACGTAAAGAATTTATTTTGTTATTCCATTTTGTCTAAAGGAGTCCAATGGCAAAGGCGCTAACCTCCTTAGGTCACCCCCCCCCGTATTGCCATGATATACTCTTTGACGTTTGGGTTTGGCGAAGATTGGTGAAAATTGAAGCAGGAGTTTGTGAACAACGAAACACAGTCTTTCCCCTATCTCTTAGATAAGGCGGCGACCGTAAAAGTGGCTAGATCTTGGACGGAACGACGTTAAACCAAATTTTGGCTCGACAAGGTTACTCTCGCTATGCCTTTTCAAAATCCTATCACCTTTCGTGATGTTTCATCCAGAATTGAAGGAGCATATCCCTGACAACCAAAATGTGCATTACGTTTATAATAATAGAATTAATAGATCCCATTGAAATGGTAATGGGTGTCTAAATGATGATTCTAAATATCTGAGAAGCATTCCCATTGCTTCACGCGTATAATTCTAAATCTCGTAAATGTACTTGGCAGGCAAAGTGCACATGATAATATATCTTATACATGTATGCCGCGGGCAGAGTGTGTGTGAACTTTTTATGACATCATCACAGCCATTTTGCATCTGCTGTAATACGCCCTTGTCGCTGGGAACTATTCCTTCATTTCTTGTCGAATGGCCTCCCTACAAACTAGTATTGTGGACAGATGACGAAGGAGTGTAACGAGAAGGTCTACAGGTGCAGGTGAGCTCTTCTACTGGGCGCCCGCATTGTCGTCGGTTGCCAATGACGCGGGCATCGTCAAGAGAAGATAGGGGAAACGATTTTGATTGGATTAGAGAACAGTTTTGGATCTATATTACTTAAATGCTACCCAATCGGTGTCTGCAAAGATTTAGACCACTCAGCACTCAGGCGCTTTGTGCTCTCGAGCCTCATGCTCTAAATCTTGCAGACACCTCTTGGGCCGCATTTAATAATTACATTTATCACCCTAAATGTTGTTAACTGACCGCCCACACATTGTCTCATTTTCCGCCCCTCCCTTTAATCCCACCGGCGCCTTTAGCCCTGTCACATTCAAGCTGTCCTGCTTTGTTTATGTTTCATTCATCGCTGATAAAGACCCCTGGATTGGGGTCAAAACTTTTGATTGACTTTAACATCAGTCGCTCCTTGTGATTGGCTAGAGCTGTTCCCCAAAATATATTGACATGTGTTATGTTTACTAGATATAGAAGATATAGAAAGTATGAAAATTCAATATTTTATAGTAGCTATAGGAAGGAAGGAATGAACCAAAATACTGTAGATGTAATGAATGTGGAATATGAATTTTCTGCCTAAGGACTTAGATTTCCACTCAGTACAATTGTTAATGGTAGGCATAGCAAAGACTGGCCACCTAGCTGACCCCTAGCTGTGCTGTCCATAGTGCACCATGCATTATACCTGACTGTTTGGCAGCAAGTATCTAGTACAAAATTTAATAGCTCCTGGATAAAGTATAGGTAACTTACCGAGTCCAGGTGTACTGGTTTCATGCATGCCATGTCGTTGCATGCATAGTGCTTATATGCACGTGCAAGCCTGCAGCTGCATTTTCACTCTTCATCCTATCCCCACACTTGTCTGCTCAGTATTATGGCATTCAGACCATGGCAGTGGCCCCATATGGTTATGCTGAGAATAACATAGCTTCCAACAAAGCAGACCCTCCACTACTTCATGTGATGGTGGAGCAGAATGATGAATGGGGATTTGATGCTTCCACTCATGATGTCCACCTATCACTGGGCCTTCATACAAGTGAGTTGTATAAATAGAGAAAGGGAGGAAATAAAGCTGTGTGGGGATGGAGGAAGGAATAGAGTGTACTGAATAAAGTGATCTTTGAAGTAGAATTATATGACTGTGGAAGATCCTCTCCATTGATAGATAACACTGATGCTACCACTATGGCATTGACACTAGCTCCACTATTCCCAGCAATAATGTCAAAAGTGTCTTGAACAGAATTATCAGAGAGTATGATACTACTCTCTATGTAGGGATGGTACAGGGTGTTTCAAATTCACAATACATTGGCATAGGGAAGAAATCGCGAAAAGCGTCGAAACTGCCAAAACTAGGCTTCATAGGGCTAAATACGAAATATTCATACACTAAACTGACCTGGAAGGCAAGCGAACATGGTCTGTCAGCGAGAAAATGACACTCGAAAAATTCATTTTCTTCCTCCTCCTCTTCCTCCTCCTCCTCCTCCTCCTCCTCCTCCTCCTCCTCCTCATCTTCTTCTTCTTTCTTCTTCTTCTTTCTTCTTCTTCCTCTTCTTCTTCATATTCTTCTTTGCCAGCTGTAACTGATGAACAGAATTAGCTATCAAACTAATTCAAAGACGAAACTACTGTAAAGTAACCAAACTGTATTATATGATGTCATTTAGGAACAGCAGTCTTTCGCCTACTGTTCCTTACATTTCTGTCCAAAAGCCAGCCAACACCATCAGTAGGCTGTTTGAGGTGTATACAAGACAAGGGCTTAGGCTGAAGTTAACTTGCACATCGTTTCAAAAGGTCAACTGTGGACATGTGTATCTCGCCATTTTTAATTAGTATAACTTCCGGTCACGGTTTCTAAGCCCTTAGGTGGGTTGGTGGTGGAAGCTAGAAGATAGCTGACACCTCGAGCTCCAGGATTACAGAAATGAGGTCCTATACTGTAACCTGCATGGATGTCCTCTAGTGGCACTTAGCATGTGCAGCTTGCACATCAATAAAAGTACAGAAACTAAAAATAATAAAACTTTTCTACAAAAATAGCAAGGATGTAGAGATGGCACAAATAGTACAGAAACAAGTAAAGGCTGTTACACAGTGGAGCATTAACCATTGTCCCTATATTCAAGGACCATAAGGTGAGACATTCTTGCATGTAGGGACCATGGTTAATGCTCCACTGCGTAACAGCCTTTACTTGTTTCTGTACTTATTGTGCCATCCCTACATCCTTGGGTTTCTTGTCGAAAAGTTTTATTATTTCTAGTTCAATTTTATATATGGAGAGGCTGTGATCCCATGTCACAGTGACTGAAAAAGTAATGATCGTGTTGATTGTAATAAATTATTACTTTGAACACAATATACTTGCATTATTAGCTGCTAGATTGGTTACATGGTAAGAAAACATTATCTTTTCATATAGTACAGGCCCACAGTTAAGATTTGCTTTTATATGGCAGTTTACTCCTGACTATATAATCACATGGCTTGAGACTGCATGCATGGGCACTAATGGCACTGGCTGAAGCTTTCTTTCTCTATAAGCCTTCCTCCTATGGGCTCCCCCTCTCTCTCCATCCCTATACCTCTATCTATACACTTTTGCCTTTCTTTCTCACTCCTTCATCCAACCCTCGATCCCACCTTCTTTCCTCCCTCCATTCTCTACTTTCCTTCCGTATTGCCTCAACTCCCATGTTCCTCACATACTGCCTGTATACATATACCCCAGTGTCTTCATTCACATGCTCTCTCTATATCCTTGTCGTTTAGTTGACATACCCCTGTACAGTGGCAAGAATGGGTCCTGCAACCATCCTGACAACTGTACTGTCCATTCACAACTTCAGCCAAAACTGAATGCCTCTTCCATTGGAAGGTGTGTAAAATGTGGAAGAGTACTATAATAATTATATCTATCTATCTATATATATATATATACAAAGTGCAGTATAAAGTTGAGTACATTGAATCTTTTCCTGTACCTCTTCCTACCACAGTGTTAAGACTGTGTCTCTTCATTTTCAGTTGACAAACTTCTTCATTGACCCACAGCTGGACAAATACATGTCATGTGTCATCTTTGACATTAAGGTAATCATTTGTTTTGCAGATACATAGGTAAATACTATAATAGGGCATACATTCAGAATGCAAGCAGCCTCACTGGGCAGCTGGAGAATGTAGAGTGTGCCTGAGAACACGAGGAAGAAGGCGAAGAAATGTGCATTTGAGAAGCATAGACATGTTTCGTGGTCGATGCATGGAAGGCAGTTGCTATTGCCACCGTGCATGCTACTTTTCGCAGAGCTAATCGTGTCTAGTAAATCTGCAGCAAGCATACCAGTAGATCAAGAGAAAGGCTTGTACTAGGAAGCAGTAATGAATACAATGCATTACGTCTCTATTTCTGATTCATCGCATAAGCAGCACCTTTTGCTGTCTGCATCGTAGCTCTTCTTTCTCTTTGTCTGGCTTCTTCTGAAGCCGCAGCCCCGAAGCAGCGCTTTAGCCCAATTTAATGAAGCATGTGGTGCCAGCTAACCAGATCATAATGGGATAATAAATGTAAGCAAATCATCAAGCCAATAAAGTATGTTCAGGCATAATTATGACGGTGTTGATAAGGTAAGGGATGTTGGACTGGAGTACAAAATAGAAAGTGCAAGTAGGATGAAAGTAGTTAAGAGCATGCAGTAAAAGTCTCTTAGAAGGTTTGCCACCAACAATAAAAGTCTATAATTCATTCATATAGTGCTCATGTTTGTGCATTTGAACAAACCCTGGGCTCAAGCTAGAGATCAAGATGTTTAGTTCATGTCCATCTCAATTGTAAACAGTGGTCCAGGAGATAAAATTTTTCATAGCTTGTGAGAATGTGAGACAAGGATGGCTGTGAAAACAATTGTGGGCATGGTACGTATGACTGAAATATGGATGATGGAAGACCATAACAGATATTGTGTATGACAATAACGTAGCAGAAGGCAGGTGACCAAAAGCTTAAGGCTGACCATGTAAATGATGGACAGAAGAGTATATTCATTAGCATCTGGTCTCAAACCATACCTTTTTATCTAGTCATATCTCATTATCCAGCTCTCGAATAGGATAATCATGTATGTATTTTATATAATAATAATGTATATTATATAATTATATATACCTCGATCATTTTATTGGAACATTCCTTTTTGTGTTCCGCCATTATTCCAGATTTTATTCAACAATGCTCCAATGAGTGGTGCCATTCTGGTGACATCGACGACTCAGCCAAGCATTCAAGATTGCAATGCCAGTCAGAAGAGCAGTCTGATCAGTAATTTGGGACTTTCATTTGCAGGGCTGTGTGTGTCTGCTGTGTGCTAGTTTTAAAAGGTAGCCAGCGAATGCAGTGTCTGTAATCTGCCCCGAAGCTCCTGAATGCTTCATGCAACTTTATAATCTCTTCCTTCATCTCTGTCCTTCCCTATTCCCCACCCAGGTGATACAGTGTTTTGGCACTACATCCTCTTGGATGCATTTGTTCTTATCGCAGTCCTACTAAGCTTCGGCATGAGCTTTTTCTCATTTTGTAATGACATCTGGCTGGCTTGTGTGAGGCAGTTTGGGATCATCCAGCTATTAGCCCATCAGTCACCACCACTTCCAAACCACTTCGCATCACTTATTCCTGCCTGTCCAACATGCACAATTCCATCAGCTCCCTCACCGTTCAGTAAACTTACTTTTCACAGCTACCTCACTTCTCTTGCTACATTCATTTCTTTAAACACCTTACTTCATCTCAAATTAAATTATTCACCTCCTACATCTTTATCCATCCATGCACCCACCCCTCAGCACACTTACCACTCATTCATATTCTCTATGCAACTCCTGCAGCTCCTCTCAACATTTTCACCCTTAACTGCACTCTCCAACCTTTTTCACTCTAGAACACTTATTCGTTCTTCAAACAACACTACAACAAATGGCTGACTTGTAGTCATGTGATGTCACTACAGAACTTCTGGCTTGCTAGTGTGGTATTGTGTAACCTACTGATTGGGGCTGGAACAATACTACATATTCTAATTTTATGCAAAATGGTATGTTGCCAAAAGTACTTGTTGGCTACTACATATACTTTAGACTGGCATGTTTATGCAAACCTATATAACTCAGAAACTTCATTTCTTCTTATTCTTATTCTTCATCTTACCTTTTTGCTTCTGTAGAGTGTGCTGTCTGTTGACATGGTGGACTCGACAGCCCTCATCCTGGGACTGGGAGTGTTCCATCTGTGGTGTGGGTTACTATACTTTCTAAGCTTTTTTGACAAGTTCAATGTAAGTGGATTTCTTTGTAGTGCAGGAAAGGGTGTGATAGAGCTAAGGTAGGGGCTACAGTAGATGGATGTGAGAAGAGAATGGGTGCAAGAGTAGTCTAGCGAGCTAGCCCCACTCTGCCTCTGGGCGCTTACCCCGGTGAGACAAAGCGCCTGTGCCCGGGGGCAAAGTGGGGCTAGCGCACTAGACTAGTGCATGCAGGGTGCGATGAAAGGAACGGATGGGATGGGGATAGAGGAAAGCAGGGTTGAGTGGATGGACACTGTAAATGGTGGGAAGGCGTGGAGAGAAGAAAAGATGCAGAAGTGCCATGCAGGTGCATTGGAAGAGAGAGTACGTTAATGCGTCAAAGGAATGTATATACCGGGCGTAGAAGTTCACTGCATAATGCAACACTTAGATTCCATGATACTGCATTACCACATCCCACCTTTCTCTAGATCTCACCAGCACACTAACACCTTCTACCTCTCCCTTTTAACCAGATCCTCCTACTAACACTCCGAGTTGCCTTCCCTTTTGCCATCCGATTGTTTTTATGCACTGGTATCCTGTATGTTGCTTTCACTCTCCTGGGATGGCTTGTACTGGGACCATACCACCCTAAGGTGTAGTGCATGCATGTGTGTGTGTGTGTGTGTGTGTGTGTGTGTGTGTGTGTGTGTGTGTGTGTGTGTGTGTGTGTGTGTGTGTGTGTGTGTGCGTGCGTGCGCTTGTGTGTGTACATACTGTATATAATAGCGATATTACTTACCCCTTCTTCAGCTGAATGTCTCATACATTTTTGCACACTATAGCTTGCCTAAGTTGTGTTGCTTCTCCTTCTCCAGTTTGGTGATCCCAGCATTACCTCAGAGTGCCTCTTTACCCTGCTTAACGGAGATGACATGTACAAGACTTTCCAAGACATGTCCAAGACCTCCCTTTCTCTTTTGATTTTCAGCAAGATATACCTATACCTCTACATTGGCATCTTTGTCTGTGTGGTGCTCGGCTTATTTGGTGGAATCTACAATGATGCTTATGAGACAGTTGTGAGTTAAAGTACTGGCCATGCACTTACCAGCTGATTATTTCTGCATGCCTCAGTATGGTGTACTAACAACAGCTTCAAGGGTTCCTCAAGTGAGATTATTTTCTCAGACCTAGTCCTCTTCTTCCTTCTCCCTACTGCCCTTCCCCCCATCTCTATGTCCTGTATCTTCCTGATCCCCTCTACTCACAGAAACAGAAGAAGTCGATGCCCAACGGTTTTCTCCTTGAGTTTGCTCAGAATGGCACGAAAAACTTCAAAAACATTTTGGTTCCAGTGGTGCGCAATGAATCAGATGATACGGAGAGATGTAGCGGGGAAGGTGAGGAACGGCACTGGATCTGAAGGGGTGGCATATACGCTGGACTACATGGTACTTGAAATTATATCAATCATGTCAATCTATGGGCATAGGCTCAAGACGCCGATGAAAATGAAGCCATTTACCTTATGTATTCTGATTATTACAGTGAAAACTATCAAGTACAACTTCCCTACAAATCATGCTACAATGAGAAATATTTAGACCTGAATCACCTTGTCACTATAGAATCAATTCAGCAATTTACGATTTTTGGAGGAGAGCCAGGTTATTCTTTTACCAACACTTAATATCACTTGACCTATACTCTTGACCTATACTGAGGACAGCCCAATAGGCATTGTAAATGTATAATTACATGGTCATGATCAGTATGAGCCATAGCTAACAATCAAGTTGTGGAGGCTCATTGCTACATTAGGTCGATTCAGAGAAGTTACTTGTGAGCATCAGACATAGCAGATAGGTGATAGACAATTGAGACAGGACGTTTCGGCCACGCACACCTTCGTCAGCTGTACATAAACAGTTTATGTACAGCTGATGGAGGCAAATAAGGTCATATAATAATATTATTACATACAATAGTATTCATTTCACCGTGCAGCATGGCTTTAATTGGAAGGTGAATCTACATAGAGTTAATTACCAAAATCGTTGAAAATTTGGTTGTGTAGACTTGTTCATGGTTGCCTCCATTCATGAAATAGGCCCACAAAAATTTATGTACAAAAATACAGTAGTAACTAATATAATACGCCTAGCATATTAAGACAATACAAAGGTCTACATCTCAACTCGCACGGCACTTGTGTTGGTAGGAGCTGTGAGGGAAGGCTCTTCTGAGGTGCCTACAGTGGAAAGAAGTTAAGGACTTCCAGATTCCTGTAGATCACTAATGTCTGCTATTCTACCTTCGCATAAACAGTTTATGTACAGCTGATGAAGGCCTACGTGGCCGAAACGTAAGTTGGCCATTGTATGGAGGTTGCTGCTTAAACAAAGAGACAATCAAGATTACTGTACTGTAGGTGCACACTGCTCTAGCTGCACTTGTGTGTATGCAGTAGAAACCTTAACGTTGACCAATTGTATTGCACTGTGTGTTTTAAACCTCTGCAGATAATGATGGAGGCAACAGTGAAGATGGAGAGGAGAGAGGGAGCAGGGAAAATAGCAGTGGAGGTAACATTACCATAGCAGCGACAGAGACAAATCCCCCATCACCAATCATCTAAGATGCAGTGAACAATAATACTATATCCACCATCCCAGTGACAGTACCCTTTCCTCCACCACCTAAGTGTGCAATTTTAGCACAAGTGCTCTCCCTCCCATGCACTCTCCTTGTCTAACTTCTCTCCCTCCTCTTCCCTCCTCTGCCTTATCTTCTACTGCCTATCTCTACTTCATCCTCACAGCTGCAGGGCACAATTCTTCCCCCACCAGTGGAAATGATTACAGTCAATCACAACGTACATCTCTGCCAGAAGAGAAGGATGTAAGTGTCGAGTACTTACCTGTATGTACTGTAACTACGTATTCTAAATATTGGTCCTTACTGTATATTAGTCCTCTAGATAAACCGTGCTGTTTCCTTCTAATTCCCTGACACAATTGGACGTCTTCTATACAGTTAATTTTTTTTCTAGCAATTTGCCACCAATGTAGTAGTATTCTAGAATTACATCACATTGTTCTTTGTGACAATAATGGCATTATTAAGCAATTGCGTTGGTATACTTTGGATTCACTTTGTCTGCCTGGTATGGTTAACCCTCTGGCGTCATTCTGGAACCTCCACCTGGCAATGGTAGTGATGGTGGCAATGGTGATGATCTGTAACTTATCCATTTCAATGGCACTTCTGAGGGATCTGCACTTGTGGATTCTGATTAATTATACGGTACCCTCTAACATCAGCAACAACTCGCAAAGTAATGCCAACCATTTGCGTTTCTTTGAAAATAATTGCCCCCTGCAATTTCTATTCGATTGCCGTCTTCTTCTATTCAATCACCAGGTTCCGCAAACTGCTCAGTTTACTCCTAAATGATCAATGTTGTTTTTCAAAGTCTTGCTCTGATGAAAACTTAGAGGATCTACGGAGTTTCTCTGAGTGTACGTGTTGATGCATAGTCAACCCTTGACCAGGAATGGTCAGGATTAAGAAGTCTGTGTCAGAATTGTGTACGTACCAACACTTACTTATATACCTAGAATTTTAAACACAACATATAAATCGGCATTAGTAGTTGCTGAGGCTAGCATTTAGAAAACCATTATTAATGGTATCATTTGTGTGTGTGTGTGATAACATCAGTAAGTGGACCACGGCGCTTCAATCAGTTAGTAAAACTTCAAGGCTGCTATATATTTAGCCTGCTTCATGCATGTCATTGTTAATGTTGTATATACATGCACCTGCATGCATATGTCACTGTTAGCAAGGGGTTAGAAACACATGTACAGTTGATTATAGGGAGTTGTATATAATTTACATATGTAGAATATATGAATCTTCCAGCTACTGTAACAGCGTTGTCATAGTATGTGTGCTTGATCATGACAACTTAATCCGGAAGCATAAAGAACATACAAGCCATGTAAACCAACTAAATCAGTGAGGCAAATAAGGTCATATAATAATATTATTACATACAATAGTATTCATTTCACCGTGCAGCATGGCTTTAATTGGAAGGTGAATCTACATAGAGTTAATTACCAAAATCGTTGAAAATTTGGTTGTGTAGACTTGTTCATGGTTGCCTCCATTCATGAAATAGGCCCACAAAAATTTATGTACAAAAAATACAGTAAAAATACAGTAGTAACTAATATAATACGCCTAGCATATTAAGACAATACAAAGGTCTACATCTCAACTCGCACGGCACTTGTGTTGGTAGGAGCTGTGAGGGAAGGCTCTTCTGAGGTGCCTACAGTGGAAAGAAGTTAAGGACTTCCAGATTCCTGTAGATCACTAATGTCTGCTATACTACCTTCGCAGCCATCGCAAAAGCGAACATGGAGGTCCGTGCTGCACAGAGTGCAAAGGGAAGCACTGCCCTTACCAGCACTACAGCGCTGCCGCTAGCGGTTTGGACCGCAAATAGGCAAGACCTCTGCTTGCATCAAGATATGGTTGCAGCAACGCACTTCTTCATTTCCAGGGAGCTGAATCATTGGGTCAACGAGACTACAGTGTGTTCGGTCAGGAAGGCCTATGTTAGAGAATGAGGAAAGATATAGAAGATCTTCACTTTGTAAAGTGGAGTTCTCTGTATTCTGCTGTGTTTAACAATGTACACAGTTGCATTTCGGGCTTAAATGTTTTGGGCAGCCCAGGCCACAAATTTTTGCCCCACGAAAATTTCACTGATTACGGTACTCCCTCTTGTTCCTATGATGCTATAGCCTGAAACATCTTTCTTATACTAGGCTACATATCTTTGCGCACACAATTAATTAAAACTATTGCTTATAGATTTACACTTTTTGGGTATGTGATAGGTTGTAATAAAAAGCATGTTTTCTGTCACAAGACTATTCATGAATATTACATTATCTAGTAATGCTATCCTTTGTAACTGAATTTTCTTTCACTCTCCGGTAGAGTCTGACGACGCCCCTGCTCAATCAAGCCAGAATAAAAATCTAGCTCAGTCTACCAGTGTGACACATATATGCATCGTGTCTTACATCACATGCATGCACTTTAGCTATAATATATGCGTAGCTGCTGTGTGCTGATTACCTAGGAATTGTGCATGTAGTGTGTAAGTAACTTTTGTAGATTTTCATGAAACAGCTGTACGACCGTGCACCGTAGAAGCTCTGTATGATAGTATAATAAAATTAGGTACTGCTTATTTTTGTACATGAGCTAATGCAACTATTATATATTTTGACTTTTGTGGGTATGCACTGCAGTAGGGACACCGATTAGTTTGGAAGGCTACAACATGACAGCAATTACTGGTTGAATCTGGTCCTTGCACTAGCTCGCCCTACCTAAATGAAGCTTGTGGCTTCAACTGTGCTGTTTGTCATAGCAGTATCTGTACAAGTGTCTATACATCAAAGTTACTCACATGTGCAGTGGGTGGAGCAATGCCATATTTGGAATAGAATGCTCCATTTCTTGGAATGGGCATTAGCACCACAATGGCTGTGCATAATTAGGTTGAAAACATTAACTCGTAATGAATAATGTAACTTATACACACCGCCTATAGCTAGCTCGAGGAGTGTGATAAACATAAGTTTGCAATGCTCAAACCATGAATAAGGTAATGTTGCTATGGAGACAGGCATTCACTACAACCTCTGCACACCATGTATGTACACACTCACTCACTGATCCATAACTGCCCAATTTTAGGACTCCTGACACTGCGCATCATGATAATAACTACAGAGTCAATGCTCCCAGGACTGCCCAATACTCCAGTCACTGCTCACTTGATGGAATGCCATAGTATATACATATGTAATCATATATATAGCATAGAAAGAACAGCAAATCCGAAAGATACTTGGAATACAACAGAAACTATATGTTTAAAGCATGCAGATTGTCACATACAAATCTTCTTAGCAATTGATGTAAATTATAGCATTGTACATGTATACACTGTAAGTATAGATATGTGAATACTACAATGTTCAGTGCCAGTTACTGGGTCACTCTGCAGATTCATCATCAAATATATATATATATATATATATGTATATATAGAGAGTAAATGCAGTAGTTGGAGGTAGAAAACGACCACCAATGCAAGTAACAGAGTGCAGAACCACATGTGCCAGTAGAATAAATGCACTAGTTAGTGGCAGAAAAGACCACCAGCACAAGTAACAGAGGGTCAGGACCACATGTGTCCTCAAAGTAAACAAATGGTAATCAGAATTGGAATCAGTAATGTTATTAACATGCATTAGGGGAATCCCTTTAGCAAGCAGCTCACAATACACACAGACTTATACACAAGCAATTTGGTCAGTCAGAGTGAGTCAGTTTAAATTTGTGTTCAGTTAGGCAATGTTTGTTGTTAGGGGGTCCAGTCACTGAAAATCCTGCCGCCATGGCCTGGGTGCGATCCATTGACATCCCATAATCTCTGGCTCTTGAACCTTGAACCTTGTACCTTGCACTCTAGCCCACCAGCATCCCTGCTGCTGCCCTTGTGCACGTAACAATTGCTTGCTGCATCGGGCACTCCAATGGTGCTCGTGCTTGTCCTGACCTTCTGTAACTTGCGCTGGTAGTCGTTTCCACCACCAAGTAATTGGGTGGGGTTTGGGGATGCTGGTGGGCCGATGTTTCGACCAGATAATCTGGTCTTCTTCAGGGCGAAGAAGACCAGAGCATCTGGTCGAAACGTCGGCAAGGTTTTCAACCCTGTTGTGAAGCTGGTATTAGAGAACCAACCCTTTCTGATGCCTGAGCCAGCTGAGAAGCCCTCACTTCAAGAACCAATTGGATCAATGTATACATACTAGTCCATGAATTCTCTTTGTCCTTTTCAATTGGTTCTTCACAAGATTTTTATGTCTTGAAACATTGCACAGCATTTTTGTGGACATTCTGATTGCCTGTTGTGCTGACCACATTTCTCATCCTATCGCACCCTGCATACATACTTGTCTGCTCAGCACTACAATATTCAGAACATTGGATTGGCCCCATACAACTATTTTGTAGACAGCAATGCCACCGGTCCACCACTGCTGAATTTGACTGTGGTGCAGTATAGGAGTTGGAGGTTTGAAGCTTCCTCTAAATTCATCCAACTTTCAAATGGCACCTGTACTTGTGAGTTGTGGGAAAGAATGTAAGCACTGTAGGTTAGGAATATTTTCTAGATGAATGGAGAAGGGGTCATTTAGAGGGGATATGGATAAGCAAAGTGCTGTATGTAACCTCCATCATTCCATCTCCCTCATGCTCTAACCCTTTGTCCCTTCCTCCATTCCACTTCTTCATCCATTCTAAACAGTCATTCTCCATTCCCTCCCTGTTACCTTCTCTCAATCTCTCCTCCTACCTCCCCTCCTCATACTCTATCCTCTCTCAGGCTCCTTCCCCATTCTCATCCATAACTATATTCTTACCTCTCACTCCCTCCCACGTTCTCTCCTCTAGTTGGCATACCTTTGTACAAGTCAAAGAACGAGACCTGCTTCAATCCCGATGGCTGCACAGTCCTGTCACAGCTTGCACCCTATGTTAATGCCTCCTCCATCGGAAGGTATGTTATAGGGAAGATAAGTAGGAGTATTGTGCATATACAGCACAGGATGTACTTGTGGATGGGTGTTTGACTGAAATAAAAACCATTTCATTATTCAGTGACCAAATAGGAAGAATAGAGTCAACTGTGCTGTGATTCTCCTTCCCACCTGTCCCCCTCTCCTTACTCCTTTCCCTCTCCTTCTCCCTCTGTCTCTCCTCCCTCTCCCCCTTCTTCTCCCACTACCTCTCTTCCTTCTCCCTTTCCTTCTACCTCCACCTCTCATCCTTCTCCCTTTCTTTCTCTCTCCACCTCTCCTCCCTCCTCTCTCCTTCTCCCTCTCCTTCTTCCACTGCCTAATTTCAGCATTGTTAGTTTAGCCGTTCACTTCAAATTGACAAGTTTCTTCATTGACCAACATTTAGAGGTCTCATACATTTCCTGTGTTATCTTCGATGTCAATGTGAGTATCATTTTTGTTAGTATGCAGTGAGGAGAAGTAGGCCTTTTAAGTGTGTTGTGTATGTTCAGTGTCTTGGCATGTCTTTTCCTAGTCCTGATCCTTTTTCTGCACTCCATTGTCCCTTTCAGATTTTGTTTGACAATACTGCAGCAAGTGGTGCCATCCCAGTGGACGTTACAATTAAGCCAGAAATTTTTGATTGCCATGCCAACCAGAAGAGCAATCAGTTCTGTAAATTTGGGAAGGAATAGGGTTGTGTGTTTGTGTCTGTGTCTGTGTCTGTGCAAATGATACTCATTGAATGATGTATGCAATATGCTCTGCATGAAGTTCATGAAGTGACTAACACAAGTCAGCCCTTCTCTCATCCCGTCCTCCAACTAATTCACTCAGTTGCTGATGTGCTTGAACAATCTGTGGCCCTGGACATCTTTGTTCTGTCAACAATGCTTGTCTACTGCTTCCTGATCATATGCTCAATCGGTTACAACATATGGCTGACCAGGGTGAGGCAACTAGGCACCACATAGCCTATGCCCTAGCTATCACTCACCATCACTGCCCACTCCCTGCCCAGCTAACTTGGCGTGGGCTGCATCAATATCTTCATTTCTCTTTCATTTCCCACTACCCTAGTTTCACGCTCCATTGACTTAAGATTTCACCTCTGTATACTCTCACTGCACCTTCTCTTACCTCACCACACCCTTAAACCACCGCCTTGATCTTTGGTTTCACCTCCTCTTAACCCCAATCATCTTCCCTCATCTCACTGCAGCGTTAAATTCACCCTGATTTTCTCTCCCTGATCTAGAGAACCTTCAAGTACTTCAGAAGTCGTGATAAATTGCTGAACTGCAGACACATCATGTCACTGCAGGACTTCTGGCTCTTTGGAATGTTTGTTGGCAACATCCTGGTCATTCTAGGAACAATACTAAAGATGGCTCTTGCCCTTGATTCAGTTGGTCACATGCAGACTCAATTGCCTGTTGCACTGATACTCATGCTTATCATTTACAATCATGCAAATTAACCAACAGCAGAACTTCAAACATCATTGTTGCTCTGGTCCTCCCTATCCTTTAATGGCTTTACAGGATGCATTGTCTCTTGAGTTGGAGAATTGGATGGCCCCCATCTTGGGACTCGGAGTATTTTGTCAATGGTTTGGTCTACTACGCTTCTTCAGCTACTTCGAGTCTTTCAATGTAAGTGCATGGATGGATGGTGAGAAATGGGAGCTAAGGGAGGGGAGTAGGAGGGCTATAGAGGCAGAGTGGCATGAAGGGGAGAGGAGGAAGTGGGATGTAGAAGAAGGTGGGGACATGCAAAAAGGACGCTGAGAGATGAGGAGAAGAGGGATAGTGGAAAGGAGGGGAGTGGAATGAGGCAGACATGTGGTGCATGGCAAGAGTGGGTAGAAGTTGTGACATGAAGTAGAAGCAGATAATGTCACAGAATGTAATCAGAAACAGTACAATACAAAGTTTCTACTCAGTTTGTGAAGATGCAGGTATTGCCGAAGCATTACACATGATCCCTGCATGCAACAGCATTGCACCTTGTGTTTCCACACCTTTGAATGCAGGGACCTTTATTAAATGGTGCATTGTGTAAGTGCTGCTCTTTCTGTGCTTTTTGGTGCAATCTTGTCTTGCTCTATGCACACTAGATTTATATAATACAAACCTGGTTATCCCTTCCAGTAATGTGCCACCACAATGAACCCATGGCCAGGTAGGCCTGGAAAAGGTCCACCATGTTTGCCTTAATTCCTGCTAGCTGACTCAGTCATCCCGAGATCCTGTGTCCTGCACGAGTATATTCATAGCCTTTGCAGGGCTGTCGGGTGGGGTTCACAAAGAAGGTTTGTACAGTTCTTGCCTGAGTTACGTTGAGGAACATGGTTTCAGTACATGCAAGCTGAATCTGAGATATTCACCATATTTCCAAAGTAGCTATCAACATATTTAATATGGTGAACTCATGGGAGCAAAGGTAATGCTTTTGCTGTCTTGCCGTTGCATGAAAGCATAAAAACAGCTCAGTATTCTGTAGTAGTTTCATATTAGAAATTTCATTCTAACATCTGTTTGGGCATTGAAGACGACTGAAGAATGAAGATACAACAGGTGTTTTCGATGCTTGCTTGTTAACCACCAGAATGTTTGTTTGTGCTATTGTTGGTTTGAGTGAACGTGGTCAGTCTTTAACTCTGTCAAGCTTTGATTGGAAGATTTCTGGTCTTTTGGGACATTGCTCAAATACCAATCTATACTGGGAACATGAAACAGTGAACCTGTACCATCCCTACATATTATTGAGAGTGTTGCTACACTCTCTGGTAAGATAGAGATTGTTGTGGATTGCAAAATGCAGCATGTATTAACTTTTACTCCCTTGCAATAATGTCCCTCTTTCCCCCAGATTCTCTTGCTAACCCTCAGAAAAGCCTTCCCAGGTGTTGTCCGATTAGCTGTGTGCTCTATCATCCTCTACGCAGCTTTCTTGTTCCTTGGATGGCTTGTACTTGGACCGTACCACAGAAAGGTGTGTGTGTTGTATGCATGAGTGTCTGGTGTGCACATGTCGATGTGTGGGTCTTTATGAGTGTGTGTCTGTGCAAGTATGTAAACACATTTGACTATGCAAGTGAGGGGTGGCACATTACTCTCTGTCAGCTGTTTTGGCCTCTTCAAGCACTACAAACCTAGGTTAATACATGCTTCCCCCTCTGACTCTTTCCCATGCAGTTTGCTGACCTCGCCACTACCTCAGAGTGCCTCTTCTCCCTTATCAATGGAGATGATATGTATGCAACATACAGGGACATGAAAAGGATGCCTGAGGGTCTTCAGATCTTCAGCAAGTTTTACCTCTACCTCTTCATTGCCCTCTTCATCTACGTGGTGCTCAGCGTTTTCATTGGACTCGTCACTGTCACCTATGAGACACTCGCTGTGAGTACATTGCTCTTGCCTGTAATTGGTGTATGCTACTGTATTATGTATCAGTATGGTAAGTGTGTTTGCAAGAGGTTTAAAGATGCAGTATTATTCTCTTAGCCCCTCTCCTTCCATTCTCTTCCTCACTTCACAGGAGCACCGTGCTCAACCCAAAGTGTACCTCCATCAATTTGCTCTGGATGTCTTGAAATCTGATGAGAACCCAACTCAAAGTATGTAGGGTATGGAACAATGCATGGGGACTTTAAGTAAACAATGAGACTTGCATGTGGCCGATTGTATGTTTTTGAAATATTTGATTTTCCTTTAGTAAGAAAGAATCAATTGTTCGAAATTGAATATGTCACCAGATTCTACGACTCATGTGGATCAGAACTAAGGGAACCCTCTATAACCCTCTAAATGCCTGCTGTAATAATGTTTGCTATGTACATCAAGAAATATTGCCTTGAATGAATGAAACCATCAAAGTAATAATTGTATGATATTTAGTCCAGGTAATTGCTGTGTGCAGATGATAATCATGAATGATTATGATCACAATTACAGCATGGGAGGAGTCTGATGACCAGGACTCTTCACTGGTCCATACACAATCAGCGCCATTACTGTCATAAACATTGTGAAACAGCATGGGGAGAGAAAGAAAGCGGTGCCGCTGGGAATTGAACCCACTCTCCTCTGGCTTTAGCTGCCAGCGCTCTGTCACTGAGCTACAACACCCACGGACAACCAGCTTTCTCTCTTCCTCTTATGTACTTGCTCTAAGTGATTGTGTGATAATTAGTGCAGGTATTGCTGTGTGCACTTGATGACCATGAACTATTACGAGCATAATCACAGCAGGGGAGGAGTCCGATGACAGGGGCTCCTCAATGCTCCATAGACCTATGATGGGTATTGTGTCCAATCACAGACACAATCAATAATTGTGTGTATATGTTATAGACCCAAGAAACTAAAGAAAATCATTCTGCATTTTTCTATTTTGGATAAGCTATTAAAAATCTGTTTGACACTGTCCTTACTTCTTGTTCCATGGATTTGCAATGACATAATTCTGAGAAGGAGCAGTGTATGCCATTATCGCACAAACTGGCAGTTTTCATTGCTCATTTAATGCCCATTCACCTTGCTGAACAATATATACCATGTTCATCCATCATGAAAGTTTCTGAATCCAGCAAGTAATACTGTAACAGGCAGCATGCATGATTGTGCCAGTGAGGTTGACACTGCACTTTGGTGTACGCATAATTGAGTGTTTAGACTGTTGTGATTATTAACTGTGTCTTGACCTTCCCTTCTATCCTTATGGCCTGATGATCATCTTTGCAGATGAAGAAGATGAAGAGAATGGGGACAATGATCCTGACTCTGAAGGTCTGTTAACAAATGCCTTTATGAATGATGAGATAATTATGGAAGATTATGATAGGCCATATATTATACCGGCATTCATCAGACTGGTAGCAATTAACAGCACTCTTAAGCTGATGCATGTATGAGTTTGTTCTGCTTCCTATAGCTATAGGCTTCCGATGTGTATATATAGGCATTACAGGCATCTTCCCGTTCACTGCCTTAATTTTCCATGACAGTAAAACATCCCTATAGGACAACTCAGCACAGTACTTTTTATATGGGGTGGCTAAATCGCACAGATAAACTGCAATGTGTCTTCTTGCATGTGCCATACAATAATGCTATTCAGGCTTTCAGAAGCTGGCTGCCTGCACTAACCAATCAATTGCGTTAGGCTGTATACTGTCCTACAGGCACTCAAGCCCAATTTCTTGCATTTTTTTAATTTTGCTTGTCCTTCCCATCTCCAAATGGCCTGATGGCCCTAGGGTACACCGGAGAAGATGGCAGTGCTTCCAGCCATAGACCATCGCAGGTACGTATACATAGTTATTGTCAACCATAGCTAGCATTGATTAGGCAGCAAGTGAAAGGAAAAAATAATAATAGCATATAATTATAATTATAGATGTATCTTCCAATACATTTACCTAATTTACACATTAGAGGTGTCTCTTGACTATTGGTCTGAAATCTGATGGCCTGAAGCGAGGATAGTCTCAAACACTGGCTACATCCTGTGGTTGCTATTTTACCGTACAAACACATAATACACCACATACTAAGTACCAGACCATTCCTTTTCACCATGCAATGAGAAAGCGAACCTACATGATGTTCCCTCCTCTCCACTATACGTAGCATCTAAACAATGGCCAGTGTGTGTGAGTGTGTGGCTGCATGCCTTAGTTTGCATGTATTCACTTGTGAATGTTATAGGATCAGGTTAAGTGCATTTTGTTGGTGTTAATTTGCAAAATATATAATAATTATACATTATAAGCTCTCATTGATAAGTTAATCCATGTGTGCATTTGCAAGTGACCATCTATCCTTTCCTGCAGCTCCATGATTTTTCTGCTTCTGCAAAGCAGCGCCTCCTTACAAGCCAGTCATGAAGATTAATTCAAAGTTTTGACTCACATCATGCAGTGCACCACATCATACATAGTAACCGCATATTTGTAAGTATATTCTAATGCACACATTATATGGACATTATATAGAATACTGTTAGTATTTTTAATAATATTATTACATACATTCTTTCTCTGTGATTAGACAGTCAAGCATGAAGCTACCAACCATTAACCGAGCATGACCACACTGACACTGAAAGTACAGTTGGCTCCCACAGTGAAGCCATGATTGCAGTGTGGAAGCTTTAAGGAAGCCAGTCTATGGAGCTGTTTCCTCCCTATATCCAGTGTAACTAATAACATTGGACATAATATATAGCCATAATGAAGCTTGTATGAATTCGAAGCTATTATTATATAATTATACACTACATGTAGGGCATGGCAGGTGTAATGTACTGTGCATGGCTTCAATTAAACTGAATTCCATGCATGAAATTATTTTACCTTTACATAAGCTATCACAATCATGCATATGAAATTATAATTTTGATTGTCTGCTGCAATGCACGCACAATTAACATTATTGCAAGCTATAAGGTTTGATGGGTTGGAGCATTCTACAGACAGGTACACATGGTATATATGCATGGAATTGCACATTAATTGTTTCAGTGAAGTAATACTAAAAACTGTATTATATATAGCAGGGGATCCTCCTTTATGATCAGTTATATATTATAGAGCATGCGCAGAACTGCTGACTCAGTTTGTAGGTCTGCATAGCCTATATGCCCTAGCTATATATCACTCGCCATCACTGCCCAATCCCTGCCCAGCTAGCTTGGCATGGGCTGCATCAATATCTTCATTTCTCTTTCATTTCCCACTACCCTAGTTTCACGCTCTATTGACTTAAGATTCCACCTCTGTATACTCTCACTGCACATTCTCTTACCTCACCACACCATAGATTATCTATGACCTCACCCTTAAACCCCCGCCTCCTTGCTTGATCTTTGGTTTCACCTCCTCTTAACCCCAATCATCTTCCCTCATCTCACTGCAGTGTTAAATTCACCCCGATTTTCTCTCCCTGATCTAGAGAACCTTCAAGTACTTCAGAAGTCGTGATTTATTGCTGAACTGCAGACACATCATGTCACTGCAGGACTTCTGGCTCTGTGGAATGTTTGTTGGCAACATCCTGGTCATTCTAGGAACAATACTAACGATGGCTCTTGCCCTTGATTCGGTTGGTCACATGCAGACTCAATTGCCTGTTGCACTGATACTCATGCTTATCATTTACATGCAAATTAACCAACAGCAGAACTTCAAACATCATTGTTCTTCTGGTCCTCCCTATCCTTTAATGGCTTTACAGAATGTTTTTGTGGAAGTTATTAGGCATGCTGGGTAGGTAATAGCTTGATTCTTCTTTGGCATACATGTTTTGTATGCCTGACGAGTGATGGGCGAAACGTTGCATTGAATTTGACAAGTGTTCATTGTGTGCTCGATTGTCCAAAGAAGAATCAAGCCTTTACAGAATGTGTAGTCTCTTGAGGTGGAGAATTGGATGGCCCCCATCTTGGGACTCGGAGTATTTTGTCAATGGTTTGGTCTACTATGCTTCTTCAGCTACTTCGAGTCTTTCAATGTAAGTGCATGGATGGATGGTGAGAAATGGGAGCTAAGGGAGGGGAGTAGGAGGGCTAGAGGCAGAGTGGCGTGAAGCTAGGGGAGAGGAGGAAGTGGGATGTAGAAGAAGGTGGGGACATGCAAAAAGGATGCTGAGAGATGAGGAGAAGAGGGATAGTGGAAAGGAGGGGAGTGGAATGAGGCAGACATGTGGTGCATGGCAAGAGTGGGTAGAAGTTGTGACATGAAGTAGAAGCAGATAATGTCACAGAATGTAATCAGAAACAGTACAATACAAAGTTTCTACTCAGTTTGTGAAGAAGCAGGTATTGCCGAAGCATTACACATGATCCCTGCATGCAACAGCATTGCACCTTGTGTTTCCACACCTTTGAATGCAGGGACCTTTGTTAAATGGTGCATTGTGTAAGTGCTGCCCTTTCTGTGCTTTTTGGTGCAATCTCGTCTTGCTCTATGCACACTAGATTTATATAATACAAACCTGGTTATCCCTTCCAGTAATGTGCCACCACAATGAACCCATGGCCAGGTAGGCCTGGAAGAGGTCCGCCATGTTTGCCTTAATTCTTGCTAGCTGACTCATGCAGTCATCCCGAGATCCTGTGTCCTGCACGAGTATATTTATAGCCTTTGCAGGGCTGTCGGGTGGGGTTCACAAAGAAGGTTTGTACAGTTCTTGCCTGAGTTACACTGAGGAACATGGTCTCAGTACATGCAAGCTGAATCTGAGATGTTCACCATATTTTCCAAAGTAGCTATCAACATATTTAATATGGTGAACTCATGGGAGCAAAGGTAATGCTTTTGCTGTCTTGCCGTTGCACGAAAGCAAATATACAGCACAGTATTCTGTAATAGTTTCAACTTTCAGGTTGAATTGTAGTTCATATTAGAAATTTCATTCTAAAATCTGTTTGGGCATTGAAGACGACTGAAGAATGAAGATACAACAGGTGTTTTCGATGCTTGCTTGTTAACCACCAGTATGTTTGTTTGTGCTATTGTTGGTTTGAGTAAACATGGTCAGTCTTTAACTCTGTCAAGCTTTGATTGGAAGATTTCTGGTCTTTTGGGATATTGCTCCCATACCAATCTATACTGGGGACCATGAAAGAGTTAACCTGTACCATCCCTACATATTATTGAGAGTGTTGCTACACTCTCTGGTAAGATAGAGATTGTTGTGGATTGCAAAATGCAGCATGTATTAACTTTTACTCCCTTGCAATAATGTCCCTCTTACCCCCAGATTCTCTTGCTAACCCTCAGAAAAGCCTTCCCAGGTGTTGTCCGATTAGCTGTGTGCTCTATCATCCTCTACGCAGCTTTCTTGTTCCTTGGATGGCTTGTACTTGGACCGTACCACAGAAAGGTGTGTGTGTTGTATGCATGAGTGTCTGGTGTGCACATGTCGATGTGTGGGTCTTTATGAGTGTGTGTCTGTGCAAGTATGTAAACATATTTGACTATGCAAGTGAGGGGTGGCACATTACTCTCTGTCAGCTGTTTTGGCCTCTTCAAGCACTACAAACCTAGGTTAATACGTGCTTTAACCTCTGACTCCTTCCCATGCAGTTTGCTGACCTCAGCACTACCTCAGAGTGCCTCTTCTCCCTTATCAATGGAGATGATATGTATGCAACATACAGGGACATGAAAAGGATGCCTTATGGTCTTCAGATCTTCAGCAAGTTTTACCTCTACCTCTTCATTGCCCTCTTCATCTACGTGGTGCTCAGCGTTTTCATTGGACTCGTCACTGTCACCTATGAGACACTCGCTGTGAGTACATTGCTCTTGCCTGTAATTGGTGTATGCTACTGTATTATGTATCAGTATGATGCATGTGTTTGCAAGAGGTTTAAAGATGCAGTATTATTCTCTTAGCCCCTCTCCTTCCATTCTCTTCCTCACTTCACAGGAGCACCGTGCTCAACCCAAAGTGTTCCTCCATCAATTTGCTCTGGATGTCTTGACGTCTGATGAGAACCCAACTCAAAGTATGTAGGGTATGGAACAATGCATGGGGACTTGCGTGTGGCCATTTATGTTACTGAAGTATTTGATATTTCCTTCAGTAAGAAAGAATATTAAATTGTTAAAAATCCAATTTATCTTCAGATTCTACAGACTCAGGTGAATCAGAGCTAAGGAACCCTATATAACTTTCTAACTGTTTGCTGTAGTAATGTTTCCTACATCAAGGAATCCACCAAAAACGTTAAATAATTGTATATGTTATGTAGGGATCAAAAGAAAACCTGAGGAACTAAAGAAAAGCTACAGGTTTCTATTTTGAATTAGTTATTAAATAATCTGTTTGATATTGTGCTTACTTCTTCCAAGGAACTTGGGGTGATATAACTCAAGGAAGGAGCAGCATACAGCATTATCCCACAAACTGTTGTCTTTCATTGCTCTATTTATTCCCATTCACCTTGCCAAACAATATATGCCATGTACACCCATCACGATGGTTTCTGAATCCAGCAAGCAATACTGTAGCTGTAGACAGCATGATTGTGCCACTAAGGTTGACATGCAGTGCGTATTGGTATACATAATACATTGATTGTCGAGACTTTTTGATTATTAACTGTGTCTTAACCCTCCTATTATGGCTTGATAATCTCCACAGACAAAGAACACGAAGGCCTGTTATTTAATGCCATTATGAATGATGGGATAAGAGAGATTCACCAGAGTAGCAACAGCACAATAATGCATGAGCTTGTCCTGTTTCCTAGCTATAGGCTTCCAGTGTGCACTACAAAAGCTTTCCATTCACAGCTTAAATATTACGTATATATATATTATAATCCCAGTTTCTTACATTGTTACACAGAGCCCACCAGAGTAGACAACAAAAAGAATGGGAGCACAGGCAGTGCTTCCAACCCTGGATCATCGCAGGTACTTAGATATTGTCAACCGCAACTAGCTTTGATGATGTAGTAAGTGAAAGGAAAGAACTAATAAAATAATAACCTTTCACCTAGTTTGCACATTAGAGGTGTTTCTCAACTATTTGTCATAAACCTGATGGCCTGGAGCAAATATATAGTCTTAAACACCAGCTAGATCTTGTAGTTGTCATACTGTTACAAACATACATCATGCACTAAGAACCAGACTATTCTGCTTCACCACGCAATGAGAAAGTGAACCTATGCCCTTGTAGCTATACATGATGTTACCTCTTCTCCATTATAACAGCAATCCAATGGCCAGTGTGTGAGTGTGCATGTAGTTGTGTTTAGCTATCATGAATTCACTGGTGAATGTTACTGGAACGGGCTAGGTACATTTTCTTGGTGCGTATGTGTACATGTGTAAGTAACACTCTGTCCTTCCCTGCAGCTCAAAGAGTTTCCACCTGAGAAGGCCCCTCTTCTTGAATAGTCACGAAGATGAAGTCAAAGTTTTGACTCACATCATGCAGTGCACCATATCACACATAGCCATTATTAAATTTTGTATGTAGGCTCATGCACTCATTACCACAAGACATTGTAGTAAACTGTTACTTAATATTACATACTTCCTTTCTCTATAATAGAAATTAGGAATGAAGCTACCCTATATATCCGGTCCAGAGTAAGTAAAGATTCTGAACTAAAAATTAGATGTAATAATTATATATAATTAATTTTATACCCCATTGCTGTGGCAATGGGCTGAGTAATGTTAGGGTATATTCTGGATATATATATATGCAACAAATTCTAATTAGTTCACGAATATACCCCAAGTAGCTATATATAGAGAGTTGATCATGCAGGATGAGAATCAATTTGACTCCTTTTACACTGCTCTGCAATTCATGAAAGCAGAATAATGCCATTCTGGTTTAAGAAGCAAACTATGTAATGCACATACAGTGAGCATGCATATGTGAACCAATCAACAGGTAGCTACACTGCAGCTGTTGGCAATATATGCTGTGACAGGAAGAGTGTGTAGCTAGCTACTTCATTTGAAATGTTTCCGTGGTCACAGACAGGAAATTCCAATTGGTCTCCCCTTGATCTGAATCAGGAGCAGAGCTGATGTGTGTGTCATTGCCATTCTCTCCATGTTTGGCAGGCTAGGTTGAGTTCCCGCCCTATCGCCATGGCAATGGAGTATAAATAAGTTATAGCCCATGGACTCGGGCTTCCGCCAGAATATATATATAATTACTCCGCCTCGGCCTTCTATTTTATTCTAGCTACTGTTCTCCTCCCTGGGCTATAACATATACTTAGCTATAACATGGTCGTAGGGGCTGGCTGATTAATATCCCTAGTCTCATACCCAGCCCACTTCCTAAGCACTCATCATTCCAGAGCCAATGTGTCATGAGAAAGTTCACAAGGTGATGAATATCAAAGACATTTTCCTAAAAAATAGACAAAATACTTGTTTAAGGCTAGACAGTGATTGGGTAAGCAAATAAGAGCCCCATTCGATGCAGTGTGTTATGAGGTGTGAAAGCACAGTGGCGTTATCAAAGTTATTTCCTGTTGCTAGGTAGTTGCTATGCTTATTGTGCACTCATAAATGTGCTAAACCACATCATAAGTGTTGGTAGTTGATAACAATCAGCTACCAACACTAACATCCAGATATAACCATTGGTAGTTGATTATCAATTTGTCATCATTAAGTATTTGCAAGCTCACTGTCTCAGTTGCCAAAGGTCAGGTCGTTTTGGATCCACCTGTATATGTGCCATCTACCTCCAAACACAGGTTGGGATGAACCGCTCTTGCAGCTTGCTAAAAACAAAGGGGAAACACTGTAGTATAGGACGCTCCAGGCTCAGACTGAAACAATCTGCGCACTGCTCTCCTTCCAAAGCTAAACCTCGAAACGGTAAATAAATCAATTATAACACCTCCAGTCGAGATATGGCTGATTGATAAGCACTCCCCTTCAGGCACTTGGTGCCCTCGTGGGTCGTGATCAGCCATATCCCTCCTGGAGGTGTTATAACTAATACTTAACACAATGCAGCTTACTTTGATGTGGGGCTTCATTTTTGTAACAATGAATATTGGCGACCGGATTTTGGTAGAGAAAAGTCCATTGGTCAGTGTCAGGCAAATCAATTAGCAAGCTTTAATTCCTAGACCCTCTTTGCCTTTCCAGATTAAGCACCTGAACGTGAAGTGGGTCTAGCTCGATAGACTAAATTGCATCATGATAACAGCACTAGCACTAGTCAAAAGCATGATGATCTTATAAAAATAAACATATAAATAAAAATAATATAAATAATAATAGCACGTGATTTCTCATAATTATATAATCAAGGTACCAAACATATAAGTATATAGCAAATGTATAATGCCAGAATTATGTTATATTATGTTTTGTTATGTTATGTTATATACCCCATGGCCATGCTTAGCTATAGTTGTTGTTCTTGCAAGGCTTGCACATGCATGCATGGTGTTCAATAAATTGCGTAAAATATATACATCAATAGATATTGATATCTGGACGAGCAATAACTATAATTGAATGCATGCAGTTTCTTCCTCTAAAATAGAATGATTATACATAGTCATGATATAGTTTACCAATTAATACACTATCAATTTCCAAATCATTGCCGCTTAAGCCCAAGCCAGATATATATTGAATAACAATATGGTAGCGGGATGTGTCATGCCCTTTTTCATCACAACATCGAACTGGCAACCCAAACCACCACTCTTCTTCGAATTCATT
Source organism: Ianthella basta (assembly GCA_964019415.1). Taxonomy (NCBI): domain Eukaryota; kingdom Metazoa; phylum Porifera; class Demospongiae; order Verongiida; family Ianthellidae; genus Ianthella; species Ianthella basta. The sequence continues at coordinate 2,846,561 of OZ025870.1, read as the reverse complement.
CACAGCTGAAGCACTCATAATTGGTAGCTGGCAGCTAATTGTGGTCCAACAGCTCTTACACATGTCATGTGACAGAACACTTAGATCATGAAAGGCTTATATATATACGTACGTTTTTAATTTGGAAGTGTCTTTAAGGCTTAGTCCTATGTTTTGCATCTTCAATTATTGACCACGGTGTCCCAAGCACCCTCAATTGTTTGCAATGGAATAATGGTCAACTGTATCCACTACGTGCAACAGGTATAGCCTTGGCTTTTTTGTGATATATACAACCTGCATGCCAGTAGATGTGTCTATGAATGGTTGGGGGCAATTGCAAGGGGGTTGGTCCTGCAGCCAAATCTGTTGTGTCAAAGGCTACATTGTCCTGATCCAGTAGGATGAACCCATATATAGACTGAGGTGTGCCCTGAAATGAAAAATTTGTTCCTGTCTGGTTTAGATCCAGGGTCAACTCACAACAGGCTATACTGTTTGAGTCAGGTGTCCTGCTGTCTACATATCCGCCATGTAGGCAGTCAGAATCAAAATTAATGTCCATTTCATGTTAATCAACAGTACTCTCATGCTGAACATTCCCTGTTAGTTGTAGCTACATAATAAAGCTAGCTACTAACAATATCCATATAGTGCATACATGCACATGGAGTG